>WBNH01010260.1:0-61655 GCA_013401255.1 Urocolius indicus
TCCTCACAAGGAAGATTTATGGTCAATGAGCGATTTATAAATGGGCAAGGCTCGAGAAACTTGAATACGATACTCAATTCGGACAGCACCTGACAAACAAAAAAAGGCATGAGATGTTTCTGTTGCAAGCTCTGCCTACCTGTCCAGCCTGTTGTCAGCAGGCCGGTACTTCTCCTCATCAAAAGCAGACGAGTCGGACTCCTCCTGCTTTCTCCTCCTCCCATCCGCGCCGCGTTTCCTTCCCTGGGACCAGCGAGGGGGAGCCTGTGGGCTGGCGGCAGAGAAACCAAGATCAAGGTGAGCCTGCTGGGCAGTTTTATTCACCTCTTCGAGACATCATCATGGCACGCGGACATCGGCGTTCGGTTTGATTTTACGCCCATAAAGCAGGCGCAGCTAGCCGAGCAGGTGCTGGCCTCGGGTCCCTCCGGCGGGAGGCTCTCACTGCCCCTCACCGCCCGCCCTCGCACACAAAGCGGGAGCAGGGCAGAGCCGGCCATTTACACCCGGTCCCGAGGCGGCAGCTCCCGCCCCGCTTCCCCGCACCTCAGCGCGGAGCCGCCGGCTCGGGGCAGCCGCCGCTCCACCAGCGGGCAGGAGGAGGAGGAGGGGGACGGGGGTAGAGGGGCAAGAAGGATGAGCACCAACATCGGTACCGCCGCTCTCAGAATCATAAATGTCCCCCGATACACAGACCCACGATTTCGTATGGGCAGCGGCCCCGGGCTGGGGGGGCGCCGCACGAGGGGGGAGCTCTGAGTTCTTCTCCCTTGGCACGGGGCATCCCAGCAACTCCCAGGCGCTTGTGGCCTTCGTCCTGAGATTCGAAGCAGGTCCGCCCCAAGGAACCGAGACCATTTGGTGGTTTCAGGGTTGCTTGCGTTGACGCGACCCACCCACAAGCGTGGAGAAACAGTTTGTATCAAAAAATGGTATTTTGAGTCAGCCCAACGGCGCTAAGCCATCTGGGACACGTGAGCTGGATAAGGAGAAAGAATAAACTACGATTGCACCGGTTTTTTTTCGTCCCCCGACTCGCTGAGCTGCACTGCTCCGGGAGGGTAACTCCGCACTTTCGTCTCTCATGGCCAGAACTGCGACATTTTAAAGCCTTACCTGCCCCTGGTGCCGCCGTGCGGGCTCCTCTGGCGGAAGGACATGGCGGGAGGCGTCCTTGGAGGGCTGGAGAGAGAGAGAGATGGGTGGCGAGAGGACAGGGGCGGACTGCGAGGGGCCAGCAAAGCAGCGAGAGAAAACCACCTTCCTTCCTTCCCTCCTGCCCGCCCGCCTTCCCGCGCAGCCCCTTCGCATCTCCCGCCGGCGCTGACGGCACCGCCCGCCCCGCCTCCCCGCGCGGCGCCCTCCACGGGGACAGCTATGCGGGGGGAGGCGGGGGGGAAAGGAGAAAGCGCAGCCGCCGACCCGCATCCTCACTCTGCCCAGCCGAGACAGACCGAACCGAGTCGGGCCGAGCCGAGCTTGACCGCAGGCGCGAGGCAAACGTGCTCTCCCCGCCGCGACGCCTCGAACCCGGTGTCCCCCCCCCCCCGCGGAGTNCGCAGTGTAATGGTTTAGCCCGCGCCCGCGGCCCCGCCCGGCCCCGCCCCGGGGCGTGTTGGCGGGAGAATCAAGCGCGGCGGCGCGCGCTTTTGGCGCGCACTGCCCGCAACCGAGGCTAAACAATAGGGGAAAGGCACCGTGCTTTTAGCGTGAAGCTGTGCAGCCGTCAGCACGGGCCTTTAATCCATGAAGAGCACGTGGCGTGGCGTGGCATGGCGTGGCAGGAAGGGACCTTTTTCAAATCCTGCCCCTGACTGTTAGGTCAGGAGGTTGTGCCTCACAGAGTGATGTGGCATTACAGAATGTTTCAAATCAATCCTGAGAATTATAGAATGGCAGGGTTGGAAGGGACCTTTAGAGATCATCTAGTCCAGCCCCCCTGCAGATGCAGGTTCACCTAGATCAGGTCACATAGGAACACATCCAGGTGGGTCTTGAAGACCTCCTGGTGTTCAAGAAAGGTTGGACAGTGCCTGGAGGGGGCTGTGCTTTAGTAAGTGAAGGGTTCCAGGGTTTTGATTGCATGAGACACATTTCCACAGATGCAGCAATATCTTGTTCATTTGAAAATCTGTTTGGAAAAGACCTCTCAGATTAAGATCATTGAGTGTAACCATTACCCCAGCACTGCCATGGCTACCACTAAAGCATGTCCTTCAGCCCCACAGCTACACATCTTAAATACCTGCAGGGATGGGGACTCCACCACCTCCCTAGGCGTCCTGTGCCAGGGCCTGAGAACCCTTTCAGGCAAGAATTTTTTCCTACTATCCCATCTAACCCCCACCCTGTTGCAACTTGAGATCATTTGCTCCTCCTTGTGAAAAGAGACTGACAGAGACCTCAGATTACGCTCAGACTTCTAGTTGCAACTTCATCATTGTCTACGTGAAAACCCGAGTGGGTAACAATTTGAAGGCTGTACCAGGGTACAGCCTTCTTCTTCACATCTTTAACCCACGCCTCATGGAAGCAGCAGACATCTTTGAGAGGGTCCAATCTGCACATTGGATCTTCCATTCCCTTCAGGAGAAAATCTCCCACAACACTGTCCTATCTCTTTTTCTTAACCCTGGTGACACCTCTAAGTCTGATGAACTATTGTTCTCATCGTTGCTCAGTTTAGCCTTAGGAGCCTCGTACCTGTGAGGGAAGGGCAGCTGGGAAGGTGGCTGGTCACAGAGGAGATGTGCCTGCTATGCTGGGTAGGAACTTGTTGCCATTCCCCACTTGAGAGCGACAGGGAATGCTCTGCACCATGCCCCCTGTCCCAGGGGAGGGAGGATGCCTTGGTGATTCTTCTTGAACGTTAGTCCTAGCTATCACAATAACAATGGCAAAGGTAGTAAAGGGATTTTATCTCCAGAAGCAGCAGCAACTATTCATATTTTAAAAGGCATTTGATTATTTTGGGAATGTAACACAACCTGCAGATTTCTGGAGGTCGGGTATTCAAGGCATGATACAGTAGCAAGGACAATGGGATCTTTCTCTTATCACAGAACCCAATTAAGAGGTTTTTTCCCTTTTTCAAGGGCCATATTTCTTGCTTCTCAGACCAGCACAATTTATCAACAATTCCCAGGTTAAGGTAAAAGAGATCAACAAAGAGATATAATATTCTCAATTTAATAAAACTGATTGGCATTACAAAGATAGAAAGCAAAGGAAATAACACTATCCTCAAAGTAAACTTCCAGGTGTTTTGGGTTTTTTTTTTTTGGTTCTAGAATTCAATTTCCAAGATATGCAGAGGGAATGTTTAATTGTGTATTACATTTCTGCTTCTCAGATGCAGCCTGCATATTCTGACTCAGCTCTACAGGAAATAGTCTGCTTTTGGTACATGACAACAATTGCTATTGCGATGCTTCCACTGAAACATTAAAAAGTGCCACCTCCTGCTTCAGTTCACAGGAGTAACATGTGAGAAAAGAAAGCCCACCATCCTTGATTTTCTTCTAACAAGAGCCCCAGCCTATTTCATTAAATCCGTTTCTTCTCTCCACATTTAGGTAATCCTCACTCATCCTATGCTCTGTGGAGATGTAATTTCTGCTGCCAAAAGGTTAAGCTCTCAAGAATAACAAATTTGGCAAGAGATGCTGTCACCTACGGCCATCATAGTAAGAGGCAGCTGACACAGTTTTGCCTTACTGCTAATAATGCAGTTTCTTCTAAACACAAATCACCTGTGCCATGGACTGAATCCTGCTGCACTGGCCCAGTTGACTTCTTCCTTACTGCTATTTGGCTGCCACCTGTGGCATGCAATTAACTTCTTTTCACTGTCCATATCTTCCTTGCCTCCTCTCAAAAAACATTAGCACTGTATAACAGCTATGAAAACAAAGAGTTATAAAAACAGAGCAGAATTACAGTCCTACAGAAAATAGAATTTAAATCTTAGCTTTAGCAAGCAGTCTGTTTTTAGCGGATAAGGTAAGCTTTGTCTTTCTCTCATGGGTAGCAGAAAGCCAGCAAACCTTGGCTCTGGTTACTTTGCAGAAATACAGTTAGACATTCATACTGTGTGTCTTGCTCATGCAAGCTAAATGCATGGAGTGAGTAAAAAGTTACTGAGCTCTGAAAACAATACAAAAACTCTGGAGGTTTCACCAGTAAAGCTTTCTGCTGCAGATGCAGCCTTAGTCCTAAATACTTCTGGTAATATTTAGAGCTAGGAGATTGTTTCAAAAGCTGCAATTAGATTCTTTTGTTCCTTTATCTTACCTATTTTGTTTAGAGTTTAGAACTTGCTGTTCCCAAGAATCTCTGCTCTTTGTCTCAAAGACAGGACATTAAAAGAGCAGAATCAGAAAACTTAACTGCACAGCAGCCCTAGGCTATGCATCTGACAGATTAAAGAGCATAAACATATCTTCTAATGAACCTGGGTGAAGTGAACCTTCACTACTAGTAATATTTATTACCATAACAGGCTGTATTTGAGTAACACTTGAACTATCAGCAACAAAATGTGTTTGATTGATGGCAGAAATAGCAAACGAAAGTGGGGTTTATCTGTAGTTGTTACTGAGGGTATTTTTAGAGCAGCTAAACACAAACATGACTACCACAGCCCAGCAATGTTTCTGGAGAGACTTTTCAAGCATATCTTGACAGGTGGTGTTTTGTTTTGATTTTTCTAATGAAGATACCTCATGCATAGCAAGGTTGAAGCATATAGTGAGATGGACAATTTGCATTTCTACTCTGGAAATAAAACATGGTTTTACAAACTACAACTTCCTTATGTAATTATTTACAGAAGTAAAAGATTCCTGCTACTCCAACTTGTGATTCCAATCATCATTTACACAGAATCAGAGAAGCCTTGTTGTGTCCAAGTAGAGAGGACAATCACCTGGCACCGTGAGTTGCACAGTACACACATTGTGCTAGGAAGAAAGAATTGTCTCAACAACTTAATTGCAGCTGAAACTAATGTGTTGCTTTGGATCCATAATATTTAAAGTAATTAAGAGAGTCATCAGAGGAACAGAACCTGCAATATGCAATGCATATCTTACTCCTTCTGCCTCCTCTTCACCACATGCTCCCATTAATTCCAGCTCTCTAGGCTCAAATCTTGAGTACTTGCAGAAACTCTTCCTGTTTCTTGAATAATCTTTCTTGGATGGTTGAACAGAATTGCCTATAGGAACATCCCAGCTGAAGTGTGGCAAATAACCAATCAGCTCCTTTATTACCCCCTTCTCAGTTTGCAGATACAGGAAGGGGCTTTCTTCAAGGCTGTGAAAAACCATACAACACATTATCTACAGCTGCTTTTAACTCTGGGCATAACAGCAAGAAGGCAGAGGTCAGCTCAGAGTCTCAGATTACCACAGTAAAAACAGCTAGCTGAATTTTCTTCTATCAGAGATCACTGCAGAATTGTACTTGTGGTCTTGAATGCCAAGAAGCAGCACCTGCTTAGTGAAAGTCAGGATTGCTCAGATGTGTTGAAGATCCTCTTCATGGTGAATTCACAAACCTTGTTCCTTATTGTCTTCTAGTAAGTTGGAGAAATTCACACTGTTTTTACAAAAAAAGGTGCAAGTATTATTCAACCACTCCCAGCAAAACTAACAGGTTCAGCAGTGGGAAGACAATGGCTCCCTGCCAGCCTGCCTTGGAAACTGCACCAGGCCACATCAAGAGTCTTCAGGCAATTATTTGCAATGGCTTTTAGAAATTAAAATTTGAAACCTCAGCAGCTGGCTTTTTGGGGGTTTTCTTTGGCATTATTTTGCTTGACTCTTCTATGATTTCACATTTTTTTTCCTCCATTTAAAATGTTTCACTTGTATGAATTGCATCTGTTTTCTCATGATACATATATGTATCTCAAAGACTACCACCACTAAGGATGTATTTGGAAAGGGTGCTGTAGCTGTTTAATAATGCTTTTTTTTGGGGTGGGATGTCTACATACCTTGTGCTCTTGGCTGAAACAAGTAGTATTTTGAGAAGAGCTCATTGGGTCTTCCCTAAACACTGTACACAGGTGCTGGACATTCCTCCAGAGAGATCTCTGTTGTAGGCTGTCTCCTGCCCTTGGGGATTACAGTTGGGCTGGCTGTATGCTCAGTGAAATGCTAAGATCTGAAAACAGTACAAGGGAAGGGATTTTCCTTGCAAGTTCCTTTCCCTTTGCCTGGCCTTACCATAATTATGCCAAGTCATGCATCTTTTGTGTGGTGGCATCTGCCCAAACACCCCTGCTCCTGCAGGAAAGTCTGCACCTCTCCTTTCCCACACGCTGCTGTGGAAAACAGAACTGTGTTCCTGAATCAAGGACACACTTGAAGTACAGCAGAGGTTCAAAACACGTACAAACAAACCCCATTTTCTCCAGCTTTGTTCAGATAAGATGATTTGAACACGTTTACCTGAATACATCCAAGCAAGGACAGCTCCAGCTTGGAAGTCATGCAGTATCTTTAGCATGACATTATGCCCAAGTTAATTTTCAGTTGTGGTGGTTTAGCCTTGGCTGGGTGCCAAGTGCCTGCCTAATCTTAATATCACTCCCCCTCCTAAACTGGACAGGGGAGAGAGAACTATAACAAAGTTTGTGAGTCAAGATAAGGACAGGGAGATCACTCAGCAATTAGCTTCATCACGGGCAAAACAGACTCAGAGAGAAAAAGATTTATTAAATAAACAATAAGAACAGTGAGATGAGAAATAAAACTGAATCTTAAAACACCTTCCCCCCTCCTCCAGGACTCTCCTCCTTCCTTCTCCCCAAGCAGTGCAGGGGATGGAGGTTGTGGTTAGTTCATGGACCTCGTTGATGTTTTTTCTCAGGGGGAGGCCTCCTCACACTTNCAGGTTCCCAGGTCCTGCCAGGAACTTGCTCCAGGATGAGCTCCACACAGAGTTACAGCCTCCTTCAGGCATCCACCCACTCTGGTGTGGGCTCCTCCATGGTTGTGAGTGTGTCTCTGCTCCACTACGGGCCTCCATGGACTGCAGGGACACAGCTGCCTCACCATGGTTCTCACCACGGGTCACAGGGGAGTCTTTCTTTAAGGGCTAAACACCCTCCTCCCTCTCCTTCTCCTCTGACCTTGGTGTCTGCAGAGATGTTTTCACATTCTCACTCCCTGTTGCTACAGTTCATCAACTGAGCAGCAACTTCTTCCCCTTCTCAAATCACAGAGGCGTTACCTCAGTCATGCATTGGCCAGGCCTGGGTCAGATTTGGGTCCATCTTAGAACTGACTGGCCCTAACCCTATCAGCTCCAGTGGAAGCTTCTGGTAGATCTTTATTTTAAGAAGCCACCCCTGTAGCACCTCCACTACAAAAAACCTGGCCCAGGCAAAGCCACTATGTCAGTTTATCCAGCAGAACTACCTGCTGTAACAGCTTAGGAATTACAGCTGTCTCTGTCAGCAGAGAAAATTCTTCAGAAAAACATTTTCTCACCACAGGGGAAATTTAAGGGACCAGGAGGTAGCCTCACTGCTGTGACCTCAAAGGAGCAGTTTTAAAACCAAACCAGAATACACACAACCAATAGCACTTCAGAACTCCTAGTGAAGCCTTGTTGCTACGAGCATAGATAATGTATCATCTGTAGGGAGATTCTCCCAGAGGAAGAAAGATGCCTACATGTCATTTCTGAGAAGAAATTTAAACCCAGCTCATGAAGTTCAGAGTTTGGCTTCAATATTAACTGAGCACAGATTTATTCCAAGTGGATTTAACTAAAATAGGTAAAATTAATGGAATGCTAACAAATACAAACTGGGGGCAGAGTGCCAAAATTCAGCTTTGCTTACCTCAGTTGTAAGTCTTGGACAGACAAACAAGTGAACGGTTGGACTACAGTTTTAACTGCTCCATTTAGACTGATGAGGTCACTTATTAATTAGAAGATGGAACCACGGTTCTGCACCCAGTGGCAATGCTGCATGAAATGCCTTTAGCAGACCTCAAACCTCATCTGCTCCATTTCATTCCTTTCCTTGTGCTAGCATAGCTATTCCACATGTACAGAACCTGGATTAAGGAATAAATCTGTCCAAAATTTAACTGCCACAGGCAGATTGGTTTTTCTATTTCTAGCTTAAGTATCTTCAACTGAGGAATACAAGATCTTTTAAGGACTGCTCAATTACAAATCCCATGGATTTATGTCCATAAATCCACTGCAAGCACCATCCATCATGGGCAAAAGCTTAAGGGCTCCAACAGCTGAGCTTAAGTATTTCATGACAGCCTATTATTCTCACCTCACGGCTCCATCTTCCCCAGAAGGACACACTTCTCACGGCAGAATGGGTGCTGAGGCTTTAGCTGCTCCCTTCCACTAGGTTACACTGCACTAAATACATGTGCATGACAAGATGTCAAAATACAAACTGAGCAGTTGGACACAACCCTAACTATAAACTCTTTGATGGTCTGATTTAATCCCTGAAAAGTATTCCTTCTACCTTTTAGCAAGACTAAAAAAAGCCCAAAGTAAATAAAATACCCTAAAACAAACTAAAAAGGGACTACTGAACCCACATATTCCCTTTTATAATGAATCTCTGACAACATAACAGTAAGAGCAGATTAACAGGGATTTTTAAAGCTAAAGTTTTTAATTCTTCTGCATAAAGACAAAGTGCCAAAAGTGTAACACATTCCCTTATTTACAACCATCATAAATCACATGAAAGCATGCACATCAGAACAACAAGGTTCTAAGTATTACTTCTTAAAAAATTGCTGTACAGATGTGTTCCTTGTACACACATACACTGTGTGCTGTGGGGTGTGCAACTGAGCCACCTTTGTGCTGGGACACTACTGAACCCCATGCCTGAGCATGCCTGGAAATAATGTTTTTGAAGGGACTGAAAGTTGTTTCTGGGGATGCAGATCCTTCCACATCAGTAGCACAATGGGCTTTTGGCCCTTGAGTACTCTGTGATTCCCACAGCATGGCTGCTGTGTGCATCCCTAGCACTGCCAGAGTTCCGCAGCAGCCTTGAGAAAAGCCAAACTCAACTCCTGCCACCAGACAATCCTCATCTAACAGATATTTGTATACCAGTCCATGCTACAGAAAACGTCACAAGGACTGTAAAAAGTCCTTGTAACTGGCACATGAATCTGGTCTAAACTCCACTGTGGTCATGGCCTTCACTTTGACCTTCTGAGCACAGTGCTAGAAGAGTAAAACACAGAAGAGCCTCTCACAACACCATCACAACCCTTCGTCTAGACACCTCACACACTCAGAACAGCTCCAAACCTGCAAATATTACTGCTCACCTCTAATGCTTGTAGGAACAAAAGGCACTGAACTCATCTCTCTTATAGTCTTAGCAGTAGATAGGCCCTGCAGATCAGGCTGCACCACACATAAAAGCAACATTCGAGTATTTAGACTGTGTTGCTGTTCACACAGTCCCCTCAAAAGAAGGATCTTAATTTGATAAACTACCTACCTTTCTTTTTCCTTCCCTCACTAGGCTTAGGCAAATACTAGATTAATGTATCTGATCTCAGAGAACAGTGAACACGCCAAATGGATTATCACCCAATCCAAAAGAACAGTTTAAGAAGTGGAGAAAGGCTGAAATTATCTACACGCTTTTGAAGCAGTTCTTCAGGTTGGATGTACAGTCCTGATCCAGTAGAGGAAACGGGGCTTAACTCCTTGGTTTAAGGTGTGACATTCTTCAGGCTCATTATCAGACCAATCCACCAGTATAGTATTAGTACACTCTAAGTAGCATGATCTCCAAACAGCAGGATCTGTAGTAGCCTTTACAATACGATGGCACATGTCATCTGCCAACACAGGTACAACAGAAGCATTTCTCACAAAAGCTTTAAGGCATCTCCACCGTGGTTGTAGCACATCCTTCATGAAACCTGAAGTTTTACGCTTGAGGCAGAGCTTGCGGAAAATAATCTGTCCTTAAAGATCCAGAGAAACCTAAACACAAAAGGGAGACAATAGCAGTTGGTAAATACAATTTATCTAGTCATTAACAGCCAAACAATTTACTCTTTTAAGCTCTAGTGTTAAGAGTAGCTGGAAATGAAACAGAGCATTGCTTATGGTGAGTTTTAAGCACAGTGTAATCATAGAATGGTAGGGGTTGGAAGGGACCTTGAGGGATCATTTAGTCCAACGCCCCTACAGAAGCAGGTCATAAGTTAGTGGGAGAAAGAGAACACTACACACTCTATATTCCTAAAGTATTCATCAAGGAGAAAATGCAGCAGTTGACCATTCTTTACCACACCCTCACATAATTTTCATTTAAATGCCACAATTCATAAAATAGATTTTCTTAATTCTAATTAACCCATTCCTGTTGTATCTGAAGTGTCCTTTTGACTATGGGTTTTACCTTTAAAAAGCAGTCAGAAACAGTCAAACTTACAGAGAATTAACTGGGCTCCAAGACAGTCACATTTATTTTTCCTGCTCAAGGCAGGAATTTTCTTTCAGCAAAAAAGCAGGTGGTGAGGAACATTTACCACACAATCCACCTTCTGGTTTTCAAATAACATTCACCTTCCACAGATGAAGTCATTTGAGAGTCAGCAACTCATCACACCTAAAAACTATGGTTAAAGGCAGACTCTCTCTAAATATTGCTCTTTGCATCCCTGTGTTGCTGCACAGAGAAGCTACTCAGTTCACATTTTTCATTTTACATATCAGAGAGATTTTTTCAATTAGAACAAGTATTATGAACCCCCTGAATACACACACTCCTATAGAGCCTTATTTACAACGAAGGCAACTGCAACGCAGCTAAACATCAACTATCTCAAAGATTAGAAAGGCTCTTTAACTGTGAAATAGAGAGGCATGCTTCTTTTACCTGCACATTTCACCTTATGTTGACTGTACATATGCTGACTGTAAATCTCTTCCTCTTTCAGAGCACATCTTAAGCGACAGCACCAGTTTTCCATGACTCCATCTGCTGATCTCAGACTACATCCCTATTCTTCAAATCATTTTCTGTCCCAGAAGAAAGTCCTCCTCCTTCAACACTTCTATATACAAAGAGAGACTAGATATTTTCAAGTATTGGATTAGCGCTTTAGAACACTGAAGTCACATAAAGTCTTATTGTGCTCAAAGAATTAAAAATCAACAGAAAAATGCCATTTGCACAATTTCAAAAGCTCTTGCTGCCTTTTCCTCATATTGCTAGATCAAAAATCCAAGTTGTGTAAAACTAATTGTGTGCCATAATTTTAAGGAGTTTTATTAAGCAAAGATCACTGTTTGACAGACATTTATATCCTAGGCAAAAATGTTTCAGAGCCTGCATTAAATGTAGATCAAAAGACAATTAAATGACACAAAAGACTACCAGCTAACAAAAGCTGTTTCACTCAAGATGACGACTCACCCTATTAATGCAACAAAGGAATCTCTAGTCCAGGAGAAAGCTTGTACTGAAATCTACTGCTGCAAATGCAAAGCTGTGACTTCATCACATATTAAGCAGCAGAGAAGTTTTTAATCAAAGAAAACTGGCACTATTTGTGTGATAAAATAAAACATGTTTGCTGGCTGAATAGGTAATATTTCAATTTACTACATCTGATGTATTAGATTTTTAATTAAAGTGCTGCATTAAATATAAGAAGA
Organism: Urocolius indicus; assembly: GCA_013401255.1. Lineage (NCBI taxonomy): Eukaryota > Metazoa > Chordata > Aves > Coliiformes > Coliidae > Urocolius > Urocolius indicus. The sequence goes on from WBNH01010260.1 coordinate 11,698, forward strand.
CAGGATAAAATACTAAGATACTAATACAATAAAGGAATAAAAATAGAAACTGATTTGCTTGAACTAACCAAGTGGGTTCTGTATAATGATATTGCATATGGGCTACCGAAACAGAACTGGTAAAATAAGTAGTCTGCATTAACTCACCTTGGTACTTAATTTTTTTTCCTCATTATTCTATCTTCAGCACTTGCACTACCCCATCCCCCTTCAGGGTACTCTGCCTGATGTCCTTCCCATAAACTGCTACACAGTTTAAGCCTACAAATAAAAAAAAAACCCAAAGATCAAGTGGTTTTATTATGGCAACCTTTATATATTAAATAGAGCTACCATCTGCTACCTACTCTAAACCAGATTATTACATGAATTTCACCACAAAACATCTAAATATTGACTTACATACCCCTATAAAGTACAGATGTATATACATCTTTGTTTCATTATAAAGCTTGGACTGAAATACAGCTATAAAGCAACTATGCTTCTAATCTAACATGCAAAAAATCACAGTGATTCATGAGTTGCATTTGATACCTCTCCAGCCTGCAGTCTGTATCTCTGCAAATTTTGCTCTCAGGCAGGAAGAAGCTGGGCTTTTTTTCTTTCTGATTGGTCCACCCTGAAGAACAACTGGCTGGAAAGGGGTCACTGCATAAAAACAAATAAGTATCATTGTTGTCATCTACAAAACAATCTCTGAGTAGACAGAGAGAAAGCTTTTGGCTGCTAGACTGAGGAAGTGAGAGGTCAGTAACAACCACAAGGATCAACTCTGTAAAATGCTATTGCTTTCTGAGAGACAGAAGGTGAAATGGCCTCATCCTCTTCCAGCATTATTTAATGGAAGAAGCAGCAGAAAGCAACAGATGCAAGACTCAAACTGGAAAAAGCCAAGTGAACTCAAAAAACAAACATAATAACCACACATGCCACACATTGGAGGAAATGCAAGGAGAAAAAAATAAGCCAGCAGTATTAAACAGTAAAGGAAAAGAAAGCTAAAAAAAGCAAAAGACATCTTCACAGCACAAGAAATAAACAGAAAGCACATCATAATCATTACGGCATTTACCTTGTTATTTCTATACCACGTTGTACTGTCATTACTTTATCATTTTCACCAGAGGTTCCCCACTCTGAGCACTTTGAAAAAGCTTCCTGTTGTCCTGAATCGTTAAGACTAGAAAGAAAGTTTTGAAAACAAAGATCTTTGTAACATTGTTCTTCTTAATACTTCTAAAATGGGCTAAAATAGGAAGAAAAAACTCCCACATCTTTATAATGACAGAGCCCTGGCACAGGCTGCCCAGGGAGGGTGTGGAGTCTCCTTCCCTCGAGGTTTTCAAACCCGCCTGGACACGTTCCTGTGTGACCTGATCAAGGGGAACCTGCTTTAGCAGGGGGGTTGGACTAGATGATATCTAAAGATCCCTTCCAACCCCTATCATTCTATGATTCTTTGACAATTATTTTTACTCAGATTAGTGTGGAAAGTCTACTAAAAACCCTAAAATTTAGATCATTGTTCCACTTATATTTAAGGAACAACTATTTCACTGTTGAAGTGAGGGAGCCCTGGCACAGGCTGCCCAGAGGGGTTGTGGAGTCTCCTTCCTTGAAGGTCTTCAAGACCCACCTGGACATGTTCCTATGTGACCTGGTCTAGGTGAATTTGCTTCTGCAGGGGGGTTGGACTAGATCATCTCTCAAGGCCCCTTCCAATCCTACCATTCTGTGATTCTATGATTCCGACAAAACTATATAGAGTTAAGCCGTGCTTTCCTCTCCATAGCTTATCATTTCTCAAAGGAAAACTTCTTATGCAGCAGCTAAGAAAGAGGTAAAAACAGAAATAGGAATCATACCACTACAGGAATAGTCTAAATCCTGAACATCTGAGAATAAGGAAGGTGTTATCCTGAAAAACTCTACCTAGTCTGGATGATCAAGTCTTTTTTGTTCCAACAAGGATTTTCTTCCATACTATCTTTTAAAAAGCAGGGAAAGACTTAATCAAAATATACAAAGCTGCTTCACATCCCTTCATGAATACATATTCTCTGTAATACTTGTCACAAATGTAACTTGGCAATAAACAGGCAGTGAGTTTCAGTATTCACTGAAAGACTTATGAGTGTGTATTAGGCACCGTTCCCTCACCATGTTTGTCAACTTGCCCACACTCTGTCTACCAAAATGCAGAATGCAGTGTATGCAAGGGGTATGAAACTATGGCAGAGACCCAACAGTTTCAGAATGACAGCCTCTTAAGCTGAAGCCAGGCTCCATGAGAAATCAAGAACAATACAGTAATGTTGCTTAAACCTGCAGACAAAAAAAACCACCTATGTTGGTCTTCTGACACTGATGTCTTCACCTTTGCCATGAACCACTGTAAATATTAGCCATTCTGGCACGATTTTCCATTCTTCATTAAACAACAGACATGTTTATGTAAAATTACAGCCATTAACAAATGGAGTGATAGATACCACACTTCATAATATGAATCTCCCTAGGGAGACTCATTTCATACCTTTCCAGCGTGTGGTACATATGCACATAATGGGTTTTGCTCTTTGAAACCACAGAGGAGTCAGAATTGTTCCTTTTTCTGCGTTTCCAGACTGGAGAAGAATCAGAAGAACAGGGACTACAAAAATAAAGATATGGATTTCACACATTTATTTTTCATCTGTGTTTAAATGCTTACTGGTGTTCTGCAGAATAATGGCACATGCTACACAGGAAGACTTTTTTCCTGAGGTATGACTCTTCAGTCACAACACAGGAACAAAGAATAAATAGTTCAAATGCAGGTAACTGCTCCACTGTATTCTGGAAAGTGAACCCAGTCAGAATTGCAGAAGAAACTTGGTAGCAGAACTTCTTTCAGCTCCACACACGTGCCCGCACATCAAGTTCTCTCAGTAAACTGAGATATGCATGAGGTGCTTCACTGTTAAGCATCCCTGCAGTTCTGTAGACTGGTATAATACCGCTAAAGATGGCCCCTTTTGCTTCTGAAAAACACGGCCACCTTTCACGCTTGTCAACAGTGGTTGAAGTCATCTCTATACTCCACTGTGTAAACAGAGAAGCTGGAAAAACACTGCTTTTTTCGGCTCTTAATGATGTAATTCTGTAATGTCAGCAGTTTTTCCACCTTCAGTGCTGTGTCCCCCAGTGATGGATTACATTTAACAGCCAAAGTGCCAAACTCTGAAGTAAGCATTAACTGTCCTACTTCATTAAACATTTCCTACAAAAAAAAAAAACAACCCTGACAGCATCAACATGTACTGAATTATTTCAGTAAGCTAATCACAGAAGTTTTCTCTCATACCTCTCTGGAGTGTAGTCAGCCTGTCTGCATTCATCTTCACACTCATTTCTCTTCTGCTTTTCGTCAAATACAAAGGAGCCAGGAACATCCTCATCTTTGCAGAACCATTCTTGGGAACTGCCTGAGGCTTCTGTGCTACTAAAACCAGAAAAAAAAATTAAAATCCAACACATCTGGCTTACTGCTCCAAGCAGAAGGCAGTTCAGCTGCAGTAACAATGAACAGTTCATCTCATGTGACATTCAAATGATGCAAACAACTCCAGCTTCCACTGTAGGTCAATTATAACACAGCTAAAGCCGAGTTACACGATGCAAAGCTAAAAGGCAACTCCATTCTCTCTTTTCCTCCCAATTTACTAGTCCTAATCTTGTAAAGTACCAAGTGGTGTCAATTAGCAGAGCTACCCTTGTTACAGAAATTCAAAGTTATGAAAAGGTAGAAAAACCCTGTCACTCTCCCCCAGAGAGCACAGAAATCTCATTCTAATCTTCTTGTGCTTCTCAAATCCTCTAACATGCTGTTATTGCAGGAGCAAAGTGGTCCCACTGACATCAGAAAAAGCAAAGATGGAAAGGTTATCAAGGTCAAAAACAGTCATCATTGAATTTCTGCTTACGCCTATCCCTTTTCAGAAAAAAAACAATTTTACCTTGTGCTAACCAGTGTAAACACTCAGGGGAAGAGGGTGTCCTACTGTAGACAAATTGCCTCTCTCCTCAAAGTGCCTTACTGGAGTTGAATTAAACACTGAATACTGGGAATGTCCTGAAGACTAGCAAAATTCAAAAGGAAAACATGGTATTCAAAGAGATTCCCATTTCTAAACCTCATCTTCCCCCTCTGCTCCCACTTAGGAATGCTCTAAAGGAAACACAGAGTCCTCCTGTGAAGCACAAGCCATGCTGACATAATTCACCAATACATACACTGGCTGCAGATCCCAGGTTTCTTCAGTAGGAGGATCCCAGGCATGCAGTGCTATCTTCCACAGCCTGATCTGCTGGTCCCAAGACCTACGGCTGTACTTCTTAAACTTGTTGGGAGTTCTGGGATGAACTCCTGGTATTCGCTGGTTCCTGTGAACACACAGATAAATAATGTTTGTTATTTCACAGCGTGATTTTCATTCTGGAAAAAAAAAATCCCCTCAGTCCATCAGATCACAAAGGCATCAGTGACCTTATAAGTACAAGTTCCCTATTTTTAAATACTTAATTGAAGTGTGTATGCTCTAAAACATCAAAAATGGACCACAGAAGCCATAAGTAACAGTAACGTGCCAAATCAGACCAGAGGTTCATCCAGTTTGGCACTCTGACAGCTGCCAAAAGCAGATCCCTCTGTCCATAGACAAAAGCAGCATAACTCATACCCCTCTTCAACAATATCATAGCCTTCAGCTACTTCTATCTCAGTTTTCCTGAGCCAGGTGCAGTACTGTACTGAGTCTATCTGGGATGGAGCCGATTTGCTTCATAGCAGACCCTGTACTACCGTGGTTTGGATTTATGGTTGAACCGGTGCTAAGTTTTGGCTATTGCTGAGCAGTGCCTGCACAGCTTCAAGGCCTTCTCTTTTACCCACTCTGCCACATCCCCTCCTGCAGCCACTCAGCTGAGGGTGAAAAAGAAGGTAAATGAGGAAACCACTGGGATCCTTGACTCTAATTACCTGAAGACATATTGCACATATGTCATGCTCAACAGTAAAAGCCAGGGCAAAGGAAGAAGGAAGCAGTCATGGCTCAGACTATCAAGGCACTAGTCTGCTTGTGGCACACAGAATGACTGCATTTGCATCATAGAATCCTGGAATGGTGGAGGTTGAAAGAGACTGTTCTAGAGATCATCTAGCCCAACCCCCTGTTAAAGCAGGTTCCCCTTGATCAGGGAGCACAGGAACATGTCCAAGTGGGTTTGGAAACCTCCAGAGAAGGAGACTCCACACCCTACCTGGGCAGCTTGGGCCAGCGCTCCCTCATCTCAACAGCAAAAAAGTTTCTCCTCATGTTCAAATGGAACTTCCTGTGTTCCAGCTTGTGCCCATCACCCCTTGTTCTGTAATTGGCCACTGTAGGAAAAAAAAGACTGTCCCCATTCTCTTGACACCCGCCTTTTGGGTATTTATAAGTGTTGATAAGTCCCCCCTCAGTCTCCTCCAGGCTAAATAGCCCCACGTCCCACAGTCTTTCCTTGTAAGAGATGTTCCAGATCACCTTTGTGGCCCTGTGCTGGACTCTCTCCAGAAGTCTTCAACAGTGATAGAACTCAGGAGCCCAGAATTGTACACAGTACTTCAGATCAGGCCTTACCAAGGCTGAGTAGATGGGAAGGAGAACATTCCTTGACCTGCTGGCCACACTCAATGCACTACAAGATGCATCACTTGCCTTTTCTCCCCGTCTTTCTTCTATTAAACTGTCCTTAACTCAATCCATCAGTTTTCTCCATTTTGTTAATCTTTCTCCATCCCAGTGGGAAGAAGGATCAAGTAGCTGTGTGGGTACTCAGTTGCTGTCATGGGTCAATTCACAAGTATCTTTAGTCAACTTGTATTCCACTCTTGTCCACACATCATTACAATGTACATTACTATCATTCTGTACAGCAGATCTAGGTGGACTTGCTTGGGCAGGAGGGTTGGACTAGATGATTTCTAAAGGTCCCTTTTAACCCTTACAATTCTATGATTTGTCTTTTGGGATCACAGGAAAACAAAAGTACCCCCACTCTCCTGGTAAAATGTAAACAATATGCCTTTCCACTGAATCTACACTGGGCAGACACTACAACAAGGCCAAGTGGGATTCCACCACAGCTGAAAGTGGTATTTCTCAGATGGTATTCCAAGCCCAGATCCTGATCACCACAGACTGCTGGAGAGCTCACTCAAACTGTATGTTCAGTACAAAATAATCCTGTTTTTAGTCCTACTATATAGTGTCAGCTTTATGCTGGGGGGGAAGCACATAACAATAATGTTCTAAACCATACGAAGTACCTTGGTCTCAGGTAGTTACCCCTCTCAGCTTCAAAGATCAGTTCACTTTGCTGTAAGACTTCATGCGAGATAAACAATGATCCCTAATAAGTAACAGTATTACAGACTACTCTGTTAAAATGACATCTAGCATTCTTTTTTTAAGTTTATCTCATGTTTTTTTTTTTTTTCTGAACGTTGTTCTCACCCTTCCTGTTCTCCACTTGGTTTAACTGGTGACAGTACAGCCATGCAAGTGCCAGGCATCATCAGAACACTGGCTACAGTCTTGTCACCAATGACAAAGTGCTAAGCAAAATTATAATTCACCAAACAATTTAAGACTGCTTGAAGATGGGAGTGTTACTAAAGACATGACCCTGATGTTGTGTAGTTATCTGTCATCATCCCTGCACTTGGCTGGCCATTTTCACAACAGCCTCTTACAGGTAGAAGCCACAGAAAGCTGGCAGCTACAAGCAGCAAGCCATATTTCATAGAATCATAGAACGGTAAAGAGTTGGAAGGGACCTTTAGAGATCATTTAGCCCAATCTCCCTGCAGAAGCAGATCCACCTAGATCAGGTCACATAGGAACATGTCCAGGCAGGTCTTGGAGACCTCCAAGGAAGGAGACTCCACACATTCCCTGGGCAGACTGTGTCAGGGCTCCCTCATCCTCACAGTAAAATAGTTTTTTCTTATGTTTAAATGGAACTTTTTGTGTTCCAGCTTCATCCTATCACATCCACACATTAGTACAGGCTGGCTTCTAAATCTTGACAGCTCTGCAGTAAGCACAGGGGGTCGGCTAAGAAATCTTAAATGCCACAATTCACAGACTCCGAAGCCCAAAGGGGAATGACAAAGAAAGCAAGAAATCTAGGTTTTGGTTTGTTAGTTACTGATGAATCACTGAAGACTGGTTTCCCTTACCAATAGTTAAATGCAAGACTTTACTCAGGCCTTATTCAAAGCTGTTACTTCCTGGTATCAATTCACTTCACACTGGCCTAGCAACATATTCACCAGAAGCATCACAGGAAGCTAGTTAATAGAGAACTTATTTAAAAGTAGATTTGCTGCTAGCAACAGCAATACACAAAGGGAACATTTAGCTTTACACTCTCCACATCTAAATTCGCTCCTATGAAGAAAATATGTCTTCTCTTTGATAAAAATCAATTGATTTATGTTTTCTTCATGTACTGTTCATGTAATTTTAGGTGTAATTTTAGGAAAACTAAAACTGTTGGTTGATATATACACACATAGAGTTTACTTGGAAATGTGCAACACAGGGCAACTTACTTTGGAACTTCTTTAATGTATCTATCATAGGCAAGCGTGTTCTTCCCAAAATTGATCTGTTTTTGTCTTCTCCTCAGAACCACTTCATCTGTCTCCCTTTCAGCTGGATTAGCAGAATCACTTAAAACAGAACTAAAAAGTAAAAAATGAGAAGTAAGTTGAAAAGAACCTTAACAGCTTTACAGGTTGCATAAACACATATTCTGGAACTGGGTCTAACAACTCTTACTTCCCTCGTTTACAGAAGTGAAAGTTGTGCTAAACGAATGACTACAAGAGGAGGTTTTGCAAGTTCATGCAGTTGCTCCGGTTTGTAACATGTGAACATCCACCTGATGATATTGCTTTTAGAGCTGACTTACTAGAAGCTTACAGGTAGTCCTACAACAAGCATATCAAATGATACATAATTATTGTATATACATGTAACGACCTTCTAATATAAACATGAAAAAGTTAAAACTCAATAAAATGGATACTATGGAGATCAACATGAATGATCTAATAGTTCTCTCTCCAAGCCTCAACAGCTGGTTTTCATTTTTCCTTTTGCTACTCCTGTACTTTCTCTTATGGCAAATTGTAATGAATACACCATTTAAGCTGAAAAAGAAAAGAATCTGAAATGATCGTACAAGTAGCTTTTGAAATAACATTATTCAGTGCTACACTTGTCTTAAGGCTTCTTCATGCTCGATATAAAACAGCCTGGATGTGCTTCAAATCTTCATTAACACATGTAAAGTACTCAGAGATCATCAGATAGCTACTGCCAAAACCAACACGACAATAGTTAATAATTGTTCAATACCTACTTTGTTATTTTTTTATTTGACGTCCTCATTGTTTTGCCTTCTTCAATTCTGTCTTCCCAGTGGGGGCAACTAGAAAGAGGCCTAGAATGTTCTGGTGCTGTAGAGCTGGGAAATAATTAGAAGTAAATATGAACACCTGTTGTTCACAATGTATTTAATAAACAGAAATTTCAACAGTGGACAAAACAGGCTCCACGTGAGCGTATTCCTATATCAGTTCAAACCAAACAAATTAAAACACTTCAGTTCAAGCCACCTTCAGCCGTCATGTAAGACTTATCAGTTTTGATTTGCAGAGAAGAAAACAGTCATGAAGTGAATGTCATGTCAGAACACAGACCTGACAACCTCTTAGAATACTCCCAAGCTCACCCTTCTCTCTACCATTTCAGGATGTTCTCAATACTGCAATTCCATCAAAGAGCACAATTCATGAAATGACTTAAGGTAAAAATCAGTCTGGTCACTGCTCTGTCATCAGCTAAAGACTTTGTAAAGGATCAGGCAGATGGTTAAGAAACAGAAAAAATGCCCATCACATGAGCAGAACATTTTGTCAGATACCATCATATCCCAACATAATAATCTCAAGAATGTAAACTCAGTGTAAATCCACAAAGGGAGTCAGGAAGCTCTTACTTGAGCAAACAGTTGGACCACTGATATTCTCCGAGTGGAGAAACACTCCCCAAGTTCCTCATTACATTAAAAAGATAATAAATTAAAACTGTGTAACACTGTAATATTCTGAAGCACTGAAAACTCCTTTCAGTCTATCTACCTCTTTCAGTGTTAATGCCTCAACTTTTAACCTAAGTAATACAGAAGTAGATTTAGCTTATAGTCTTACTTGCCCTAAATGGTTTCACATAAATAGATAAAATTATCATTCACCACACTAATGTAATTTTAACACATGACATAAAGACTCCGCACTAAGGAGGAATGTAGCTACTTGACAAAAAAGAAACACAAAATGCTGGTAGCAGATCCACTTCACTTACAAACTTAGTATTTTTATGATAGCATCGAATACATAGAAAACACTCCTGAATACAAGGGCTTTCCTAAGATCTTCAAAAGATTCATTTACTAACAGAAGCAATGTTAAACACACCACTAGAGATTACTATCACCTTTACACAATCAGGTGCCCTGAGAAAACTATTTCGTCTCTTCTAACTGATGTTCTATTCAGCTTCCTGCTCATATCCAAGAATTTATCACTTCTCATACTTCCTGTCAGACATTTAAGACAGAAATCTCAACCACTGCATCCATCTTAGGCTATTAAGAGTATCCAAAAGCAAAGCAAAATACTCCTAGAACTACCTACATATAATGTTTGATCTCATCTCAAACTGTTCTCAGTACTGGCTTCCAAAAAAAAAAAAGGTATTTACTAAAAACTGTAGTACAGCTGAACATACCAAGTGCACTGTCAAGTGAAGACACAACCATTGTTGTTTGACCATACTTGCATATAAAGATGCTTAAACAAAGTATATAAAGCAACAGCACTTGGAATTTAAAATAGTAAAGACTTCAGCAACAAAGAGCTTAAATTACTGCCTCAATATATACCACTGCTCTTTCATATGGCACACTTGCTAATACTATGGCATGTAGTTCAATTAGCCAAACTGAACAGGCTATCAATCAGCCATCAACTGCTACCTCTGTGCTACTGTATTATTAGAAAACATTCAGTGTAACTCTATCCAGTATTTTACTGGATTCACAAAGAAAAGAGCAAACAAAATGAAGTTTTAAACAAACTTCATATTTATTCCTTACCTCTCCAGCCATTGGTCTAAATGCCTGCATTGATATTTATCTAACACCAAAGAATCAGCATCATTCCAGCTTCTACACTCCTGTTCTTGATCCCAGCAGTCTGGATGTTGCACAGAACTAGAAAACAAGAATTCTCATCAGAAACCAAGTCTGTGGTAGTCACTGAACATTGCCTACACCAAATACAGACAATTCTGCATCATCATTTACAGTTACAAAATGTGGATTTAGTGTACAGGTACGTGATTTGCATCAACTTACTCAAGCAACACTAACACTTAACAAAGGTCTTGGACAATGCAACTGCTGAGAAAAAGGTCTCTGATTAACGCAGTTAAGATATCAGGATGATAAATGGTTAACATTTGGATAAGCAAAAGTACACCCTTTCTCTCTTTGCAAACAAATGGCAGGGGGGAAATGACTGTCACCAGCATTTATAGAACTGCTGATAACTGTCAATATTTGTAGACTGTCCTGTCAGCAATGCATCACTTGACGTTTATAAACCATTCTAGCCAGCAGTAAACTTGGGGAAGAGGCAAATACCAAAATATCACTTCCAACACGAAGAAATAGCATGTCTAAAGCTAAGCAGGCCAAATGTTAATGCGGAAACCCTTCCACACAGGAAACTGTTTACCAGACAACGCTGCTGAGTTCTTACAAGCAAGCATGGGACACGGAGCTAGGGTGGAGTGTTTGTAACATGCTGGAAGGACAGCTGGAGACTGCTTAAGGATTAAGAGTTATTGACATCTTCCTCCTCAGTTCTGGCAGCTTCAAAGTCTTAAATTGTAAGATCACTAAACAAAACGCAGTCATGGTGTATACTAACATCAGACCTGGCTTCTGGCCCTGGGAGAATAACCCTGTATTGCAGACTTCCCACAGTAATGTACTGTTGTTCTGTATATGCGAGTAAACCATGAACACCCTGTCCTGTATGTGTTAGATGTCTGTGCATTTTAAGCCAGTGAGAGAGAAAAAAAAGAAGGTTCTTGTTATTTTAACCCTGCATTAACAACCTATGTCTTCTTGCCCTTCCTCCTCCACCCTGACTGGCTTCCTCAGCTTCCTGCTCCCAAAGGAGGCAGAGGCAGCACAAATAACTCGCTCAGAACTATGGATCTTGGCAAAAAGGGGTCACTTTCAACACATTCCGTTTTTGCAAAGGCAGTGAATGGATAAAACCTTTCTCTGACCACTCTCAACAAAAACTACTCCATTAAAATATTTGAAAGAAACAGAAGGAAACAAAACCAAACCCAACATCTAGCATGCCTTAGGCACACGATTGGAAAAGACGAGGAGAAGGCGTAACTGGAAACTATACCCTTTAGAAACACTGCAGTGTATTTTATCTCCAGCGCCTCACCCTGCCCTCCCCACTCAGCGTAACCTTAATGCCAGCGACCCCCAGCTCGCCCCACAGCATCTCTCCCTGCCCCCAGCGCTGCCCAGCCCAGCCCAGCGCAGCCAGGTCTCTTCCCGCTGCCCACGGGACCAGAGCAGCCTCTGCAAGGAGACTCCCTCCCCCAGCGAGCAGCCGGCCGCAGCCTCGCCTCGCTGCCCCTCGCGGGTACCGAGGAGGGGGAGGCTGAGGCGGCTGTAGGAAGCCTCCCTGCGACCTCCCCACCGCCCATCCCCAGAGAGGCGCCCGGGGACAGGCAGCATCTCACACACACACACACACACACACAGCCCCAAAAGGGCGGGCACGCAGCGCTACAGACACGCTGAGCGACCGATACCCCGCGGCAGCTCCCACCTGCGCAGCGCACCCGGCTCCCCGCCGCCAGACGCTGCGCTCCGCTGCGCGCCGAACATGGCTGAGGCCGCCGCCGCCGCCACCGCCGAACATGGCTGCGGCCCCGGCGCGGCAGCGCGCAGGCGCGGGCTCTGCCCCGGGCGGAGGCTGCGGCGGGCGGCGGGCATTGCGCAGCTCTTCCTTCGCCCGGGCGGGGATTGTGGCGAGCAGGAGACGGGCTCAGCCTTTCCTTCCCTCGGGCGGAGGCTGCGGCGGGCAGCAGACACGCTCATCCCTTCTTTCCCCCGGGCGGAGGCTGTGCACGCAGCCTGGCGGGGATGGTGTGGTGTGTTGTGACAGGCGGGTCTCTGTTAACTGAAGCCGCTGCAAAGGGTCTCAGCTCTCAGCAAAACGCCCCAAGTGCTGGGGGGCAATACAGCACAACTCGTCCTGTTGCCAGGAGAGAGAAAATGTGTGTTTTATTTTATTCCTCTTTGCTTAGATGGTACCAGGCTTAGACCCTCGTGGGAGGCTGCAGGGAACCTGATGGTGGCAGGGAAGTTAGGTTTTGGCTACAACTTCAAAACTATTTCAGCAAGGCCACAATATCCAGAGTGAGATCTTTGCTTCATTAACTGAGAAATTAGTAGTACGGTTAACACCCTTTTGACACCCCTAAGTACAATGAGTACACACTACACATGACTGGTGTGATAAATGATGTCCCCGAAACAGGATTCTAATTAATTTTTTGGAATTTATTAAAGGAATAAGAGCAAGCAAACAGCGCTGGGTGCTCCGAGAGCCTCTGCTCTATCCGGACGCACACCCGTCACATCCCGAGTTCGCATTAAATAGGCTAGGCCTTATACATATTAATAATTTTCCTTTGAAGGGGCTGTAAAATGTTTTATCAGTGTTGGAAAATGTTAATCATTTCTGGGAAGGGGTTGTCTCCTTCTTGCGCATGCTTCGTTCCATCTTGGGGATCTTTCTCACCCTCTTTGGGTGGTCGTTGGAGGAAGTCAACAGTCTTCCTCACGGTGTCCACCAGGCGACCTCCATGTGTATATCTATGCAAAGCTGATCCAAGCTAATCTTACCAAAACATCTTCCAAGCTGCGACCGACCTCCTGTGTATATCTATGCAAAGTTGGTCCAAGCTAATCTTATCCAAACATCTTCCAAGCTGCTGTTACAAGAAGCAGAAACACCCTCCTTATCAAAACCTGGTTTAAGTGAGTCTTACCAAAACTCCTGTCAAGCAAGAACAAGTTACACGAGCAAATAAAGCTACAAAAAAATTACTGTCTATATCTATATCCCTTATTCCACATTGAAACGAATCAAAGAAACACATTGCACAACTGGGTTCCTCAACTGTTCCCCCAAAACATGCTAAACATTATCTTGCATTGCGTATTTATTGCATTCACTGCAAGAAAGACACTGAGCTGCTGCAGTGTGTACAGACAGGCAACAATGCTGGGGAAGGGTCTGGAGAGTAAGACTGATGAGCAGCTGAGGGAGCAAGGGTTGTTTAGTCTAGAGGCCAAGGGGAGACATGATCCCTCTCTACAACTACTTGAAAGAGGGCTGTAGCGAGGTGGATTCTGTCTCTTCTCCCAGGAAAAAAATGTTGACTGTAAAAGTCAGCAGAGAAATTCTTTAAGACTTATTTTGGAGTAATAAAAAGTAGGCATTCTTTATTGTAGTGCTGGGTGTGTGGGGGATTCCTCAAGTTAATGTGCACAGCAAAAAATGAAAGAACACTATATACGTTACAGAGAAATAAATAAATGAGTAGTTATTTCATCTCTACACTGTGGCTTTGCTAAAACCACCCTGAAGTTAATCTCCACTCATTCCCAGGCTGATAGGCTCCTTCTTTTGATCTCCTCTCAGTCTGATTTCCAAGGCCTCTGGTTCCAGGTGTCTGCACAACAGATAAGCAAGTACTGGCACTTGTACGCACTCTTAACTCCTTGCTTGCATTTTGAACTAAAATCATTCTTGTAAAATAGCAAGTGAGGTTAGGGATTTGACGCAAGTCTCTGAAGTCTGGTATTGATAGGACAAGAGAAAATGGCCTCAAGTTGCGCCGGGAGAGGTTTATATTGGAGATTAGGAAGAACTTTTGCACTGAAAGGGTTGTTACACACTGTTCCAGGCTGCTCAGGGAGGTGGTGGAGTCCCCATCCCTGGAGATACTTAAAAGACATGTAGATGAGGTGCTGAGGGACGTGAGTTAGTGGTGGGTTTGACAATGTGAGGTGAGTGGTTGTACTCTGTGATCTTAAAGATCTTTTCCAACTGAAATTATTCTGTGATTCTAGAAGATTCTGGAAGGGACCTTTAGAGATCATCTACTCCAACCCCCTGCATAAGCAGGTTCGCCTAGATCAGGTCACACAGGTACATGTCTCTTATTGAATACCATTAATGGTGTGTACAATATTCTTCAATTGCCTGCGCTTCTTAACATCTCTTAGCAATTCCCTTATTACAACAAAAAAGTGTTTCATTCAGGACACGTCATTGGTGTATGCCAGTGCTGCCCTGGAAAGGCAAACTTTCAGTCATCACTCCTGCTCATTTCATGACATCCAGTATCAGTCCTTCTCCCCTGCTAATTATGGAAAGTATTTGTTGTTTCTTTTTTTTTTTTCCCCTGAGATACAGATTTCACAGACCTTCTTTCCTTCATGCAACCCTTTGCAAGCAGGTTCTAGTGGGAAAAAGTATCAAAGAAGGAATCACCAGATGCACCTTCAGGAAACTTTAAGCCCTCCTGGTATTTGCACATTCTCAACTAAAACATTGTAAACAGATAGGTCAGACTGATTTCCACCCGTATAAAGCTTTAACTGATAAATGTAACTTTAAAATGAAAACCAGAAGTCTTACATAAAATCAATTGTATTTTTATTCAGCTCTTCAGAGAGTTTTAAGATCAACTATATGTATTCATTAAGCCTTTTCTGAAAGGCTATCCAAATAATACTGTCCATTTAAAAATAGGTAAGCTACGTAGGTAAAAAAGAACCCCAAACCCAAACTGGCCACAAATAACAAACTCTGTGGTATATCTTTGGAAGAAAATGTTTTGTAATGCATGTAAAGAGCTTGAATGTTTGTATTTTTTTACTCCTTAAATATATCAAAATCAGAATTTCTTCAAAAACGGCATCTCAGAACTTTAGTCAGTTATGTCTTATTGAGGTTTAGCCTGACTGGAATGGTACATAGCTGCTGTCTACCAAGTTTCAACACAATAAAAATACTCATACTGAAGAAATCGGATAATAACCTGGTATTTTGGTCTCAAGTGATGGCAAGCCGTAAACAGCTGCCATTCATATAATGAATTGGAAATATATAACTCTTGGACAAAATGCCTTTTGGTTTTTTTGGTTAGCAAACCATGTTAACCTAAGAAACAAATTAAAACAATACATAACAAGAGAACACATTTTGACATTACTTTCTGGAATGCTACAATTAAAGAAATAACAACTGTGGAAATAAATAATACAGCCACAGACCATGTTTTCAGAAAAAGCTGTTCAGCTGCAGCACATAAGGAATTTGGGCTCTACATGTATACACACATATGGACTATTTCTACTGATACTGTGCATCCAACATATACATTGTCTTATTGTAAGCACAATACATTTATATAATGTACTTCAGATGACTAACATTGCCTACCCACTTGTCAGTGATGCAGAAAGGCATACACACAGCTTTTCTGGGTTAAGTAAAGCACTAGTAATTCAAGAAAATTCTTTAAGTATTTTATCCCATCATGTCACTTGGTTCATTTTTTTCTTAGAAAAGTGCTGTAAAAAGACTGATTCTAAATCCTGTCTTTATGTTTAAGAAATAGATTAAGAATTGGTGGGAGGCAATGTATTTCTCTTTAATGCAAAGAGAGATCTTGTCTAGAAACAGCCCTATACTTGCATGTGGTTCTTCACATGGTGACCTGAAGCTACCATGAAGACTAACGCCTGTATTTGTACTCTATTCATGTTTGGTGACTTATTCAAGACAAACATCAGATGACTGTACAGGAAGAGGTCATGGTTTCTTCTCGTACCAGCTCTAAGAAGAGTATATCATAATGGATTTTTAACAAGTTGGTTCTCTACACAGCCTTTAAGATGCTTACAAACTTTGGAGTTGTGCCAGATTGACAATTTAAATTTGGGGGGAAAAAAATGCTTTTTTAAAGGAATTTAAGCCAGGCACTATTATTAACATAAAAATTATATTTTGGTAATTAGTATTACTAAGTTTTCCAAGAGGCACTTCTGTGATTACAGCACTACTGTTAAAAGATGCCACAGTATGATACATTTATGACTGTCCCTTTGTTGTACTGTTACACTGGCAAAAGAAGGACGATGAATAAAAGCAAAGTTCCACTGAAATGAAAACTTCCCATCAATTCAGAGTAGATTTCTGTAAAGAACAACTCCACTGCACAAGCAATTGGGAGACTAAAGTTCTTATTACTATTGGAAACTGAACTGTTTCTCTTGTGCAGAACCATCTGCAACTACATGTACCTATTATCTAAGTTTTTCAAGGCCTTTAGGATTTTAACTTAAGTCTTTATGATAAATATTTTTATTCCAAACAGAAGAGCAGTGGGAAATGAATGAATGCCAGTGGCAAAACCACAACATCAAAATCCCAGTGTCTCTTCTGCAACTATTTCAAGGACCACCTCCCTTATATCTGTGCCATGTTATGTAAACTTTCCAGAAGTAAATGGTACAAAATGCTTATTTGTAAAGGCTGCTGTGTAGTGAGGAGGTGCATATCAGAAAACACCACAAGGCTATGTAAGAATTTTCTAAAGGATAAAAAGTCCTGCAGACACCATTTCAAACTTCCAAATAACTTTCCCACAGAAGTACTGGAAAATACTTCAAATTCCATCACTGATCATTGCTTTCAATTTTAAATTTCCAGACTTGTCAATAAACCTGTCTGAAACTCAGGAGCTCAGTTCAATCCTATTCAGATGAAAGAAGAAAGAGAGACAAATCTGTGCTACCAGTCTCAGTGCCAAATTTTTACTCTATCCTCTCCAAAACAACAGGTAGTGGAAACCAGAAAAATCACCCTTATTAGCAGATAATACAGTCAATTGCATAGTAGATGTTGTATATGTAATAACTCATATGTTCAAGCAATGAATGTCCTTAAATCCAGGTTGGACTTTTAAAACTGCACGTTATTAAACAAATGCAAACAAAAAAAACCACCCAACACCACCAACATGACATATATGTTAGTTCTCAAATGTTGCTGTCAAATCTGTTCTCAATTCCTTATCCCTCTCTAAAATATGGCTTGCAGCCACATTTCTAACCATTTCCTGGCAAGGTAGCTGCAAGTGCAGTTTGATGCATTCACCAAAAAGCCTCTCCCTAGGCTGAGATTGTAATGAAGTCTTTTATAGTTGTGCCTCCCCTACTTGTACCATTTTTAAGATGATGCCATCTATCTATTCCTGCTCGGAGCAGCTGTCTGTCAGGGTAATCAAGATGTTTTTGTGTAACCACTAGCATGTCATCTCTGCTAGTGATTTACTGGTGAGACCTTTTTGATTATACAGGTGGGAGGTATTAGGGCTTTTATTCTACTAGACTGAAGCCTTAAAATATTCCTTTCTCTCACTCTTTGACCCACCTGTCTGCCTGAGGTTACTACCCCTCTAAGGTGGGACAACTTATCAAGCAAACAGCTGCAGCTCAGCTCCTGCAGTGCACAGGTCAGTGTCATAACTCACACATTTTCCAGCAGCTGGAGGTTTTCTACCAAGCAGTATGCCAAATAACTGTTCATTGAATGGTGTGATGCAGAGAACATTAAGAACTATATTTAGGTCTCAGAGTAGGGCTCTCTTGAAAGTATGGAAAATGCTTTCGATTTTCATTTATAATTTATTCTAATACAGATCAGATCAAGAAATGTGCATCGTTACCCTATAAATATTGAACCAGCAACTACTGCTTATCGTAGAATCATAGATCAGACTTTGATCTCTAAGCCTAAAAAATTTTCATTAATGATGGTCATTCTTTGGGCAACTTATACCCCTATGATCCTGGCATCTCTTTCAGGGGAAAGGTTACCCTTGAGAAAGAGCTTACAGGCTTTGAAATAGCTGAGCATTCTTGCAGAGCATTTAGACAGTTCAGATGTTTGCTGCACTCTCTTCAAATGTACTTAAAAAAAAAAAAAGTTTCATCATGTAAAGAACATGAAACTCCTAAGCAATGGAGGTCCTGGAAACCAACAGGTCTAACACTGTGTAACATCAGCAATGAAGGTAAATTGGGTATGTTTCTGTTCCTCCAGTTGTTTGAAATAAATACAACCATCAACAATTAAACTAGAGGGAGATTATTGGAATAAAAGGTCCTTACAGGAGTTGTACATTTTCAGGGATTTAATTCCTTAGCTTAAAGAGACCGATCCCCTTTATAAGTGGAGGGGATCAGCAGAGGAACGGAACTGGCATACTTGTTCAGTGAACACTTACTAAGACAGACTAGCTGTCTCTTTTCTGGGTTAAGTAAAGGTGGCCCGTCCACCTATGTCAATCACGTTAGTAGTCCAATTCGAACTATTTATGACACAGCATGAGGATCTTGTCTGAGATTTCCTGGCGCTACCGCCACAGCCAAAGGTGGTTCTTGGCATTCACAGACAGGTGGATTTTTTTAAGTAGAAATAAGGTGAGCAATAGGGACATGTTAACATATAAGCAAAGTGATTTAAAAACTACAGGGAGTGATAACAAAACAAAACAGGGTTGGTGAACAATAACAAAACAAGGGGTTATAATAAGTTTGTATAGTATAGTCCATTTCAGTTCTGCGTGTTATCTTGTCTCCTGGCTGTGCTTGCAAACATATGGATTATATCTACAGATGTAAAAAGTGCTTTTGCACTTTTTGTTTGACAAGCGTTTTGCAACTTTCTCCTGTCGGGCAGCGGAGAGACCCAGGTCAGCAAGTAGTTCGAAGTTGCCTTCAAACCACTTGCCCCTAGACCCCAAAGGAAAACCTGAAAATTTGACCGAGGTCGCATTTGTCAGTTCTTTGATTTGGTGTTCCAAATGTTTATATTTGTTAATTTTCTCCTCAGCTGCCTCTTTAAGGGTAGCTGACATATAAAGTATAACATACAAAGTATAAACTTTACAAATGGATTTAAGAAGAACAAAAGTATCAGTTAAGTCTAACCAAAGTTATTTTCTCAGCCCTTTACTAAGAATTAAAGCTCACACTGAATTACAAAATTTGAAGAATGTGACTGATGTTAAAACTTGAAAAGATAATGGTACTGCAAATATGGAGAGACACAAGATGTAAGACAATATGCAAAACATAAGAAAGTAAAATATGGGTTAAAAAATGATGGGCCCAGAAACTGACATCTGGTGAACAAAAATCAAAGACATGGGTAAAAGGAGAGGAACTGAGAAGATTTACATCTCTTTTCAACATTGTAAAAGAAAGCTTTGGAGTTTGCACCCTTGTGGAACATGAAGTCTCAGAAGCAAATCTAACAGGCCTTTTAACCAAACCCACTGTGAAATACATTGCAATTTAAAAAGTTAAAACATACCCAAGTATTATTCATCGTATGATGCAAACATCTAAGATACAAAACTTGGCTCGGCAAGTCGGACAAGGCACTTTGCTCGACAGCCAGGTCTCGGGGTGCTGCTGATCCTGTCGGCTGGCAAACCATTTGCCCATGCAGGTGAGGCACCACATGGGCCGACAGTAGCATTGTTGGCATTCCCCTTCATTTGGCTCCTGGCAGTTCTTGATGAGCTTGATGTTAGCGATAGTCTGCATACATCCTATGCATGGCTCCAGCTCCTAAAGGAGGAGAAAAGCTTCAAAATTATAATCTGCACAGAATGGTTTCTGTTACTGCTTTTCAAAGGCTTTTAGGAAACCACCTGTGAACAAACATCACAGGAACCTGAGCAGGCAGAGCCTCAGAACCGCTCCACCAGGAGACAGCATGCTGTGTCAATCTCCAGAGCTCTTTTTTAACAAAACACTCTCTTAGGAATAAGAATAAAGTATCTCTTTAAACAGAAACCCAAGAACTACAGCATGAGAACAATTAAACAAAGATCATAGAATCGAAGAAGGGTTGGAAGTGACCTCTAGAGATCATCCAGTCCAACTGTTGCTAAAGCAGGTTCCCCTTGATCAGAGGGCACAGGAACATGTCCAAGTGGGCTTGGAAACGTCCAGAGGAGCCTCCACACTCTCCCTGGGCAGCCTGTGCCAGGCCTCCCTCACCTCAACAGCAAAGCAGATTCTCCTTGTGTTTAAGTGAAACGTTTTGTGTTCCAGCTTATGTCCATTACCCTTAGTCCTGTCAAAATAACCAGAAGTAAATATTATTTCTCTCTGAAGAGCTCCACCCATTTCCAGAGCACAGCAGCCAGGGTGAAGTAAGCAAGCAGCCACCTTTATCATTGAGACATACTATTTTTCAAGAAACATACCAACATAAAGGAAAATAAACAAAGCAAACAGTTCTTACTGCTTATTACAGCAAATCGTTGTTCCTATCTTCCACCTTTGTTAGTAAGAGACATAAATAACAGAAGAAATTTTGGCTCTACCGAACACAATGGACACTCATCTTGAAAAACCAGAAGTCTACTTAATTTTTCTTGGATAATACTGGAAAATTGGTATTTCTCCACAGTTAATTATGCCACATGAACTTGCAGCTGCATATAGGGAGGTCATCTTGCTGTGAGTGTTTTACAGTTAATAAACAATAATTAGCATTCCCCATGTGTCTTCCAGCCAGATATCTCCAAGAATTTGAGAGTTCAAAACACAACACGCTGAGCAAGTGTGGAGACCTGAATACCATTCATACTGCTTTTGGTGTAACAAAAACCAGGACTATTTTGCAGTTTCTTGTTCCCACCTCCAGTGTCTTTTCCCTTGTCAGGTCAAGTGTCCTTTCAACCCCATTGACAGCTTGACTGTGGAGCAGACCCAGATGAAAACCAGTCATCTTTCTTTTCCTCTTGGGGAAAAGGAGTGTGTAGGAAGCAGGATTGCTTCTTTCAGAAGCTGTATCAGCTTTAACTTGTGAAATAAGGGCTTCTCTTGGTTATTAAGCAAGAAAATAACTCTAGATTAGGAAAACAACTAATAGAAAAGTGAACTAACTTTTAGAACTTCTTTTTTTGTGGGGCTTCAGATTAGGAAAGAATCCCATGTTGTTTTTAAATGTCCACGTTGTCATTTCTGATGTTATCACTCAATGTCAAACAAAAGTTCAGCAGCTCTGCTGACACTTAAATGTGACACAAATTAAAAGCCCTGCAAGATAGCAACTGCCCCAAAGAAATAGCATCTTCTCTTTTATTTTCAACCTCTCTTTTCACTATACGCTGGAACTGCAATCAGAATGTACAACCACATTATGTGCTCTAGTCACACTTTGGATTGCTACACCTGCATAGTAATGCCCAGGTCTCTGTGATTATTACTGAAGGTAGGACTCTATGCTGTTATTTACAATTAAAGCAAGCCTCATTAAGAATCCTTGATTTATTTCAGAACTTCCAGCAAAACCAGGCTATCAAGAAAACCAAGTTGTAACATAGAAAATTGCCTAAAGAACAGTAACAACAGCTGTGATTCCAACTCCTCATAAACTTTCTGGAAACGTAATGTCATAATTTGCAACTGTTTTCTACTATGACTGAGTGAGCAGCACTTTGGTTCAGGCATCACTGCCAAGGAGCCCTGGCTAGAGCCAGCCCTGCTGTGCAGACCTTGAGAAACTGTGCTAGGCCCTGTCTTCTCAGAAAGTTAAGCAATCTAGGCCATGCCTTAACAGAAGCTAACAGTGCCAGCTTGACCTGTAACTGCACAAAACTAAAACTGCTGTGGCTGCACACCTACACATATACTGAAGGGGAGTTTGACTATGAATCAGTCACTTTAACATCTGCAGCCTCCCCCAAGCCCATTGAGCTCTCCTGCATAGCAGTGGGCTGTACAGCCATGGTCTTTCCTTGGGTTGGACATCTCTTATGGTTATTCCTTGAGGCTGAGAGATCCCTTACACAGGATCTGTTATCCACAGCCAAGCAGGTGACAGTTTATACTAGATCTAAAGCATATTGTATACGTGCGTGTGAATGCTGTTCAATTCCCATGAAATTATCATTTGATTACTGTTTAATAATTATAATTTAACATAATTCAATCATTGTTTGAGCAAACATTTTGATTAAACCTAAAGGAAGACTTCTCATAATAATTCCCTTGAGATAACCCTAAGGGAATGGTTACCAATTACACAGTAATCACAGGCACAGTGTAAAGTGTAATTCTTACAATCTCACGTGGATGGAAAGTCTCACCTGTGTGCTTGGAACAGAATATGTCTGGTTAATTTCCACCAGAGATGTAAAGGTTTCTAGAAACAAATCACTAAGGCTTTGATGGATCACAACATTAGCTGCATTGCTGATGGGAGCACGGAGCTTTTCTCGGAGCTCCCCATACTCTGTGGAGTTCAGCCTGAAGAAGAAAAGATGGCACAAAATGTTATCATGATTATCCATTCAAATACCTTGACAGTACATTGCAGAGGTCAACATCAGAGAAGTGAACCCACACAAAAGTTATTTATGTTATTATAGACTAGTCAGATTAAATACACAGTGAGCACTTTGTTTTCTTTTGCTGGTTAGTTGTTGTTTTCAACGTAACAGACAACAGAACATCCTCTCTTCATATCTGTTGTCAGATTGCCAACAGGATATGCCACAGATTAGCTAAAACATACAAAAATAAAGGAAGGCCTTAAAAGTTACCAGCATGAAGAAAAGCAGTACAGGTACATAACTGCAAAGTACTGCATACACAATTACTGTCCACCTTTTTAATGCTTATCTACTTAGACCATATCTAAATTCTAGTTAAGAAACTCTTGAGGACAGCACTTAACAGTTATATCGTGTGGCACATATCACACGGTGATAAGAGTACATGTAAGTATCAGAAGAACATCATCAGGTTCTGTGACTTTTTCATACAATTTAATATAACACCTGAAATTTCACAAAGGTTACAAACAGCTACTGAATGTGACTCAGACTCTGATTTAAAGCTCTAACAAGGTGTGTTTCACACTAGGTTGCTTCTGCTAAATTGAGGCCCACAGACATCAAGTGGCACATCAGGCCCCTTACAGATCCTGCAGTGGCACGTTACTGTTGTTACCTCTTTTAAATGTTAACAGTTCTGAACTGTAGATTGAGGACTCCTCAGCTCAACATTTCCACTTACAAAATAGTTTTAACAGAGAAGCTCTGGGACCATCACTCTGAAGTTCCTCTGAGTTCCCAGAGCTGAGCACAATGCAATGCTGCCTCAGTTTGAGCTCCCAGTGGTCTCCATTGTTTTAACTACTATAGGGTAACATTTGTTACCAGATGCTAACTGTGCAAATAACAGGGAGCTTCCAATCCAGAGTTAACATTCACACTGAATAAGCAGGAAAATGTGGCCTGCCTGCACAAAGAATTTTTCTTCCAGAAACATGCCACTGTTATCCAATTCTGATTCTGGATATATACAGTGATCCTTAATAGAGGAGTTTTGTCCTACAGCACTGAAGTCCTGTATGACGGCGTTCTAGCAGAGGTTTTGCTATTTCTGACACATCTTATTACAAGAATCTTTAAACACTGTTTTCAGTGCTCTTCTGTTTAGCCACAAAATAAGAGTTTTGAGGTTTGGATTTTTTTCCCCTAAAAGGAATTGTCAAAGAAGCCACGATTTTCTCAGCTGGGGATGCAGTTTTATCACTCTGGCACTGAAAAGCTTACAGGAGAAAATCATTAGTTGATTAATCCTTATTTGGTAACCCCTCTCATAGGTCTATAGAAGTCTGCACTTTCCTTAGGACTGCCATGCTTACCTTAACTAACCTCTTGTTCTCAGGATATCTAACACAATCACCTCTACGCCTTCCTCAGGCTTGCCAGAACGCCTATGGCTCACCTACAAATCTGGTGATCTGACTACTTTTAATTACCTTTTAATTACTTTAAATGAAGAAAATGCTGCTGACATACTAATTTACAGCAAACAAACACGCAAAAGCCTTTTCAAATATATAGTTTTAGGAGCACTGCCATGGCTGTGCCTACTCCTTTTAATGGCACAGTTACAAAAAAGACTTCAGCATTCTTCTACTCCAGTGTTACATGTTTCTGCAGAACTTGTACTACTTTAGCCCAGCTACACAGACTGCTGGAAAAAGTACCATGAGCCCTTGGAAAGCAAGCCCCAACAGTTCACAGCATGTTTGCTCTGATTTACTGCTACAAGAACGTATAAATCAGAAATGGACCACACTGACTTCCTTGCTTTAAGAGCAACTGGTTTGCAGTAGCTAAGCAAGAACTCTTCTGAGCAGTGATAAAATTATGAGCTTTGAGTGGAAGCAAATAATAATAATAAAAAAGCATAGGTGAACAACAGCCAGTTTTAGGCAAATAACTATTTCTCCTTCCCCCAAATTTGGAAGACCAAAGATTGTCTCGTTCACTCCTGTTCTCCATCTTTCACCGAAGTTTTTCTGGTTACATCTTTCTGCATCCATCACAATCCTATTCCTAAGCCTGGATCAAACAGGCTGGTCCCTTTATTTAAGCATTGGGCATTCAACACTGTAGGTGTATGAATCTTTCTAAACAACCTTTCTTCACTGTACTGTGTGGCAGAACTGCAAATAAAGCATCTCTGAACATCAGGCAGGGAGCAAAAAGGAAGGGAGGAGACCCAGGGAGATTTCAGATCTGCCACATAAGCACTCTACTAGAACCACCACATAGCGCATATATATATATATATATATATATATATGTGTAAAAACCATTAACAGAGTAGTTGTTTTACCGGATATCAAACGCCTTCACGTAGGGATTGATACTGGCAACACGGATGGTGAGGAACTGCACAGGCATATTTGAGTCTGGGGTGAGTTCATGCTGCCTGGAGTCTGTCACTGTCAAATGAATGTCCTGCTGTTGGGCAACATGTAAACAGTAGGTGGTCACTTTAATCACCCACGTGTCTGTAACAATCACCCTTGCTCCTGGGGCTCCTGTAGCAAATTTGTCGATTCTCCTAAATTCTATATTGATGGAAGAAGCTACTGCCCTCCAGCCCGACTGTGGGAGAGCGTGAACAGCGAGTGTTCGGGCTAACGGATGATTATTCCAACCTTTCCGTGACCAGTAATATGCCAGAGCGCTGGTGACTGCTGGAAGGAGAACAGCAAAGAAGAAAAAAGTTTTCCATCCATTTGAAGCCAGGTAGAAAAAACTGAGATGTTTTTCAGGTGCAGCAATGCACATACCAAGGTAATAACCTGCAAGGAAAATTACTTACTTTCAGAAATCAATTGAATACATGCATAAACACACCCCCCTGATTCATATAGTTATGTAAACAAACGGTGATTTCAACTCCAGAAGAGTTATTGTATTGCTGACAACTCAAATTCAAACCTCTCACTCTAAGCAAGCTGAGATAAATTCTTACTGATTTTTACCAGAATTGCACAGCTAAATGACACCAATTCGAATTTGAAGGTTAAATAAAATTACTTGTAAAATGCCAGTTTTAACAGCATTATATATATCTAAAAGGAGCTGATCTGAATTTGCTGGCTGAATAACATTACCTGTAAGATGCCACTTAGTTTTAGCAGAATTATACAGCTAAAAGAAGCCACATTTGAATTCGCTGGTTAAATAAAGAGCTATTACTTTGCAACTGCGTGTATGCCAGTGCAGCCAACTCGTTACAAAGCTTAGCGTGCTTAGTGTTATGAGGAGGCTTGATTGACACTCCAGTGTCACCTGTAAGATGTATTCACTTAACACCTGCGTGGCCCTGACGCGGGGCACTGGTGAGCTCCCGCCTTGTTCCCACCAGGCTCAGAAGGGTCTTGAGCGCTGTTTCGCCCAGGTCATGCGTTTGCCTTTCATGTTGCGAGGCTGAGGGCTGCTGCCACCTCTCTTCAGTGCCAAACCCCCCGGTCCGTCCCGTCCCGTCCCGTCCCGCCGCCGGCCGGGGCTCACCCAGGGGCAGGAGCGAGTGCGCCAGCAGCGTGCCGGTGCTGCGCCGCAGGTGGTACTGCACGAAGGCCGCGTCCTCGCTGCCCAGCCAGGCAGACAGCAGGCTCTGCACCGTCAGCCCCGCCGAGCGCACCTCGTCGGGTGGGAAGACGAAGCAGACGGCGAACACCACGTAAGCCAACGTGAAGGTCACCGCCGGGCTCTCCATGCTGCGCTGCGCTGCGCCCCGCCGCCCACAACCCGCTCCCGCCACGGCCCCGGCCCGGCCCGGCCCGACCCGAGCTGCCGCCCCCGCCGCGCGGCTCTCTGGGAGCGGTAGTTCCCGCCGCGCGGCTCTCTGGGAGCGGTAGTTCCCGCCGCAGCCGCGGATGGACGGCGCGGGGCCGGCAGTTCCGTTGGGGCGGAGCCGGGCTGCGCGTCACCCCCGTGCCCCGCCGCTGGGGCTCGGGAGCGGAGCCACTTCGTCCCAGGCGCCACACGAGCGAGCGCTCACTCACCCCCCGCCCCCCCAGAGGCGGCCGGGACTCCAGGATCCCGGTAGCTGCGTGGCCTCACGCTTTGTAAACTAAAGGTTATTATGCTTCACGGAGCCTGGCAAGAGAAAGGAGTTCAGACGGAGTTACTGATGCAGAGGCTCGTGGGTAGGAAATGCCTCGCTGGCGTGGCTGCTGATGGAGACGGGGAACAGGGGAATAGACACTCCTGAGTAGGGCAGCGTCACAGTTTCATTGTTGCTGTCTGACGACTTAACTGTACCAACTGCTTTGATTTGGTTTTAATACTAAAAACTCACACCGTGAAGCAGCGAGTCGTCTCTCCGTGGTTTTATCCGTCGAAGGTTGTCGAAGCAGAAATCACCCGAGAGGTTGTGGCTGTGCTTGGGCACACAAGGGACTGATGGCTGTGTGTTGTGAGGGGAGGAACAGAGGCAAAATGCTCTTAACACCCACACAGGGCAGGCGTGCGAAAGTCCCGAGGATGGCAGACGTGCACGTGGCTTTATTTATCATTACGGGTCTCTGAACCGAACCGGAATCTAAACACGGGCTTTATTCTTGCAAGTCTCCCAGCTTCTAAGCACACCCTGCGTTTATTTCTGCGTCAGCAACTCCAGTTTCCTTGCTAGAGGCCTGACGGTATCAGCAGTATTTCGTAATCTCACTTGGGAGCCTCAGAGCACACTGCCACGTTCGCTTACAGCGAGCTTTTTGGGAGCCTACGTCTCAGCTGGTGCCCCAGAGTTGCTCTTTGTAGAAAGGAGCGTGTGCGTAGCGCAGAGCAGTGGGACTGGCCCGGTGCCTGCCTGCCACAGAGCACCCTGACCCAGGGGCTCATGCCCACGCTGGGGTCCCTACAATCCGTATGGGCCTTCAGCACCTTGCCCCTGCCCTCTTACTTCGCTCTTTCCACTGCAAAGGGGGTTGGGCAGCGGGAATTTTGCTTTTCTGAAACGCCACGACGGCCCCCGCGCACTACACTTCCCAGCACGCCCCGCGCGGGGAGCGCGCTCCCGCCAGAGCGCCTCGGCGCAAGGTCGCGGCTCTCCCCGCCCCGCCGCAGGGCCCTTTTGTGATTGGCGGAGGCGTTTCGAATGCCGCTCTCTCATTGGCGGCCCGGGGCCGCCGTTGGAATTTGAACTGCCGCGGCGGCGCTGCGGGAGCCGCTGTCCGGGGGTGGCCGCAGCGGTGTGGAGCTCGCGCCCGCTGGCTCTCGTGTCCCGCCTCAGGCTGAGCGCCCCGTGGGATCGCACCCGGGCCCCGCCGGCAGGTACGGGCCCTCGGCGGCCTCGGGGATGCTGGGGAGGGGGCTGCTCTCATCAACTACGCGGCTGCGAACTGCCTCGCTGAGTTTGGGTGTGGGATGGCATTAGGGAGCCTCCTGTGTGGGGATAGGGTAGGCTTGGGGGTTCCCCCGCTGTGTGAGCTTGGTTCTGTGGGGCTGGGGACGGCTCGTTGTCTCCCTGTGTGAGCTGGAGAGCAGTGGGGTTTGGGGAAGGCATGGGGTTAGGGGTGATGTGAAGCTGAGGGGGAGTTCGGGATCCCTCCTGTGTGAGCTTGGGGGTGGTATGGGTTAGAGGAGGGCTCAGGCTCTCCCTCTGGTAGCCTGGGGATATGGAGGGACTGAGGGGGGGTTCAGAGGCCCCCCTATATGAGCTTGAAGTTGGTGGGAGTTGAGGCATGCGTGGGGATCCCCTGGGTAGAGGTCTGGTGATGTGGAATTGAGGAAGGTATAGAAACCTGAGTGAGCTTGGAGGTGGTGCAAGGCTTACAGGCCCTCTGTGTAGGGCTAGAGGGAGCTCGGAGTCCTCCTGTGTGAGCTGGGGCTTGGTGTTGGTTTAGGGGGTGTTCCTGTGTGACCTTGTGGGTATTGTGGGGATGGAGAATGCACGGGGACCCTCTGTGTGGGGTTAGGGGTGGTATGGGTCTGGGGGGACTATAGTCAGGGGAGCTTTTGTGAGCTGTAGGGTAAGGGACCTTAAAGGAAACTTCCGTGAGCTTGGGGATGAAGCAGATCTAAGAACTTGGGGATGATGGGGATGGAGCTCAGGGACTCTCATCGTGAATTTGGGATGAAGTGGGGCTCAGGAGGCTCTTGGGAGCATTTCTCAGCGTTTTGAGGGGGTCTTATGGGGCTGAAGGAGGATCTGGCAAACTAGGTGGTCAGGAGGTGTTGAAGCACCCTGCTGAGTTTCCAGGTGGATGATCTAGGGCTTCTGTGGTGTAGAGCGACTCAGGAGCTCTTGAGGGCACCCTAATGAATTTGGAGGGCTGAAGAAGTGAGTATAGTTGGGTTTGTTTGGGATTTTTTTCCGAGTTGGTTGGCTTTTTTTGTGTTTATTTTTTATTTTACTTTAATCATGGCTAGGTGCAATAATGAGCAAGGAGCAGTGCTTCACTGGAGGGCCTGCAAAGCTCCCTCCAGCCTCGCTGCTCATCATCTCTCCTCTGCCCGGAGGAGCTCTGCGTCAGTGTCTCCCAACCCTGGGCTGCTGCCTCTGACTCAGCTGCTGAAGGCCAAGGACATCTTTTGTTCCCCCACTCTAAGCTGCGGGCTCCGAACTGCAAGCCCCGAGTGCCTACCCTAGGGGTTAACGAGGCCGGCTAGGCTGCTGCTGCACTTTTGCTACTGCCTCCCAAGCTTGGCTTTGACTGAAACTGCTACAAATTCCCCTTCCTCGAATGGTATATTGAGAGTCAGGGGAAGGTTGTGATTATGAAGGAGTTGGTTAACTAGGACAGTGTTTATTTCTTATGAATTGAGCTGTTTGCAGTAAAATAATAAAATCTATATAGCAGTCAGCTCTATGTCAGTTTGTAAGGAAATATTCAGAGCATGTAATATGTTACTTTCTTCATGAGCACACACTCTGCCTCTTGGCTGCTGGAGAAGTTCAGAAGGGTAATTAAGTAGTTGTCCATTTTTACCTAGTGTGTTCGGTGTTTTTTTTTGGGCATTTGAGACCAGATTGGTCTCTTGGATATTGTGTCCCTGTGTTCATTAAACAGGTAGCTGCCCTGAAGCCCTTGACTTACAAATGATAGGTACCTGAGGTTTAATTATCTGATGTTATTGAACCTGCTCATTCTCAAATACAGAGTGACTGCTGCTTATGCCTCAATAATTATCTAAAACTAGGGTAAGTTTAATTTTTGTGAACTTTGGTCACAGTGGCAAAATTTGCTACCTTTCACAATGTGTGCCTTGGACGCTGACCACTTTAAACAAAAAGATTTCTCTAATAAAACCTCTTTCCCTTTCACTAAAGTTACTGGATAATTAATGTGTCAACTAGAATTTTAATTGAGTCTTGATTGCAAATATTTTGAGCAATTGATGAGTTACTTTTAATGATTTAAGGAGTTTTTTATTATAAGGATTATTTATTGAGAGTATTTTTAGATTTAATATCTGAAGTGCTGGGCAAATGTGGTGTATGTGTATGGTATCAATTTGGGTATTTTACTGATCTAAATCTGGTTTAGCAATGATGCACAAATAGCTCCATGGCAAACCTGACTCAGTCTCCAAACAAACCTGCCCTGCTTAGGAGCTTGTCTTAGAAGACGTTGACAACTTTTTAGTGTCCTAGAATTTGTTTCTAAGATAATTACAGTGACTACAGTCTGTAAAGATCCACTTGATCTGTTGTGTTGCTTCTAGTTTGGAATGAACAAAAGCAGTGATGTTCACTTCAAGTTCTACAAGTTTAATGTAAAAACACTTCATAAAAACATCTTTTGCTAAAATATGAGTATGATGAAGAATAAAAGAGGAATGAAGGAAATAGCTAATACAGGCATGCTTTGATTACTACGGCTTCTGTAGCCATTGTTTGCATTCCATTGCTGATTAAAAGTGCTGTTGTTGGGCTTGAAGACAAAGCAGCTGTGTTTGATAGAGTATGAAGCAAATTTTCCCATGAGAATGAATGTAAGAGTGGAGAAATGCGTATGGAAGCTTAAATACAGGAACTGTAGTATCTCAAGACAGTGAGACTGCAAACATGACAAGTTTTTTCGTAGTTATCTTGTTACCTCTTGTGACAATGAGGATGATCTTTTGGAGTCTTCATCAGCTGATTTTTCTGGGTTAATCTTGACTGCATGGTGGAGGATGGAAAAACAAGCTGAGGATTAGCTTTTTTTGTCAAATCAAGCATTTGAGATCACTTGGGTTGTGGAAAGCTAACATCTCCACTTGATGATACTGATTTTCTTGTATGGACACTACAAGATAACACATCAGTTCTTAGCAGTTGGTCAGATAACTCTGCTTCTTGGGGGGTCATCCCTTGTGGTTGGAGACTACATCTAGGGTTTGCCTAATGTGCCTTCTGTGCTCTGGTGCTTCTTAGGGTTTTTCTGTTTTAAAGAAACAGCAGTAGCACCACTGAATATTAGTGTTAAACCTTTAAGAATAGTGGAAGCTTCAATGGGACTAAAAGGTAGACAGAGTTCAAGTACCTATAACCTGCTGGCTTGTCTGACATAGTTGAAATGTCTTATCTTTTTAATGCTTTTTTTTTAATCCCCATAGCTTTAGTTTCTAATCCTTCACACTTGACCTACTAGAAATATTAAATCAGCCTATATAGTCCACTAAGGGTTGTGCGTGTCCAATGTCAGAAGATTTAAGAAATACCTTTCTAATTACAATTATTTTCAGATTTGCATGCCAATAATGTCTGTGCTGCAAAGGGTTCTTAATATGTGTGAGCATGTGCTCAGACAGTGTAGGAAAGCTAAATAATTCTATTTGGCACTCTCATATTAACTACACTCAAACTATCCAAATTTGTTTTTACTGTTTGCTGATTATTATATTGTAATGAGACCATGTGATTAAAATAGAGAAATGATTGTCATCCGCCCCTTGCAAAAGCTGTAATTTTGGTGAGCTAGTTGCCTTATTACAAGAGCCATGACTTTGTCACTACTGGCTTTGAGGGGTTGGAAATGAAGAGGCTTGCAAATGACAGATCTCCCTTTAAAGGCTGACCAGCTTAACCAGTAAGCTGGTAACTGGAAAGCATGATTACAGCAAGTAACTTCAGACCCCTGGCAAAAGCAAAGTGGGGCTGTATGGTGCTGTGTTTACATCAGTTGCTGAGATACACATTTTCATACAAAGGCTTTTTAATACTTCCAAAACTTTTTGAAGCTGTTAATCTTCGCTGGCCAGTGCTGGGCTTCCAGCTTCTTACTTTATCTGAAAGTGCATCTGGCTGACCACACCCTCTCATTCATGCTGTGATGTTGTATGTGTTGATATTCTAGGATGAGTCTGCAGATTTTAAATGCAGAAAATGGAGAAAACGGAGGAAACATCCAGGATGATCTAACAGCGGAAGAGTTGGACTTTTTCTTTGCGCCACCGGAACTTACAGGGAGACCTTCCATTCTCCGCCCGTCTCAGAAGGAAAACGTGCCACCAAAAGGTGTGGCAAAAGCTATGAAGGTAAACTCTGGCTTTTGTACAGACTACATTCTTTCTCTTTCTATGATCTCTGCTGTTGAATGCATAGGCTATTTGAAGCTTGAAAATATTGTGGTGTTCATGTTCTTCTTTTTTCCCACTCCTTTGTTAAAGGTGACTTTTCAGACTCCTCTAAGAGATCCTCAAACGCGAAAAATCTTAAGTCCCACTATGACTGACAAACTTGTTGCTACTTTGACACTTGATGACTGCAGTGAAGCCGTTGTGGATGATCTCTTATCTGCACCCCTCAATGCTGAGTAAGTGATGTATTCACCACTTGATGTATTAGCCATGTGGGACATGCTCAGTTTTTCTCCATTAGAAGCCCCTATAGTTAGAATGTAGTTTTGTGTTTTATAACAAGATGAGAACTGCGTGAAAGGACCAAAATTAATGCTGACTTTTCACAATCTATTTTTCAAAGATAAAATTTTAAGTTATGACAAAGTTATTATCTTGGTTGCAATATTGAACACCACAGTTCAACTCCCGAGTAACAGATTTCATTGTAATGGTTAAGGTATGGATATGTGGTTTGAGACACATTAGGCAGAGAATACAAAACTGTTTCTTACAGTAAAGTTTTAATGTAAGACTACAATTATTCTGAAGCTAATTCTGAAATCTAGGCTTTAAAAATCACTTTTCCTGTATGTTAAGTACAGTGTTATCTCTTGAGATTTTTCTCCTTAAGATACATCTTCTGAGAGGTTAGCTTGAATTGACACCTTGAGACAATGAGTGTTAAGATCAAAGGAAATCTGTTAACACAAAGTGACTAACATCAATCCCAAGTACAAACATGTTTGTGTGCTTTTGTAGCCTACCAGTCTGGATCTCAAAGTGGCTTATGGTAGCTGTCTAGAGAACAGTATAACACTTTCAGTATTTGAGGTTGGGGTTTTACTGTTCTCCTTTACTAGAAGTACTGTTGTAATGGTATAATAATAAAATGTTATTTAATAGGCTTCTGCATTTTCTTTACTAGCAAGAAATCTCACAGCTTGGCTTTGTAATCAGCAAAGGAATACGTCTTTTTGCTTGTTTTTAACTGCCCATTACTTTCATATGGGAAGTGAGAAAGGTGGGAGCACTTAAATGTTTAAAATGTATAGGTTTGTTTCAACTGCTAGCTTGCATGTGTACTCTAGTTTTAGAAAAGTACTCCCGAGCTAGTTACCAGAATTAAGTTTAGGCCCCAAACTTATTGCTTACACAAGTAAATCAAGACTTAGTGTATGTAGAAGATTCAAGTGAGTTAAAAAAAGGTCTAGCACCAGACTGGAGTTAGTTAGGGCACAATTATGTCAAGACGCTGCTTTCAGTGTACATGTGCTTTGTGCCTTTAAAATGTAATGGTTTGTTTGTAGCAAGCTAAAGGACTGCGTGTTGCTGAGGGGTGTCACTTTTCACTAGTTTTAAGCAATTCAAGTTTCAAGCAGGTGTCTTGTTCCTGACTGGCAATTATTAGGTTAAACACTGAAGGAGAATGGGAGGGGCTTGAGAAGCTGAGCCAGCCTGGGGCTGAACTCTTGCAGGGAAGAGGCACTCAAACCCGGTGAGAAGGACTTTGTAGGTTCTTATCTTCTGCCTTTGCTTTTGGGTTTATCGAAGTGGTGTTTCTAGTGAGTGGCTTTTAATTATGATCTGTTCTACAGCTGATACGGATGGCACAAATAATAACTACCGAAGGGACAAAACAATGGGAGGAAATACTGTTTCAGGAAGTAATGGCTTAACTCTCTGTAGTCTGAGGCTATGCTTCAGAAGTTGAGAAGAGTTTGGGGAGATGGAGAGCAATAACTTGTAGAATACTGAGCAGTAGTGAGTACATAAACTCTTTAACCTGTTTCTTTTTCTAGAGAATCTTGCATTTTTCTTTCACTGGAGAAGTATTTTCTTGTATACTACTTCACTCTTCAAATCTGTTGTAAAGAGTTCAGAGTGCCTGAAGTCCAGGTTCTGTTTTGGTGTGTAGGCCTTCTTAGATGAAATGCTGGTATATACTTTCAGGGGAAAAAGAGCTGTCAGAATGACCAGACAGAGTAATGACTAGAATGGGAGAACCTGAATCATGACTTCATTTGATCCTAGACTTGTAAGTCTGTCATGACTCATAGATGAATGCACATGAAGATATACTAGTTGTCTGTGTTTGAGCTGCTTGCTGTTGGTATCTCCTCCTTAAGTATGCACTGTATATTTTGTTGTCTGGCAAAATGGATTTGTCTGTATGCTGCAGTAAGTAGAGCAGTCTCCAGTGATGATTGTCATAAGTAACATAGCTGTGTAGAACAGATGATTTAAGAATACTGATTAGCTTCAAGGACTCATCTCAGTGGCTCATTTGTACTAGAGCTCATAACTCCTGACCAAGTAGCAACTGAATTCTTGCTGTTACAATATTCTTTTGCTGTCAGCTGTTGTCAAAAAAATTACTCCGACTATGCAAAGGTATTAGTGCAA
Organism: Urocolius indicus; assembly: GCA_013401255.1. Classification (NCBI taxonomy): domain Eukaryota; kingdom Metazoa; phylum Chordata; class Aves; order Coliiformes; family Coliidae; genus Urocolius; species Urocolius indicus. The sequence continues at coordinate 46,332 of WBNH01010260.1, forward strand.
ATATCTCTTGAAAGGTGATTTCAAATAATGTCTCAAATAGCTATAGAATGTGATCTCTTTTTTTTTTTTATAAATGCAGTATATGTCAACAAAAGACTGAAGCTGAAGCAAACAGTACAGTGGCAAATATACAAATGCCAGAGAAGGTCAGCACAGCTTCTTACCCAGATGATGAGATGCCAGTGAGGAGTCGAGGTTCCTACAATCTTGATTTTGATAATTTAAATGACTTCAATCCATTTCAAAGTTCAGTGCAGTTGCAACATTCTCCTGCAAATGTGCAGAAGTCTCCTGTAAGAGTATCTAGCAGTCCTGAGAAAAAAAGCAATGATTATCCTCTGGATGATACAGTTCCTTTTGCTTCAACCACAGCAAGTACAGAGTGCTCAGGTGAAGAGGAGGTGGTTCTCTTACCTGGAAAAGAATCTGTGTTAAGATACCTGGAGCCTGAGAAATCCATGCTGTCCCCTAAGCAAGCAGTCAGTGACTCTGTTCAGGATGCTAAGTCTGCTTCCACAGATGTCAGCCAAATGGATAATTCAGTGGGATTAGCAGAAGCACCAGTCCAGTTATCTGGCAACTTAGGTTGCAGTAGTTCTGATGTAATTAATTCTTCTAAAACTGGGGAATCGAAGCTTCAGAGTGTTGCTGTTGCAGGAAAAACCTCTGCAGAAGAATCCAAACCTGCAGAAGAGCTGTCTGTCTCCACAGGGGAGCCTGCAGAAAAGCCCAGTACCACCAAGGCTGGACCAGTAAAACTGGAATTTGACTTTGATAATACCACTGCTAGAAAGCCACCTCCTAAGAAACTAGGTAAAAGACCTGGAATTAAGCCACCTTCTAAAAAAATTCCTGTTACTAAGACAAAAATAGAGAATACTGAAGTGCAAAATAAAGGTCATGTGGAAGATGAAATCCCTGTTCCCAAAGCATCTTACAAGTTTGACTGGGACAAAATTGATGATCCAAACTTCAATCCATTTGGAGGAGGCTCTAAAATTTCCAGCTCACCTAAGTGTTCTAAACCTAGCCCTCAGAAAGCTCACCTGCAAGAGGAGCAGGATGGTACCTCATCAAGAAGGGAATCTCTTCCAGTAGAGCAAGTTGACGGACCAAGTACCTGTGAAACTCTTGAGAAAAGAGAACCCCAAAGTCTGTAAGTAAATCTCCCGTAGAGGCACTCATATGAGCAAGACAGATCTCTAACTAGTTGATTCCTACCTCCCTGACTTTCCTCACTCTGAGGCTGGCTGAGCTTGTTACACAGTCATCTTTAACACAATATATTGCAAGAGCAAAGATCTCCTTGGGGAAACCACCCTGAGATGGCTACCTCTGGGCAAAAAGGTTCTTAAGTCTGGAGGGAGGGGAGAGAGAACAGGCTTATATCAGGAGGTCATTAGTACCTTGGTGAAGTGCCTCTTGCCCTCTCCAAGATTAAAATGTGGAGAGTCTAGTGACTCTTGCAGTCATTTAGAAAACAGTAGTGTTGTACTTCATGTAGTGTGTGAAGAGACTAGGCACTTCTCTGCTTATTGTCCTGGCCAAACTCAGGTGGTGGTGCTGCTTGCATGTTGCTGGTATATGGATGCCATCTCCTGTAAAAAGGCCTAAAATTGAATTGCTTTGGCACCACGTTAAACATCCCATTTGAGAACAGGAGATATTTTGCTGCCTTTCCTAGAAAGTGTATTGATTAACATGTCAGCATTACTACAGACAGCTGTGTGCTTACCAGAACTAGATTGGCACAAGATGTTTTGGAGAAATGTTTCCTCTCTTGCTCTCTGTAGAACTGTAGTGGTTTAGCTCTGGCTGAACAATAACCAAACAACCTAGTTGCTCACTCTTCCCCACCTTAGCAGCATGGGGAGGAGAATCAAGAGAGTTGCAGAACTTTGTGGATTGAGATAAGGACAACTTAATAGAACAACACAAAGAGTAGGCAGTTAAAATGATGGCCAAAGGACAGAAAAATGTAGCAATGCCTGGTGTAACTGCTCACTGGCTGCAGCCTAATGCGCAGCCTGATGGCAGAACCACAGTTCCCACACTGGCCACAGCACCGGCCCGGCTGCTGCCCTGAGATCCGGAGCATGATGTCACATGGGATTGAATGACCTGGCCACGCCCTCTGTCCTGGCCATACCCAGCACAAGTGCATAGTGTCAGCAGTAACTAAAATATTGGACTTCGCTAACCAGGTTCTCTGCTTTACACCAATAATCACTGCATTACTTTGAAAAGGGTAGCAGTCTGTTTCTAATTCAGTTCTTAAAGGAAAAACACCTCTCTTTTATTTTTGTTTGCTAAGCCCACCTTTTAATGTTAAGTGAATAGGCATAAGTGATACTGCTGTGACTTTCTGCCTCTGATGGAGGGAGAATTTGTCATTTGTCACCTGGCAAGAAAGTGAATTTACATCCTCACCCTCCTTAAAGCTTCCTGTCCTGTGGCAGTAGAAACCCTCAAATAAACTACTTTCTTCAGTGTATCTGGTAAATAGAATTCAGAACTCTGTGACTGGATTTTTGATTGCTTTTGTTTTTCTTTAGGGAAATCGTCAAAGAGAGTGTACTGGCAGACAAACCAAGAACTCAAGACAGCAAGCCAGAATTTCAAACAGAAGCTGAACTTCCAGAAGAGGGAAACGTGGTAAGGTGTAGGAAAGATAGCCAGTTCTTACCATGTTGTTCCATGAAACTAACTTCTTAACCTTGTCAAACCTCTTTTTGGTGTTTCGTCTAAATTGGTGTTTTTAGGCATCTTCAACATCTCTAGAACAAATATTAATTGTGTAGACTTGTCTTTTGAAGGTAAATTCAGAGACAGTCAAACTGGTACCTTGGTATTTAGTATCTTCTTTTTGATCAGCAGTCACATGTAAGGACAAACATTAAGGATGTGGACTCTAAAAAAGTGACTCCTGTATCATATAGGCTGTACTCAGTGTTGGTACTTTGTTTCTATGCCTGTGAACTCTTGCTTTATTATGCTGGCTGCCCAGCTAGTTTATGACAAAACAATTTGATAAGTTACTGTGGCTTTCACTGCATTTAAATCATTATTTTAACAGTAAAAAGGAATGTGTTTTTTTCTCAGCAGGAGAAGCAAATGAGCCTATCTAAAATGTTTCCAGCTAGTGTCCCCTCTCAAGATAATTTGGTTTCTGCTGACAGTGGAAAGAAGTCAATGTCTGCAGAAGAAATTAAACCTATCTCCAACAGAACTGAAATAACAGCAGATGATCAGACAGCTAACACTGAGCCTGAAGAGCTCTTCAGACCATCATCAGAAGGTAAGGGCATATTGTTAGAATACACCAACGTTGTGCTGTTACAATAACCTCCACGTATGTACTTTTCTACTTTGGTTTTGGCTTTGGTTCTAGTTTTTTTGTTATTTTACAATCCTTTAAGAAGGGTATAACCTTCAATGACTAGTGGGGTATGAAATGTACCTGAGCTTATTTCTAACTTGCTCTAGTTTAAATGAAATTCAATAAGCTGAGTATTTAGCATTCAGCTGCCTGGAAGGATGAAATTTAGGCTGGTACAGAAGCAATGTTTTGAGTTCCAGTGACAATTTTTCTGTGCTGAAAAAACACTTCCTTAAAGTCACTTCCGTTATGAAGGACTTTCTAAAGACTTTCTGAATCGAGAGCACTAGAGCTGTGCTGTTGCCTGTATTGGAGTTCTGTAGATTGCTACAGGCCTTACCACTGCTTCAATGCTGATTTCATTGCAGTGTGGATGGTCTTTCTGCACTTGCCTGTCCTAAAAGCTCACTACATAGCTGTGACTGAAGCAGCTGGAAGGGCTGTTGCTTGTAGAAGCACTGTGTGGGAGGATCAGCATGTGACTTGACTGCAGTGCAGTCTGACATTCATCCCAGTACTTGAGTGGAATCAGTGTTATTTAAGAAGTAGCTGTAACTTCATTGGTCAAACCTGAACTGACTGCTGATTTTAAGGGTGAGATCGGCAATCTTATGTCTGAGTATGCTTTCCACTTAAACCATAGAAGAAAAGTTCTTCAATTGTCTGTAAGTTCTACATATTCTTATGGGCATTTGGGGACAAAGGGAAGTTGTAAGTTCATTTAACTTAAATGTCTGCTTTATTTTATGTTTTTTTCCAAATCTAGATAAAAATACAATGTTTATAGTAACTTTTTAATTAGTGTCTGACATGACGCTGGGATTTGCTTTAAATACATACGTAATTGTTTCTGTCTGTAGGTGCTTCACTGTAAGACAGTATAGTGACAACATTGCATCTTCACTTTATCATTTCCTCCTTTTACAGTTCTAGGAATGGGTATGGAAATAGACTACCTGGAACAGTTTGGAACTTCTTCAGTAAGTATGACACTGAAGTGTTGTGTGTGAGATAGAGGAGAGGAAAAGAAAATGACTGTCAAGTCTTCAAAGTGAACCTATTTCATGAAAACATTTAACTTACCCACAGAAATATAGGTTCTATTGTGAAGAACTGTATCTACAGGACACGTCAGGTGATGGTGGGGGAAGGAAATGTAGCTATAAGGGATTCTGCGAAGAATCAGAGTTCTTACAATTTCAGTTTGCAAAGTTGTTGTTGTTCTTCAATAGCAGTAAAACTGAGGTGGAAGACACTTAACCTCTGTGGCTGCCAAAACTGCAAAAACATAATATTTTTAAAGTCTGGGATCACTGTTTTGAAAATACTTTTTTTCTAAGCTCTTTTGTTTTATGACCAGTTTCAGGAAATCTGCCCCAATATTGGGCATGTTATGTTTTAATCAGTTCAGCTTCTTATGTTGGTCCAGAGTAGGAGTGACTGTGAACACAAAGTGAATACACTGACTGGGAGTTGTTTTGATCACTGTTTGCCTTTATTGCTGCAAAGACAGAATTACATGCTACTCACTCAGCTTACAATACTATCTTCCTCTTTTTGCGTGTTCTGCTGGTTTTGCATAGTTCATAAGTTTGCCCTTTTGGTTCTGTCTGGGGAAACAGTTCACTTGACATTACATAAGGACTTAAGCGTGTGGGCACAGAGTTCTCTTACGTAACTTTTCTCCTGAGAACAATGCTTTGGCCACTGAAGAATAGGCTCACCCTCTCTCCAGAGGATTATTTGTGTGAGTGGGATGTGTTATGCTATGAAGCAGCTTATCTACCAGTTTATGCCTTTTTTTCTATCAGTTCAAAGAGTCTGCCTTGAGGAAACAATCGTTGTATTTGAAGTTTGACCCTCTGTTGAGAGACAGTCCGAGAAGAAAACCAATTTGTGGTACTATTGAAACAAATGTGAATATCATGACAACTGCACTTCAGCATGGGTAGGTATTGACTTGGTTTAGGCTCTAACACATAGCTTTATATTCAAGCACTGCTTTCTTTTTTTCCTAATGGTATGTGTTTGTTCATTTTTTTTTTAGTCTTGTTACTGATCTAAGTAAATTGCTTGAAGCTGAACAGCCTACAGTGAGTTCTCAAAAAGAAGAAAAACCAGAGGGGCTGGATCTTCTGGGAACATTTACAACTTCTGTACAGGTGTCTGGAATGTTATCAAGCTTCATGTTGATATTTTGGGAAAGGGACTTAAAACTTGTGCAGATATGCTAAGGATTGCAGAGTACTTAAAGCTTATTTAAATTTATCAGGTTAAATACTCATATCAAAGTCAAACTTCTTGGTATACTCCATTTTTAAAAAAAGTACTAAGTCTTCTTTTTTTTGGTGGAAACTGGCATTGCTCATGGTCTAGGAGCTGTTTTTCAGAATGCTTTAATCAAACTAGTCTTCTGTGCAGCTGAAGGCATGTAACTTTAATTGCACTACTGGAATGAAAAACACTTCTTTGGTTAAACTTGATGCTTTAAGGTTTTGTAGCTTGAACAACCTTTTATGAACAGCAATTCATCCTGAAAGTGATGTTTTTTTTACTGCTAGGGAACACTGATGTCATCTGCTTTTTCTGGTAGCTATAATTGGTATAGAAGCTGCTATCCTAGAACTATAGTTATCTCTAAGGTATAAAGGTTAGCTACAAATCGGTATACTTAGGGTAACAAAGTTGTGGAGGTATCTAAGTTTTACTTAGACTTGCTATTGAATAATCTGCATACAGCTAATCAGTGGCATGACAGTGGGTATCTGAAACTCTCTTTTTTTTTTTTTCTCCTCTCCTCCTAGGACATAATTCCTCAAACTCCAGCTTCCCCAGCTGGAGACATGGCTCCAGACCTGTTTGCTGCTTCCACAAGCACCGAAACGGATGCTATTATAGATGTACTAAAATATAGCCAGAGAGACATGGATGCAGCTGTGGAGATGGTTACAAGAGAGGTATGGTAACCTTTTCAAAGCAAACTTTGTATGGCCTTGAAATCTGGTAGAAACCCTCTATGCTTGGTGTATTTTATGTGTGTATATATTACTGTTTCCATTGTACTTGACATAAATATCTCATTCTGAAAAGCTTCCTGTACTCTTGATAGAAGCAGTAGGTGTGGAACTCTTCAGAGCTAATATCTAAGGAAACAGTGAACTTTACTGTTTTAGTCAGGTTCTGTGTTAGAACTGGTCAGTATTAAAAAGTATCTACTTTCAGATGGAATGGTTAGGCTTGCTATTAGTGATTAAACTAGGCAGGAAATAACTATTCTTACCAGTGAGAGGGTGTAACTTCTTCTGATAGAATTTCTTTACAACAAAAGGAAACAGTAATGTCAGTTCAGTGCAGTGATTGCCATTTTATGGGATGAGGAGACACACTAGTATTTCCAGCTAATTAAAAAAGTGAGATCTGGAGCTCACTCTAGAGGAGAAAAATATTAGTGGAGGAAGGAAGTAGTTGGTGGAACTTCAAACAATATTGTGTAACTACACTATAGAAGTTGCTTTTGAGCGCCCATCTTATTGATGCAAGAAGTTGTCTACTACAAAAATTTCAGTACTTGATTCATGGCTTCTGGGCTATGTAACCTTACGGATACTAAATGTAACAGAAGTACTTAATCATAAATATCTTTAAAGGCCAATTGTGTCACTACAAAATGAACTTTAGAAGAAAATGGAGCATTCAGAATTCCTGACTAGCTATACTGCAGGAAGTGGCACTAAGGACACCAAATGAAGAGGACCTGTCACTTAGTTACTGCCTAAGTTACTCTTTCCTTTCTGAATGCAAGGATACTAGCCCTTTTAGGAGTAACTCTTGCTGTCTCTTATTTGGGACATCTGTACCCAGGGAATTGTTCCACTACAGAAAAGTAGTGCAGCTTTTTAAGAGACAAGTCTTAGGGCATTGATCCTAAAATCAAAATTTTATATATATAATAATGATGGGTAAAGCTTATAATATTTCAAAATTGGTGCTCTCTTTTAAGCATGGAGACAAAGTTGTAGCAAGACAAATGTGACTGGATGACTTCAGCTGTTTGTCACAGAAAGCCTGCTATTACTATAACTTGAGAGGGAGACAGGCTAAACTTTATGATTCCATTTCTGGTGAAATAACTTGAGTGGGAGGGATAAAACCTGTTTCTCTTCTGGGCAAATACAGCACTTCATAGGACCATGCTGTTTAGGGTCTACTGAGCCATTTATTGAGTTAGCAAATAAATTTCTAATGAGTTTCAGTCTTCGCTTCCGTAACATTTGTTTCTAGTTTAACTATTCTCTTCATATTATTAATTTCTCTCTATATTTTAGTACACTTTCACTTGTGCCCCACTTTCTGTCATCTGAAATATTACATTTAAAGTGAGTTTACTCTAGAATAACTGCTGAAGATCAGTGTACTACAGTATGCAGTGCAACTTTGAGGGGAAATTAGCAGTAATCGTGCTCTCAGCCTCTCTTGTTTAAAGTTTCAGATCTTTTTATGTATTTTTGGGTCTCTGTCATTAAAGCCTCCACATTGCAGTGAACTATCATTGTTAAAACTTAATGGAGACTCCAGAACAAAAATTAAACTTTATGGAACTTGAACAAAGCATTTAGCAGAGTGGTTGTACTGCCTGGTTCTGTTACCGTGAACAATGCTTTGATTCTGCAGGTTTCAAATGAGTAGGCTTATTCTTAAGTGAACTGAGATGTCTTTAAATTGGGAAACATGGTAAGGGGAAGATTGAGTGTTTAAATATAAGCTACTACAAACAGCAATTTGATCTTTTCTAAAACAGACTTCTGGTATCTTCCCTTTCCTTCAAGATAAGCGTATCTGTGTGGCTGCTTTGTCTGCCTTGTAAATAAAAGGGAAACACATGTTGCTTGAGAGGCTATTGCTACTTGAAATAACAACTGGTCAAGGGACAATGATTTTACACGTATGATGACTAAGAGTAGCCAAGAGTTTGGTTGAGTTGGCTCTGATCTTGCTGTTTGTGGAGATATTAGTAACACCGAGTGGGAATCATGTATGCAAAATCTACACATCAATCTGTATCATTTGACTCAAATTTGTCATCAAACACTTAATTTTGATGCTGGTAAGCAGTTAGAATTTCTTTTTCTCCATATCAACTATACAACTATATTAAAACTGCTCTTCAGACTGTTCTGAATATTGAATCTTCTATCTCTATGTGCAAAAAATAAAGGTTTACTTTTTCCTCAAAGGTTCAAGAGAAACAGCTGGAGATTCAGGAATGGAAAAACAAGTATGATAAGCTTAATACAGAATACAAGGAAATGGGGTATGTATTTGTTGTGACTTTAATACCTACTTATCTAGTCCAGCTGCTTTTTCTAACATGTTCAGCATATTTTGGTGTTTTTTTTTAGGAAAATAATTGCTGAGTTTGAAGGTACAATAACACAAATAATGGGTAAGTTCCAGGTTTACATTTCAAATGGCTTGGAGGGATGTGGGACATTCCTAGCCTATGGTTGCTAACTGAATGTAGTTTTTTTTTACTTCTGATAGCACTAATATTTTGAGTGCCTTGAGGCAAGTGTAAGGTTTCAGACAAGGTAGAGTAATACTTTCTAGGCATATTCATACAGACATTATATTGCTTGGTAGGTTGTGGTGTCTTCCTGAGTTGGGCATGAATATACACCTTTCTTATCCCCCAATGAGATGTGAGCTATTGGCTTATAAAACTGACAGTTGTCTGCACCTTGTTTAACTGTTTATCTGACCTTAAAGTGATATCAGCAGAAGTTCTTGCTAGGCATATGCATATCTGGTGTTTGCCTCAGTCAAGTTTCTGGCTTCAAAGCTCGGAAGACATTGAATGAACCTGTTGCATGGGTACATTCTGCTGTTCAGAGCTGAATAGCCCAGTGCATTCCTTAAATTCAGTTGTTTAAGGACACTGAATAATATATCAGCTTTGTGCTTTTTAAGCCTATGGGAAACATGGCTCAGGTGTGCTAAGAAACTTGTCTTGAAAGCTAGTTTGGCTTGTTATTCCAGTCTGCTCCAGATCTTCCAGATATTGTGTATAGTTAATGGGGGGGGAAAAAAAACCCACCTTGCATTTCTTGCTTCTCTCCCAACATTTGAGTCTCCTGTTAGGGTAAACTCAGGTATAGTATTTTGACTACAGTTCAGGAGAAACAATGCTTTGGGCAAGCACCTTATTGGTTTTAAATGGCCTTGGTGTGAAGTAGTATGTAGCAAATAAAAACATGACTACTTCCTTAAAAGCAAAGATAGCCTCTCCTCTGAAAGGATACTGTATGTAATGAAGCTCTTTTTTGCTTAAGAGGAAGAATTGAACGTGTGGGGGTTATGTGCCTGTCCTCTGGAAGAACTATCCTGAGTGTAACCCTATTAACTTCCCTTTCTTTAGAAGATGCTCAGAAGCAGAAGGAACTTTCAAAGAAAGAAATTCAGAAGATAGTGGAAGAGAAGCAGCAAGTTATTTCAGATCTGAACTCTATGGAGAAGTCTTTCTCTGAACTCTTCAAACGATTTGAAAAGCAGAAAGAAGTGCTTGAGGGTTATCACAAAGTAAGAGACTATACTGCAAATAACATGCTGCCAAGTGAAGTGGGACTCAATGGAGAGGAAATGATGCATTTCTAGAGCAGCCATTAATTAGTATAGGCACTACCTGTAAAACTAGGTGTATCTAAGGATTTTTTGAAGTTGCTTTTTTGTTGCGTTCATCGGCTGGCCTGAAGTATGATAATGGTCTCTCTGTTAAAGGCAAGTTTCATCAAACTGGAGAATGAGCTGTTTCTTGCTGCATGCATATAATTTGTCTGTTAAGCATGGACAATCGGGTCATGTAGCAACTGCTGAGTAGGGACAGCTTTTTTTCTTCCTACATGTTGAATGGATGCTGAAGATCATTTGATATTAAGTCAAAATGCTTATTGAATGTCTTTTAGCTTAAAAACCTCAGCTTGTACAAGTCAGACCTTCATTCTGCAGCATATTTGGAGACTAGGAGTTTTTCATGAAATGCGTAAAACTTTGAGTTGGTGTTTTAAAAAATGCCTCAAGATTGTTTTGCTTATCCTTTAATATCCTCTACTTGAGCTTAGAACCAGCCCATTGTAAGTTTTATGGTAGTCTTAATCTTGAGAAACAGACATAATGTCCATGTTAAGACTTCTAAGTTTCTGCTTTACTAAAATGCCAGGCTTCCTTCATCTTGTGTCCCTTTCATGTCTCCAATCTACACTTAGAAACCTTTTCCTTGGCACAGGTAAAAGTATCACTTGCACTTGCTTCAAACAGTTTGAGCTTGCTATAAAGTAGCTAATAAAATAAGGTGTCATAGTGTCTGTGCCTACCAAGGGAACTTTATTGCTGTTAATATTGGATTTGTTTGTCAGAGTACAAAGCCTGAATTTTTTTCCATGGATTCTCTGAAGTAGTTGGATTTCTAAGACAATTTCAAGCTGAAACAAAGCTGATTAAAAAGACCTAAACAAACCAAAACACAACTGATTAGTAACCTTTGTTTCAGTGACTTTTTCCCTTTAAAGGTTTCTATTAAACAGTATATTGAGAGAAATTACGTGAATAAGTTTCAGTTTTGTGGAACTGAGTTGGAAGGAGGAGCTTTAGTCCCCATGTGGGTCTGTGGGACTTCACAGTTGTTCCTGTTATTCTAATGAATAAGTACTGTCACTTCAGTATGGTCAAAGAGTATTTATACAGAGACTCTTCTACCAACTAGCACAAAAAGCTAACTAAGCTTCTTGGTTTTGGTGACAGAATGAAGAAGCTCTGAAAAAATGTGCAGAAGAATACCTGGCTAGAATTAAAAAAGAGGAGCAGAGATATCAGATACTGAAGGCTCATGCAGAAGAAAAGCTGCATCAGTAAGTACCATGACAAGAAGCTAAGTACTGGGAGTGAAATCTATAGTTTTCAGTCACTGCAAAATGAGGTTCTTTAATAACCAAAGTACAAACATCTAGTGTGGTTCTATGAAAAGTTTTGCTGTGCTGTCTGGAGGGCATGTAAACACCATCTTATTTCCATTTCAGAGCAAATGAGGAAATTGCCCAGGTCCGAAGCAAAGCCCAGTCAGAGACTGCAGCACTCCAGGCCAGTCTCCGCAAAGAACAAATGAGGATCCAGTCTTTAGAGAGGACCCTTGAGCAAAAGGTTAGTTAAAAGGCCACAGGTGCGTCTTTGAGCTATTGCCTTAGACCAAGTCAAAAATTACCTTGTTCCAGTGCTAGAAGTGGGTGAACTGTGCTGTTTTGATGCCTGCCAGATGTTGAGAGTAGACATTGAAAGTTATGGCACAACTCTGCTAGGTCAGGACTCATCGTTGAGTTTAGAGTTCTTTGGAGGAAAAAGCTTCTTCCTGTCAGTGTGTTGCAGAAGTGATCAGTCCAGGCTACTGAGCTACTGAAGGAAATGGTAACCTAAAGCTTGTCCCACAACAGAATCTGAATGTTGAGTGACTGCCTGGTTCAGCTTGCTCATAAACATCATTTGGAAGCTTCTTCATAAATACAGACTCTTCTGTATTGACTGAATTCTGTCAGTATTGTTCAGGCCATTAAGCCTTTTATTCTGTATTGCATCTTTAATAGATAAAAGTGTTAAAGATGCTTTTTTAAGGGCATGTCAGTTTGCTTTGCTCTAGGACTTTTCAAAGGAAAAGGCTTTTGAAGGGTAAAAAGCTGTATGACAGGAAATCCCTGTTACTAGTTCTACTGCACTATGGTTGTCTTTGAGGATTGAAGACTAAAATAAGTAATGCTGGCCCATTCCTGCTGGGGAAAGGTCCTGTATTTGTGTTAATTTTCAGGCTTGTGACTAAAGTTTGCATAGCTGAGGAAATGGCAGGTCTGGAATTGGAGACATGAGACAAACTATTTAAAACAGAATTAATTTTGTTCTTGTTAAAAATACAGGAGGATTTTATGTTGAACTCATATTTAATGGTTTGACCATGTAAGGAATTATACAAACTAGAAATTATTGCCACATGTCAGTAAAAGTGTCAAGGCATCATCCTAAAGAATTGGAGTGGGTTCTGGCTAACTTCCTGAGGCTCCTAAGGGTGCCATGTGACTTTGTAGGAAGTAGGCTGTGCTTTACAGTTAACTCATGAGAGTCACTAGCACAGAAATAGACTTTGCAGGTGTTGGCAAGTGTGACTTGGGTCACTGCATGAGGATAGCACAGCTTCAGCATACCTGTAACTTTTTTCTTTCTTCAACAGACTAAAGAAAATGATGAACTAACGAAAATCTGTGATGACTTGATCCTGAAGATGGAAAAAATTTGATAGGTCAGCTGTCTTGTAAATGTTCATTCACTCCTGGCTTCCTGTCCTGTGTGTTCACTCACTTTTTTTCCTCACATAATAAATTTTAATTGGTCCTTGCTTTGCAAATGATTGTGTCTTTTAGGAAATGTCAAACTTAAGTTCAGTTGCTGTTTCTGGTACATAACAAGTCTTGTGTAACCTTTCATGTGTTACTTCAAGAGAAAGCTTTTCTTAATGGTCCCATCCTCAGTCTCTTCCCTGTGAGACTACCATGGTTCTGTACTCCTGACTTTGTGATGAAAATCATCACAGGCTATGTCTCTCTTACAGTTTATGCTGTCTCCCTTAAAACACTCCAGAGTTACAAGATGGTAATAGAACTTGACCTATATAGTATTTAGTGATGGAAAAGAAAATGGGATGTCAGGATTCTTTTTCTAAAGAGCTGGAATGATTCTGGTTTTGCAGACATGCTAAAATGACACTCTCCATGATTGTTGTCATGTCATTTGTCTGATGTTACTGGCTTTCTAGTCATGAAGTGAGAGTCCTCTGCCACTTGCCTGTAAGCGAAAGATGAGAGTTGTAGGCTGCAGGTCCCAGGTTATGGTGAAGTCATCTTTAATTGAGGCCATGGCAGACATCTTGGCTAAGCTGTTCCTACTTAACAGACAGTTAACAGAGCTGTGTCACTGGAAGCTAAAGCTTTTTATTTGCAGTGTCACTAGGTGTTTTTTCCCTTACTTGTCTGACTTGTAGCTGTCAGAAGGGCTGTTGCTGTTGGGATGTGCTCTAAGCTGTACTTGAAGCCTTTGCTTCTCTCTTCTGTAAGGACAGTCTGCCGGAGTAGGTGGAGAAATGAGTCTGGGCTCTGCTCCTTACTTAGGTTGCTGCTGATCAGCGTTATGTGTATTGGCAACTGTGTGTAGCAGGAGTACTCTGCAGAGCAGAACGGGTTTGAAATCACTTGGATGAGTTCCTGTGTGATCCACTCTCTTTTATATAGACTTAATTATACAGGTGAGAAGTCTGCTTTGTCTAGTTTGTGAACTTAACCGTGTATTATATGAAAGCTGATTTCCATTAGTCTTTAGAGTACTGAGCTTGCAGGCTCCTGTTAGCCTGCAATTAGATAAAGTTCATTACACAGCCACAAAGCTCTTTCCTCCCTGATCTTGGGCCATCTCTGTGCTCTGAAGAGTCAGACAGACTGGTCTGGTCTGAGGAAATGGTGGTGATAGGATAAAACTGTTGTACTGGATGAGCGTGCTCTGCAGATTCACAGAAGCAGGAGCAGAAAAGGGCAGAGCATTTCAGCAAAATCCCTGGCTCGTTTCATGCAAAGCTGAGCTTGCATGGAAGACTGGGGCAGTTTTAGTTGACACTAAACTAACCATGAGCCAGCAATGTGCCTTTGTGGCCAAGAAGGCCAATGGCATTGTGGGGTGCATCAAGAAGAGTGTGGGCAGCAGGTCCGGGGAGGTTCTTCTCCCCCTCTGCCCTGGTGAGGCTTCATCTGCAGTCCTGTGTCTAGTTCTGGGCTCCTCAGCTCAAGAGGGACAGAGAACTGCTGGAGAGAGGCCAGCACAGGGCCACCAAGATGATCAGGGGCCTGGAACATCTTCCTTGCAAGGAAAGGCTGTGGGAACTGGGCCTGTTGAGCCTGCAGCACACTGAGGGGAGGGAACTCATTAATAAATGACAAGGGGTAATGGGATGAAGCTGGAACACAAAAAGTTCCATTTAAACATAAGGAAAAACTTATTTGGTGTTGAGGTGAGGGAGCCCTGGCACAGGCTGCCCAGGGAGGGTGTGGAGGCTCCTTCCTTTGAGGTCTTCAAGACCTGCCTGGGCATGTTCCTATGTGACCTGATCTAAGAGAACCTGCTTCTGCAGGGGGGTTGGACTAAATGATCTCTAAAGGCCCCTTCCAACCCATACCAATCTATGAAATAAAATAATTAAAAGTATGTGAGAGATTGTAGTGGTTTTGCCTGGGCCAGGTTTTTCGGTAGCAGAGGTGCTACAGTGGTGGCTTTAAAGACAAAGAGTTGCCAGAAGCTTCCTCTGTAGCTGACAGGGTCAGTTCTAAGCTGGACCCTGCACCTGACCCAGGCATGACCAATTAGTGGTGGAGGTAATGCCTCTGTGAGTAACATATTTGAGAAGTTGTTGCGCAGTTGCAGAACTGCAGCAGTGAGCGAGAATGTAAGAACATCTCTGCAGACACCAAGGTCAGCAGAGGAGGAAAGGCACTGAAAAGGCTTGCCTGTGCCCTGTGGTGAGTGCCATGGTGAAGCAGGTTGTCCTGCTGCAGTCCATGGAGGACGACCAGGAAGCAGAGATCCACTCACAGCCTGTTGAGGAGCCCACACCAGAATGAGTGGACGCTTGAAGGAGGCTGTGACTCCCTAAGAAGTTCATCCTGGAGCAAGTTCCTGGCAGGACCTGGGAGCCCGTGGGGGAGGTGCCCACGCCGGAGCAGGTTTGCTGTCAGGACTTGTGATCCTGTGAGGGACTCAGGCTGGAGCAGTTGGTACCTGAAGGACTGTTCTCCCAGGGGATGACCCATGTGGGGGCAGTGTGTGAGGAGCTGTCCTGTGGGAGGTCCCATACTGGAGCAGTTCGTGAGGAG
>WBNH01010260.1:62384-111391 GCA_013401255.1 Urocolius indicus
TTGTGGCATCTTGTTCCTCTCTCTCACGTGTCAGTTGGCTGCGGCGCTCATAGATGTCCAGCTCTAGGTCCTCTTGGTATTTGATCCTCCTGTCCCTCACAGGCTCTTCCCTCTTTCTTCCCAGGGAAACCCTCCTCTCTTCCTCTTCTTGGAGCTCACCACGTTGGTCTCTTCTTTCCAGTTCCTTACGGGGCTCCTGGTCCCGGGTCACCCGTTGGATCCTCACATCAGCTTCTGCAGCTGCCACTTCGATCTCCCGTGTCCTTTCATACCTCAGTGAGTCCTTTTGTCTCCTTCCATCACTTTTAGGCTCCTTTGCTTCCCAGCCACGTCTCTCACGAGTCTCTCTCTGGTTGCTTGTGGCTCTTTGCTCTTCCCTCTCACGTGCCAGTTGTATCTTCTCCCGTACTGTCTTTTCCCTCTTCTCATCACCTTCTTCTTCCCACTCCTGAACCCTTTGGGCATCTCTTATACTTTCTTCATAGTCAAGCTCCCATTCCTGGCTTTCCCCTTTTTCATAGAGACCTTTTTCTTGCTCATCAGTCTCATGGTACCTCGAGTCAAGTTCTATTGGCTCATCTCTGTAGGACTGATACAGGCGCTTTGCATCCCCTCCTTCAGCCTCCCTGTACACAAGTGCTTCTTCTTCTTCCCCCACATATAGGTGGTCACAGCTTCTTCTCTCTCTTAGCAGCTCTAGTTTACGTGTCTGATTGTGGCTCCTTCTCTCTGCATCTTGTGGCTCCTGCTTTCTTTGATCACTTGCTGCTGTTCCTGCTTCATCTGCCCGACGGCCGCTCCACTGCTCTGGCCGTGGTCGAGCTTCCCAGGTCTGGCTGCGATTCCTCACGTCTCTCAGTCGTTCTTGCTGAGGCCTCTCTTGCTTTTGCCTCTCAACTCCCTGCACTTCGGCCCCACGTGGTGCTCTCCAGCTGCCACCACGCTGGGAGAGCTGGACATCACCTGCTCTGTGTGGCTCCGCTGCCTGACTCCTTCTCTGAGTGTCCCGTTGCTCACGTGGCTCTCGGCTTCGTTCCTCGTGTCTCTGAGGGATCAGCTCCCCCGGCTCTCTGCTTCCTTTTGCTTCTTTTCTGCTTGGTGTGGTACGTTGCTGGTGACGACTCCCCCTTCCCTCTACTTCTTCCAGCTCCTTGACCCTGCTCTCTGCTTGCAGCTCAGCTTCACTGAGGGGACGGTGGTCACTCTCATCCAATCGTTCCTCCTCCTGGAGCTGCCTCCCTCTGGTCTTGGCTTCAGGCTCTGGCAGTGACTTGCCAGCGCTTGCCAGCGTTGTTCTTTGCAGGAGGCGTGGTCCCTGGGGCAAGTACCAGTAACAGGCCTTTGCCACTCTGAATGCCAAAAGCAGGAACTCATTAAAGTCCATCTTCCCGTCCCCATCCCACTCCAGAAAATGCAGGATCTTGTCAATTGTCTGAGGGTCGTGTGGCTTCTGCAGGGAAAACACACGCAGGGAAACAAAACAAGGAGCTTAGGCTTCCTGCTCTAATGCAAAGACAGACACAACTGCAATCCTTTCTCCTTCCACACCTTCACTTCTACAGCACAGCAACAGCTCCGTTTCTTTGTTCTTCATTGTCCTGGTTGTTCCCTGCAGCTAACCAGCTCTCTTCTCTTTGCAATATACTTTATCCCTCTCCTGGATTCATTTCCTTGGTGCTTTTGAAAGGAAACCATCCCTCCCAATGGCTCATTCTGCAGCTTTTACCCTTTTGCTCGTGGCAGAATGGGTTGGATGAGCTGCTGAAGCAGAGCACAACTGCTGCTCCCCTTTGCTGAAAGCCTTCTCCATCCCACTGCCATAAGCCCTCTCCAGAAGGACATTTTGCAGTCCCTTGGCCCTCAAGCCCCCCACCACCACCCTTGCAGCAGCACTCACAGCTATGACATCTGCAAACTCCTCCTGGATGAGCTCTTTCATCCTCCTTCGGCTGAGGCTGGAGCAGTCTCCCTCTTCCTTTGCATTGCTGTGAAAGACGCTGATGATGGTGGAAACGCCGTCCAAGAAGCGAGACATCTTCCTGCAGGTTCAAGCAAGCCTGCAAGGGAAGGTGAAGACCTCAAGGTTGGCAGATTTGCTTGCCTCTGAGCATGAGAAGAGGAGGAAGAGCTGCTGGGCTGAGGCTGTGTGTGTTTTGACAGGACACTGGGGGCTGTGTTTCTGTTCCTGTGCTGTGGTGAGCTCCGTTCCACCAGAGCACTGGGAAGGAATTCAGGTGCTGGGGGGGTTTTCAGTGGCGTGGGGAATGTCTTCTGACTTGGCTACTGACCTATCTGAGTGATATTTGAGAGGGGATGGCAGGATGACTGCATTTTATGGTTGGCAGGGAGGGAAGTGGGGATGCTGACTCAAGAGATGCCCCAAAGAACCCATCTCCATGAGGCTACACCAGGTAGTTACGATCCCAGGGCTCATGCTGCTCTCTGCCTGGCACTGAGATCCACCAGCTTTGAAGCAGATTAGAGGATGTCTATCTAATGCAGTGCTGGCCTGAGACAAGATCTAGCAGGGTCAGAAGCAGGTAGAGTGCTCACAGGGAGTTAAAAGAAGCCCTGTGGCCATTAGCAAGGCAAAACAGTTGATGAAGCTTTCGTGACAGCATCAGCTCATTAGCAAATAGGTTTTGGTCAGAGTGGAATTGTCAGATCACTTAGGTCAGAGCTACTGATAATTGAATTGTACAGCTTGGCAGAAAGCCATGCTCCTGATGGGGCTTTGTGTTTGGAAACCCCAAAAGCCACCTCCTTCCTTCCTCCCAGGAGATCCTCCAAGGCTGTTATCAGGCACATCAGTGCTGAGCTCTCAGCTGGGGAAGCTGTGCTGGCTCAGCTTTGCTGCCTCACGTACTCATGTGCACACCTTTGCAGAGTAAATCCTGGCTTTGGGGGTATTTCTTTTAGAAAACCAAGACAATTTCCCCTAATCTATTCATTCAGGCTGGGAACTGACTCCAGACCAAAGTCAAGCATCAAACCTGCCTCCTCCCTCCTCTCCCTTTGGCTTTGAGATATACATGGACACACACCAGCAGCTCCCAGCAACGACAGCAACAGCTCCCAGCAATGACACCAACAGCTCCAAGCAACACCACCAACAGCTCCCAGCAAAGACACCAACAGCTCCCAGCAACACCACCAACAGCTCCCAGCAAAGACACCAACAGCTCCCAGCAATGCCATCAAGCAGTACCTCCCCTGGCTGGAAAAACACAAAAGCCCCTGAGAAAACACTGCAAGAGGAACAAAACCTCTGTCACCCAACATGAATCCTACAGAAACAGCATTTCCTTGCCCAGCAAAGTGCCCCTTTTCAGCAGCAGTTGACTTACCCAAATCACCAAGGGGATCCAGTGGGATTCCAGTGAAGCCGTGTGGAGTGATGGGAGGACCTGGAGCCTTTTATAGGGTCCTTGATGGAGCTCCAGAAAAGGAGCCACCCTTTGTGGACGTTGTCCTGATTCATCTTTGGCCAAGCCCAGCTGCACCTTGACGTCCTCAAACGGGTTATTTCACTTTATCATCCCCCCCTCCCCCCTACCCCCCACCTATCATTTTAACCCAGAAATAGCAGTTGCCATGTGGCAATTCAAGCACTGGCTGGTTCCACCTAAGCCAGACTGTAAAGTTATTTTAACAGGCTGATTGTCTTTCAAACTTGAGGACATCTGAAGGGAGCTGTAGAGTGTGTCTGTGTACTAATGGGAGGATGTATTCTTATAGAAACAAGTCTTTTGCACAGGTGTGAACTTCTATCTCTCTCACACACACACAGAAAAGTGACTTTTTAATGTAGCAGAATCAAATCTAAAGAGAGAAAAAAGGATATTTTGATGTACCAGAATGAGATGTTGAGGCTGGGGACAGAAGGGGCTCACTAGGAGCAGATGAAGGGACAGTCAAGCTTTGCATGGCCCCTGATCTCGTTACTGCAACCCCAGAGTTCATTTGTCTTTGCTTTTTGTGCAATTCCTTTGGCATTTTGGTCCTGAGGTCAATGGGATTTGGGTCACAGAAGGACAGAAGACCTAAGTGCTATGAAAGTGGTGAGAAGGAGGTGCACAGATACTCCAGATCTTGGCTTTTGGGGTGTCCTTGTAGAGTTTGCTGCAAAATGTGTTTGGTTTTTGGTAACTTCTTATTCTGGAGCCTTTTTGTTGGGGGGGGTGGAGGGGAAAGGGAAAAAAACCCTTCAAACAACCACGAATGGAACATTTTTCCATGGTAAAGTTTGCCAAATGAACTTTTGTAGAAGGAAATGTTCAACAAGCAATGTGGCACTGAGGACAATGGTCCTGAGAGGCTGACAGGGCTGGGACAAAGGCTGTGGGCTCGATGAGCTGAAAGGTCTCTTCCAGTTGCAATGATTCTATGGTTCTATGGTCCTATGACTTTTCATTAACAAAAAGCCATGGAAAACGTTTTTCACATTCCTTGCCTTCCACAAATGACTTTTGTTTCAACTTTGCCTGATCTTTAAGTGTGAAGAAAAGCAGAAACCTCTCTGCTCAGAGGTCGCTTCGTGTCGAATCTTCATCTGGTTGCTCCAACCTTCCTTTTCTTTGCTTTAAAGAAACCCTTTGAACAGCTTTTCGTCACCTTTATTCCCCCCATGAACTCTCCCTGGACACAGAGCAAATAAAGGAAGAGATCAGCCTTGCCACCTGGGCCCTTGCTTTTTGGTTTTGGAGGGGAGGACACTTTGCCTTGACAAACGTGAAGGAGACATTGTTGAGAGCCTCCAGAGCATGAACTCGTCACACAGCCTTGGCTGAGTGGCTCATCTGGCCCATCTGTAAGGTAAGATCATCCTGGGTGTAGGAGCCTAATTAATTAGTGCTGGTAACACCTTGGGGATACTCATACAAAGATTGTCACTAACCACACTTCATTTTTGAGCTTTTTTTTTTTTTCCCCCCCCCCCCCCCCTAAGATTAAATGACCCTCGTGCAAATTACACCCCACCTATGGGATAATAACAGCCTTGGGGAGCTGTAATTTTATGGTACATTGGAGCTATTATGAAGATTAGAGTATTACAGTGTGGCTTTAGTGTCCTGTAACAGTCTGTAATCCCCCTCCACAAGGGCTGGGGCACTGAGGGATGGTTGGGTGCTGCCAGCCAGATTTGGGCTATCGCTGCAGGAAAAGCTACATCTCGTTTTGACCGTGCCCAGCTGCCAATGTCAGGACAAAGAGGAGAGTTTCAGAGCATCTTGGGCAGCACTGGGATCTCCTTTTTCCTCCAAGGGCTTCTCCCCAAAGCTGGGGCTTGGGTAGGTTTATAAAAGCTGTTGCTGTGTCTTCTTGCTTCTTTCCCAAGGGCTCTGCCCATCCCTGTCACTGTTTAGACAGGGTGACAGAACCTCTGTTGCATTTCATCTTAGGAGAACTGCATTCCTTGTGTGGTTTAGAAAAGAACTTTTTGTCTTCCAACACCTCCCAGGACTCTTAGGTATTTGTGTCAGTAGGATAATTTTTCATCTTCTCCTTAAAATGAACCCAAACCTTGAAACCTTTTGATGCTCCTGATGGCAAAAGCAGAGCTGTTCAAAATAGAGCATATAATTAACAGTGTCCTTGGCAGGGTTTGGTGCCTGCCTGAAGGGGGGGAGGTCAGTTCTTTCTTGATGCTGGAGGAAAACGTAGCAGCTGATGGACAGCGAGAGCCCAGGGGAATAACTGAGTCTGGTGCTTTTAAACCCTAAGCCAGAGCTCAGAGGAAGCAAAAGACAAACCTCCAGCTGAGACCTATTTCAGAAGAAGAAATGGAGTCCTCTGGACAATGAAAACCTTGGAGGAATGTCTCTGATGCAATGGGGTGATGGGACTTCTGTCTTGGCTTCAACCTGTGTCTCTACAGCTGTCATGAGCTAGGTCAGAACTCCCCTGTGCTGATGTCTTTGGTCAGTAGCAGAGGAGACTCTGGGTGCCTGGTGTCCAAACCCATTGAATTCTGCCACTTTTTTAAAGCACTTTTAAACCCGAATCATTTTGCCAGGTCCATTCTGGAGCCCCTTCGGAATCATTGGGGTTTTTTTTTTGTTCTGATTCAGCCCATCATCAGCTTGTGCAATTCTGGGGTGTCCCAGAGGAATGACGTTGGATTTGCCAGTGAGGTCTCTGCGTGCTGCTTGTCACCAGCCACAGAGCAGGAGCTGTGGGTGCATTTAGCAGCTCCTGATTTGGCTGATAGGTCACCAAGTGAAACACAGCATAGGGGAAAAACAGGCTGAGCATCCCCCTCCCTGTGGGATGCTGAGACCTGGGTTTACCTGGTGGTCCAAGCACGTCTAAACCCCCTAATAAACCTCCCCTGACTTCATACCCTCGGAGTCATCCACATTCCTTCTGTGCTTGTCTGGAGAAGTGCCCAAGGAGCTTGTACCCTGAATTGAACCTGAGTTTGAGATTGGCTGTGTCTCCTAGAATGGTGAGGGTTGGAAGGGACCTTCAAAGCTCATCCAGTCCAACCCTCCTGCAGAAGCAGCTCCCACCTAGATCAGGTCACACAGGAACGTGTCCAGGTGGGTCTTGTAGGGCTCCAAGGAAGGAGCCTCCACACCCTCCCTGGGCAGCCTGGGCCAGGGCTCCCTCACTGAAACACTTGAAAGAGTTTTGCCTTATGTTTAAGTGGAACTGTTTGTGTTGCAGCTTCATCCCATCACCCCTTGTCCTGTTGCTGGCTACAACAGAAAAAAAAGTGCTGCCCCAACCTCCTGACACCCACCACTGAGGTATTTGTAGATGTTAATGAGCTCCCCCTGAGCTCAGTCTCCTCTTCTCCAGACTAAACAGCCCCAGGTCCTGCAGCCTTTCCTCAGATGAAAGATACTCCAGTCCCCTGATCATCTTGGTGGCCCTGCACTGGCCTCTCTCCAGCAGTTCCCTGTCCCTCTGGAGCTGGGGAGCCCAGAACTGGACACAGGACTCCAGATGAGGCCTCACCAGAGCAGAGCAGAGAGGGAGCAGAACCTCCCTTGACCTGTTGCCTACACTCTCATGATGCCCCCAGGCTGCCATTGGCTTCTTGCCCATGAGGGCACATTGCTGGCTCATGTTTAGCTTGTTACCCCCCAAGCACTGCCAGGTCTCTCTGCAGAGCTGCTCTCCAGCAGCTCACCCCCAGCCTGTCCTGGTGCAGGGGGTTGTTCCTCCCCAGCTTTGCAGGACTCTGCCCTTGTCCTTGTTGAAGCTCAGCAGGTTCCTCTGTGCCCAACTCTCCAGCTGGTTGGGATCCCGCTGAGTGGCAGCTCAGCCTCTGGTGAATCAGCCAGTCCTCCCAGTTTGGTGTTTGCAGGTCAGCTTTTTATCTCTTGGCCTCCCAGTTGTTGCTGGGACTGGATGTACTTGAATCACCATCTTTCTCATGTTTAATATCTCTCCACTCCTTCCTTTGGAGACTTCCCTAGCTAATGGGGAGCTTTGATCTCTGCATTCCCCTTGCTTAAAGGAGCTTCAATGGGTCCAATCCCTCCCTTTCAGTGTTAAGCAGCTGTTTATTCCTTCTCCAGACACAAAATTCACCTGGAGCAGATGGATGCTGGGAGGAATCTGTTCAGGTAGAGCCGTGCTCTTGTGTTAATCTAGACCTCTACACCCTCTGAAGACATCTCATGCAGAGAGGAGTCACATCCCTGCCTGCAGGGAGCAATGGATTCACCTGGGCTGCATTGCAAAGGCAGCTGAGCTGCAGCTCCTTTATAGGTCTCTCTACCCCCAGGACACATCTGTCTCTCCTCAGCCATTCCTCCATCCATACCCTGGAGCCATCAAGGGCTGGAGGCTCAGGTCCTCTGCACCACAGCATGTCTGAGAACACACTTGCAGCAACACATTGGGACACTGGGAGCTTTTACCTTGAGTTTTATTGCTTTGCTTACACAAGCAGCTGAAAACAGAGGAAGAGGGAAAGGGCTGTAGCCATGCACAGCTCAGCACAAAGCAGGGGGGGTGAAGCTCAGGGTTCACAAGGAATTAGACAAGATGGGACAAATAGAAATGCAAAACCAAGAGTGGGACTGAACAAAGTGTATCTCCCAGGGATTAACAGCCCCAGGGACTTGTTCCAGCCTTTACTGCTGTGGTGGCCACTGGTACAGGGGCTGCAGGAGCTGCTGCTCCATAGCAGGTTGTCTTTGGTGATGAGCAGCTTGTTGCTGTCGTGCTGGACAAGGCAGAGCTTCTACCCCACTGTGCTCCAGCACTTTGGGTTCAGGGAGCTGATGGCAAGCTGGGACATGGTGTGTACCCCAAGGCTTGGTATCCCCATGAGGGCTTGGACTCTGCTCTGGGGGTGGCAGCTCCTGGGTCTTGTCAGGGTTGGGGTCCTGCCAAGGGGCCTCGCAGACCTGGGTGTCACAGTTTGGGTCTCTTCCTTGTATTTCAAAGGGACAATTCAGGTCCTGCTCTGCTGACTCCATCTCTGGGCTCTGATGGTGGTTTGAATCCTGTCTTGGTGCCTTATCTTCTTGGGTTTTTGGGTCTTGTTTTGGTGTCTCAGCCTCTCCAGCCTTCTGGATATTTCTATCCTGCTCTGGGGGTGCAGTATACAACATTTCACCTCTCTCTGGATCCACTTCTGGTGCTTCAGTCCCATCATCCTGATGCTTGTCCCAATCTTGCTCTGTTGTCTCACCCTCCTGGCTTTGGTGTTTGTCTGCATCCCTTGTCTCAGTGTCCTGACCCTGCTCAGGGACCTCCTGGTTGGAGGGCACCCTCCCCACTGCACGTGGCCCTGATGGCTGCTCCCCTTCTGCCTTCCCTTGCCCTGTGGGCTCTTGACCATCTTCAGGTTCCTGGTGCTGCTGGAGTGGCTTGTAACAGGCCTTGGCCACACAGAACACCAGGCTGAGCAACTCACTGAAGTCAACCCTGCAGTTGCTGTCACCCTCCAGCAAGCACAGCACCTTCTCGACAGTTTTGGGATCCTGGGGGTTCTGTAAAGAGATAAATGGTGTTGATAAAGCCCAGGAGCCACTTGTACCATCTGCACCTGAGCTATCTCAGGGCAGAAATCCAACCCTGTGGACCCACAGCACTGTGGCTCGCGTTGCTCCCCAGACTGAGATGTATAAGCTGCTTGGCACTGGGAGGAGGAACAGCCTCTTCCCTGCAGATCCCACGTTTTGAAGGCATCTGTGCCTTTTCCCAGGGAGCCAGGTGTCCTACACAACCCCCCTACCCACCCTCTCCAGGAGCTCCCAGTCTTAGTCCCAGCCCTGCAGCCAGAAGGCAGGAGGCACAGCAGATCTGTGGGGCCAGATCCTCACCTCCATTGCATCAGCAAATTCCTGCTCCATGAGTTGCCTCAGCTCCTCCCTGCTCAGGGGGCTGCAGTTGCCATCGCTTCTGGCACCCCTGGAGAAAGCAGCAACGATGCTATTGATGTTTTCCTGGAGCTGGGACATCTCCTTGCGGAACTGAAACAGCCTGAGAGAAACACAGACACACTAAAAGGGGCTTTGTTTTTTGTTTGCTTGCTTGGTTTTCAGATGAGAGAAGCAGAGAGAGGGAGAGAAAGAAGAGCCAGAGAAGAGCACAGGTAAGATGAAACAATGTAAGGGAAAGGAAAAGGAAAGCAAGGAGGATCTCAGAGGAATGGAACTTATCTGCAGGAGGGTGTGAGGACAAGCAGGTGATGGCTGGAGAGGTGGGGGACAGGGAGAGCTGAAAGCCTGGGAACACACAATAAGAGAAGAGAGAAAAAGAGTCCCATTTGTCTTTGTGTGGAGAAGAGCAGAGCTGGGGATGGTGAGGTCACCTCTAAGGAACCATGGAGTAGTGCAAAGCCAGATCTCTTCTATCATTATTGTCCTTTAGAAGAGCTCAGCAGAGGCAGCTCCAGTGACATCCTCATGGCCAGAAGCTCTCACTTTGCTGCCAGCAGCAAAGTCAGACAGTGGGGAAAAAGCCTGCCCAGCCTTACCTGAGTGAGCAGCAGGAGTGCTGAGCTTCACAAGCAAAGTCTAGAGCAGCTCAGCTCTCAGCTATCTTATATAGAGTTCAGGATGAGAGCCTGCACCTTCCAGATGAGACACTCCTTCAACAGGGCCACCTGAAACCTCTCTCCCCCAATTACACTGTCATGCTCCTGTCTTCATTTGTCTCTCTTTCTCATTAACTGCTACCCTGATGCTTCTCTCTGGAGTTGCTGCAGGGTCCCTCCTGAGCCTGCTCCACCTGCACACACACACACACACACATACTGCAGAAGAATGTCACACAAAAGGCTATTTTTACCACTGGAAGATTGAGTTGAAGGTGATGCCCCAACAACTCTTATGCTTGGCAAACGTGTTCAGTGAGGAGCAGCTCCCCAGTGACTGATGTGGAGGGGAGGAGACCTCCTGGGGAGAGCTGGGTGAAGAGCAAAAGAAGAAAAACCCGAAGTGATTGAGATGCCAAGATTCGTGGGATTCCTTCCACAAACTCCCTCCCTCTGCAGCCCAGTGAGGAAGGGGGAAAAAAAGAGGCAGCCAGCAAAGAAACCTTTTCAAACAGTGCCATCAAGTGGTACCTGGTGAAGGATGTGGCAGAACTAGAGCCAAGGAGCTGCTGGGGATTGTGGCCGTGGGAGGTTGCAATCAGTCGTTTACCAGAAGGGTAAACTGAGGCACGTGGCAAGGAAAGAACTTCAACTCCTCCTGCTGGGTCTGTGCCTCCTCTGCAAATACAAGGCAGAGGAACTGGTGCCTCCTCAGAGCTCTTCTCCTCTCTCTTGCCTTAAGACCTCGTGGATGTGGGGACGTTGCTCAGCTCCTTGGTTAACGGGGAAGGAAGGAGATGAAGGGAAGGATGGAGATGGGTAGAGGGAAAAAGTAGCATTGCTGGCAGTTGGGGGGGGGTGAGTGATGAGTGTGTCAGGTGCTGAGGGCAGGGTGTTGGGGGTTTTACAGGTCTGGGGCTGGAGGGAGGGAGGGAGTTAGGTCAGAGTGGTCAGGTTTCTCAAGAGGAAAGCAAGCAGGAGGCTGCTGGTTATTCCTGCATGGCTCTGTTCAGCAGAATAGAGAAGCAGAGAACAGAGAATTCCCAGCAGAAGTGGAGGTCAGCACTGATGGAGGAGGGAAAGTGCTGCACTGGAGGCTTGATGTGAGAAAGCATTTAACCAGGGCTCTTGGAGAAGCTCTTGGAAGTCTTTGAGGGGTTGGAGTTGCTTTGAGAGGTGAGAAGCAAGTGCCTGGTTAGTGCCTGAACTCTGTGCAGCCACGAGAGCCAGAGGTTTTACCTGTGGTTATTTCCTCCTTCACGTGCCTCTTGGGCTTTATTCCTCCTGTTGTTTCCTTCTTTCTTTTCCCCTGCTGAGAGCTCAGGGCAGCACACACTGAGCTTCAGCCTCTACCTCCCTTTTCTTACCTCCTTCCACACACAAGAGAAGGATTCTTCATCTTTCCTGGGGCTGGAGCTCATTACACAGAGACTTTTATCACTCCATCTATGTCATTACCAGGAATTAAGCTAATTGGAAGAAAATGCTTTGTTTTCCTCTGCTGCCTGCCCATTGCAGCAAGTTCCTTGCTGTTGCAACCTCCTTTCTTGCTAATTCATTGTGACATGAAGGAGTGTAATCCCTCAGCTTGTCTCTCAGACATGTTTCCACTATTTTACATGTTAATGAGGATATTTAACGTGTTTCTTCAGAGCTTATAATTGGATTCTGGGTCTCCCTGTGGTGATGCCCTGAGAGGCAGCTAACACTGCCTTGGAAGAGCTCAGAGATCCCTCCTGCATTTCAATAATCCCACCATTAAAGATTAGGGATTAATCTCCTGGTTGAAACAAGGCTTTGGAGGATCCTTTTCTTGTTTGAATACCTATGTTCAACTCTCCTTGTGCAGGGGTTAATGAAACCCTTCCTTTTGCATTTCTACCCCACAACTCTCACCCAGTAGCTCAGATTCTCTTGATCCTCTCTCTCTCTCTCACCCCTTGATCCTCCTGGAGAAGGGAAGGCAGCAGTTTTCTGTGCTTCATTTCTTTCCCAATTTTACCCAGCCAGCTGCTTGAATTCAAAAGGCAGAAGCTGTCCTTGAGTGGAATGATTTGTGTTCTCAAGGTGCAAAGGAGCTCACGAGTTTTACTTCAAGAGCTTTAGGTCTGGGTAAGTAAATGCTCCCCAGTGCATGGAGAGCAGGGATGAAGGGCTGTACCTCATCTTAAGCAAATCTGTAGCAATTAGAAGCTAAGACTGTGGCACCAGGGCAGGGAAGGAGGTTGAGCTGAGCCCACATCTGCTGCTGTGAACTGTTTCACCTGCTTTTCACTGTAAGGAGGAGAACTCCAGCTGAGGCATGGCCTGCTGCATGGCAAACCTTCAGCCCACATGTCTGGATGTGCTGTTGCCTGGTCTGCTGGGGAGGGGCTGAGGGAATGGGGGTGTTGAGGCTGGAGAAGAGGAGGCTGAAGGGAGCCAGAAGCACTCTCTGACGCTCCCTGACAGGAGGCTGCAGGGAGCTGTGGGTCAGAGTCTGCTCCCAAGTGATGGGACACAAGGAAATGGGCTCCAGTTGCCCCAGGGGAGGTTGAGGTTGGAGCTGAGGCAGAACTGTTTCCCTGAGAGGGGTGTCAGCCCCTGTGCCAGGCTGCCCAGGGAGCTGGGGCAGTGCCCAGCCCTGGAGGGATCCCAGAGCCATGGAGCTGAGGTGCTGAGGGCTGTGGGTCAGTGCTGGACTGGGCAGGGGGAGGACAGAGCTTGGACTCCAGGAGCTTCAGGGGCTTTTCCAACCCAAATGATCCCATAGCCACCATTCCTTCCATCTGCAGGGACTCTGGGTGGCAATGGAGGCAGTGGCAGGTCACTCCTGCTCCCTGTGTGCCCTTGGAGCTCGTTACCTGCTCCTGGGGCTGTGAGCAGAGGAGATGGTCTGCTTCAGGACAGCTCAGTTGGCTCAGCTGTGGTCTCTGGGCAATCACTCCAATTAAAAGCTGAGGGTTTGGTGGACACCTGAATCACCTCTTGTGGCTGTGCTGGAAGTGAATCATGGGCTACCCTCATTTCAGCTGCTCCCCTTGGTGGTGGGGCCAATTGCAGTGCTTTTGCCCGTTAGCTTTCTTCCCTGCCCAGCTCAGCAGTGCCACAGCTGCTGCTCCTTTTGCCAGCTTGTCTTCAGGAGAAGCTTTGATTTTTTTTGGGCAATGGCTTAAATCCTCAGCTTCAGTGCATTCTCTGGTATGAAAAGCTGCTCTTTCTGCTGTCCTAAAAAGCAGCTTTAGCCACCCAGGAGTGGCTGCAAGAGGATTGAGGGCAGGGAGAGAGGAAACAACTGAGGAAGTGCTGCAACAGTGGGAGCGTCGTCTGGAGCAGAGGGTGGAAAGGGGCAGAGAGGACGTGTTGGGAAACACAAGCTGATAGAAAAACCCCAGCAAAGGCAGCTTGGTTGGGTTGGTTGGTTGTGTGGTGGATCTGGCTGAGCAAGGTGCTGCTGGAGAGGAAGGAGGTGTTGGGTTGGCAGCTGAGGACCAGAGGAGGTCCTTTGGGGCAAGATGCAGCTTGCCTGGCTGTGAGGTGTGACTGGCAGCACTGGAGGTGAACAGTGCAGGTCTGGAAGCTGCTTGCACAAGGATTGTGGAGTGATAGAAGTAGGGAAAGCCAGGAGCTAAGCAGGCTGATGTACCTTGTCCCTGCTCTGTGCTACCTGTGCTCCTTCCTACCCACCCCACTCCTCTCCTTTGTTTTTCCAGGCAGGGAAATGGCTTTCTCTTTTCATATGGATTCATCTTTCTTTAGGCTGCTTTTCCCAAGAAGTAAAGCTTCTCCATCCCCACTTCTCACACCTGAACCAACTTGCCAGCAAACCCTACACGGTGCCATGGTTCAAACATACTAAACCTCTCCTAGCTTCATGAGAAGTCAGTAGAGACTTGGTTAATGCTGCTGGAGTAGAAAGAACTTAACCAGTGCTCCATTCATTGGGCTGTTGGTCAGTGGAAACCAGTTCTGCATTGTTTAAGGGCAACGTTTCTGTTTCTTTACACTGAAAAAGTGAGCAGAGAGGAAGATGTGCTGGGCTCTGGCAGGCTCCCAGCCATTCTCAGAAGCTTTGTGCCTAGGTGAACATCTCTGCTGAAGTTTGGAGCAGTGCCCTGCTTGAAATGGGGCTTGCTTGCAGCCCACAGACAAGAAGTCACCTGGTCGCGAACCCAACAAGATGCTGGATGGGAGCCTGAAAACCAGAGGGGAATAAAAAGGATGAAGAAATGGGTCATTCAGAGCTGATGTGGCAATGGCTGAGCTCAGTGTTTGTTGTTAAAGGCTTCACTTGGGGAAGTTTTGAAGTTAATCTGACCTCTCTGCCTTTGGTAAAGGGTTGGAAGTGCTCATAGGATGGTAGGAGTGTTGGAAGGGACCTCTTAGAGATCATCTATGTTAACAGAACTTCTCCTTCTTGGGCCTGGAAGGCCCTCTGAAGGTGGTAACTGAGGCCAGGAGAATGTGGCTTCCAGCCTGACACCGTTGCCAAGGGCAGATGTGCAGCAACTGAGCTGCTCTGAAGGAGCAAATGACTCAGCTGCCTCCATGAAGTGAGCAGGAGCAGCCCTGGGGCACTGCTTCTGGTCCTTCACCTCAGGTTCAGCTGAGATGCCCATGCACAAGCTCTCAGCCTTGTTGGCCATGCTTGAGAGACCAGGTCCCTGACTTTTGTTTGCAAACAGAGTGTGGGTAGCCCCAGCTTGGATGAGATTCTGTCCTTGCTTTCCCCTCTGTCAGAAAGCTCCAAATGACCAGATGATATGTTAGGAATGCCACAATCACTGCTGGTGTCTCTTTAGCAGCTGTACCAATTACACTCCACCCTGATGATGATGATGATGAGGTGTTACAAAGCAGGAGGAATGACAGCTGAGGGAGGGGAGGAGATCATGGCAAGGGGAACATGAGGACTGGCAAAGGAATGAAGAGCTGGAAGAAGGCAACCAAACCCAGAACATCCCCAGAGAACATGGGTTAGTGAAAGGATCTAGTTGGATCTGGTCCTCATCCTTCTTTTTTGCTTTACCCCCAGGACTGCAGGCCTAGGATTTGGAATCAGGGCACCTCAAAGCCCAGCCACAAAGCCCATTTGTACCCCAGGCTGGTTGAATGAATGAAGATACAGTCCATGCACCCACCCAAAAGGCCAGTTTTCTTATAAAGCACGATGTAGTTACAGCCCTGGGTGGACTCTGGAGTCCTTTAAAGTGCTCAAGAAACCTTCCCCTTGGTTTGGATGAACAGTTCCAGCTTAATGACACTCAAGGTAAAGAAAGGAAACTCACTGCTGCTGTGCTGGAGTCTCTGCTTCCAGGTTTTGTTTTCTTGTTGTTGGGGAACATTCAGAAGCACCCAAGGTGATGCCAACCAGCTTGGCATGAGTGGCTGGGTGGTTGAACATCAAACGTGGTGGGATGGAGCACTGCTGTGTTGGCAGAACCCTGAATGCTGGGGTTGCAAGGGTGAGGTGCCTGGTCAGGGAGATGCAAGTGTGGAAGGAGAAGTTCTTTTTCCTAGCTGAAGTTATGTGGGTGGAGAAGAACAATTCCTCAAAGACAGCCCAGAAATACAGTGTCAAAAGAGCGTCATCTGATCATGATTCTATGAGCTGAGCTTACCTGCCTTAGCCAGGGCATAGCTGGAACTAAACATTGTTCCTCTGCTTATCATCATTGCTGGTTCAGCTTTGGTTGATGCTTTCATGTTACTACAGGCTGTCTTCAGTAGTGTTTGATTTATAGGTGATTCCCTAAGTCTACTGCTGCAGATCTCATCTCACTCACAGGAGAGTCTTCTTACCACAGGATGGGCGATGGATGTAGTTTCAGGCACAGGAATATGGTGTGGGGGTGTCTGGAGGATGATATCTGCTGATTTATGTACTGGTTAGGGGAGGGGGGGGAAACCCTGAAGCAGCTGACAGGCTTTTGAGATTCATCAAGATTCATTCCCTCCATCCAATAAACTGCCATCACTGCTCCACTGTAAGGACTTGTTTAGTCCCTTTGCAAATGCAGAGAGCACTGACACAGCGAGATGTGACACCTGATGTGTCTGTGGAGGCAGAAATCTCCTTCCTAACAAACAGAGGATGTTAAAGAGCCAAGAAACAAAGTGCCATAATCCAATGCAAATGCCTTTCATTGAGAAGCTCTTTAGGAATGTCTGGGCTGGGTCTCATTGTGGGGTTTTTTTATTCCAAGCTGCCCTGAGCTGGATCGAGCCCTTACAGAGGCAACTCACTGTCATATCAACAAACAGCAGCTCGTCCCCAAGTGTTGCCAGGAGTAAAAGGAGAGACTTGGGTGTTAGCACTGGGTCTGATAGGGTTGCTGGGCATGTCAGATCAGGTATCAGTGGCATGGCAAGCAGCTGCAGGAACAACTGGCAAATCTATTCCCTCCTGGTCTTTTAATAACCTTAAAACAGCTTTTTCCACTTACTGATGAGGTTGCTGCTGATGTTGAGAGACAGAACTCTGTTCAACAGGATGGAAACTTGGAATTACAGAGAGTTTCCCCTAGTCTTCAACTAGACCTTGTGCAACAAAACTCCCATTTCTCAGCATTATTCTTCTCCTGGTGGTTTCTGCAACAATCTCTCTGTTCAGCATCTGCTCTTTCTTCACCTTAAATGCCATCTGTCGTTTCTACATCTCCTTCAAAGACCTTTCCCAAGTGGTGTTAAGCTGGTGCCTTTGAGCTACTCCTCTCAATATGGTCACAATGATTTCAATCTAAAAGATCATTAAAAAAAGGAGAAAAGGATAGGAAAATAAAAACCCCAAAGGCAGAATCAGAACTGAATTGAAGACAGATGATGAAAGCAGTTATTTGTCTGTTAGGAAGTCAAAAGGGTGAAGGTGTTGAAAGGAGTCTCTGGGAATGCAATTACCACCTGCATTACACTCCTGCCATCCTTTATTGCACTTGGCATTAGGCAACACAAATAAAAGCCCTAATAAACAGATGATGGAAAGGTATTTGTTTTATTTAACATGAAGCAATTTTCTCCCTCCTTGTTGCCCAGGAGAAACCCAGAGACTCACCAGAGGAGGTCTCATTTGTGCAGGGGGGGTCTCATGGATGCAGGGGGGTCTCATTTATGCAGGGAAACCTCTTCACTTTGTGCCCACTGATGATGCCACTCTCATTTGTTGCCTCTCAGCCAGCTCTGGCACCTGGACAGGCACCTCTCCACGATGGCAGCAGTGCGGGTGTTCAGGTGGAAAGATGCTCGTGGGGATGGCTGGTCACTGGCACCCTTGGCCATGCCCTTGCTGGAGTCGGTGTTTGTGGGTCCTGTGGTGTCCTGGGATGTGCAGAGCTCCACAGTGCTCTGGGATGTGGCTTCTGAGGTGTTCTGGGATGCACAAATCACGCTTTGGGATGGAACTGAGCTCTGATCAGGACAGGGATAAGCAAGGATGACGCTCTGGGTACAGCAAAGCTCCTCTGGGCTGGGCTCCAGCACTTCGAGTGTGAAGGTCTCTGCAGTTGGCATTGGCTGCTCCATGGGGATGTCTTCCACACAGGTCCCAACTATCTTGAGGACACAAGGCTCCTCTGGTGAGGTGGGTTGGTGGAGAGGGAAGGTCTTCACATAGGTCCCACCTGGCTCGAGGGTGCAGGGTTCCATTGCTGAGGTTGACTGCTGCACCAGGAAGGTTTCCACACAGGTCTCAATCTCAGGGAGACAGAGATCCACTGGTGAGATTGCATGCTGGAGAGGGAAGGTCTCTTCACATGTCCCATCTGTCTCAGGAGTGCAGAGCTCCACTGGTGAGGCTACGGGCTGGGATGGGAAGCTGATCCCTCCCTTGCTTTGAGGAGGATCACAGGAGGTTGCTGCTGGGCACACACAGGCATCCCCACATGAGGCCACACAGGAGTCCTGGGCAGCTGCGTGCTCAGGGCAACAAGCGTCCTCTGACAAAGGGACAGCAGGAGGTGGGCAGACAGTCCCAACCTGAGAACAAGCATCCAGGCAGGTGATTGCACCCTGACATGGGCATGAGTCCACTTGGGACATCTGCTGAGGACAGGGGTCCACCACAGCACAAGGTGATGGGCAGGTGTCAGTATGTGCAGCTTTCCCTGGGCAGGCAGGAGGTGGCAGGCAGGGAGGCTGGCACTGGGAGGACATCCTTCTGCACTGCAGGCAAGCCTGAAAGAAAAAGAGCAATTGGATGTGTGCTAACCCAAACCACCAGACTCTTGCTTTCCTTGGTGAATTCCTCAGCAAGGGGGTTGCTGTTTGTGCCTCAGGTTGGGCATGAAACAAGGAATGGTTTGAGTGTTGGTTCTGTTTGTTTGGTTAGGTTTTTTTTTTTTTTTACTTCATTCCTGATGAATTTGGGTCATTCTATTGTTCCAGATCAACTCACAGACTCAGCTCTTCTTCCCCAACTCTGTTTTCAGCCAAACAACCTCCCCCAGCAGCATTTTCTCACTGCAGACAGCAGTGGGGTTGATGAACATCTTCAGCAGGTTGTTAAACTTCAGTTAAATTCAGTTAAATTCTCTTTTCTAGGCCTTTTCTCCTTACCTTGAAACTCCTTTGCAGGAAAACACCCACTTCACAGCACTTGCCAGAGGTGCAGCTATCACTGCTTTACCTTTACCTTCCCTTTTACCATGGCTAAAAGCAACAACAGGATAGACAGCTAAAAGAGAGACGTAGTTGTTCAGCTTTGTGAGGGTAGAAGCTCTCACCTGGCAGCTTGGCTGCTGTTGTACATGCTGCTGCAGCCACTTCACCTCTCAGGCAACAACCCCCACGTGCAGCTGTTTCAGTGCTCAGTGAGTGTTTTATCCCTCTCACTCCAGTGCTGAGACAACGAGAAGCACTTTGCAGAGCACCCATGGGAACTACAGCACTCTTACCACCGAGGAGGTGTGAGAGCCAGTGAGCAGTTTCCCTTCTGCAGCTGGTTGCTGGGATCTATTTCAGCACCAGAGTAGAAACTGAACCCCACCAACAGGCTCAGACCTTGGACAATCCCAAAGGTACTCACCCAGCTCGGTGTCAGGGACCAGCCACGGCAGCTTCAGCCTGGGATCTGCCTTGTAGAGAGTCAAGAGCCTGGCTTCTGGACATGAGGTGCCCCAGGCACACAGACAGAGCTGCCTTCTTCTAAGCCAGACCTGCTCCGCCTCTGCCCTGTCAGGGATTGTTTGGCTAATTATTTTGAATGGAAACTGGTT
The DNA here is from genome assembly GCA_013401255.1 of Urocolius indicus. Classification (NCBI taxonomy): domain Eukaryota; kingdom Metazoa; phylum Chordata; class Aves; order Coliiformes; family Coliidae; genus Urocolius; species Urocolius indicus. The sequence continues at coordinate 81,576 of WBNH01010260.1, forward strand.
ATTTCCATGGCTGCAGCATCACCTGGAGTGAGCAAAGGGGTGAGTTCATGTGGCCTCTCAGCTGGGCTGACTCCAGGGAAGAATGTGGGAAATGAATGGACTGTGGGCTTGCTGTCAGCCAGCCACTCATGGCTCAGGTCTTTTTTTTCTACGCCAGTAAAACATCCTCCAGCCCAACACATCCTGCAGCCCATTAGAGACAGGATGGGATGTGGGATCTGAGGGATTCTTTTACTTTTAGCCATGTCTGACCTCTTTTTTCTGTCGCTGCCACCGTCTTGCTCAGACCTGGTGCTGCTGCTGGTAGTGTCCTGACTTTCCAGTTTCTGGAAGCTGTTATATCATCACTTATATCATCCCTACTCTCAGGATGCTTTGCATTTTCTCCTAAACCTCTGACTCAAAGAACACAACACAGTTCCATCACCATGCTGTTGCCTTTATCCCCATGCAGGTCCATCTCTGATGGGGGACAGGATGAGAGGCTACCACCCTTTTCCCTTCAGCCCACTGGTTTACCAAAGTCACCTGCATGATACTAAAGGTTGATTCAAACCACTGTGGTCAGCATTGAACTGCCAACCCAAGTGGTTTTTGGCTTAACCAAAAGCCACTGCTTTGGGCATCAGAGTGCTCAGCAGCATGGACATGGGCATTGGAAAGGAGAGGAGGATGCAGACACAAGGACACACTTTCGTCTCCAGATGATATATGCCTTCATCTCTGCATGCAAGTCATGCTGGTTCCATGCTTGTATCAGCAAGTGGCTTAAGGCAAGTTTTGGAGTGAGTAGAGATGGAAGTTTCAGGCTCTGATCTCTCACAGGCAATGGACTCCTTGGTTCTCCCTTCTTTGTTGGTTCTCCCTTCTCTCTCCCAATGAGGGATTTTAGTCAGGGACCTCTTGCCCACAGCTGGTGGCAGGCAGAAAGTGGTGACACCAGCAGTTAGAGGGGAGGGAGTATTCTCCTTTGTGACCTCATCTAGGTGGTCTTGCAAAGCAAGGGGGTTGGAGTGGATGATCTCTAGAGGTCCCTTCCAACCCCATCACTCTATGATTCAGTACATATGTGAGACCATGGTTGGACACAGTGTCCAGTTTGGGACCTGCAGTGTAAGACAGTCTCCAACAAACTGGATCGAGTCCAGTGGAGACCACCAAAATGATCCAGGATCCTTGAGGGAGATGATGGATGGGGAGAGGCTGAAGCATCTACTCAGGCTGGAAAAGACTTAGGGGTGATTCTGGGACCCCCTTCTTCTATCTAAAAGGTATTGATGGACTCTCCTCAGAGATGCCCAGAGACAAAGGTGAGAGGCAAAGATTGCAAGTTGCAAGAAGGCAAATTGTGACCAAATGATTGTGAAGAAGGTTCTCAGTAGGAGGGATGTTGCACCCTAGAGTAAGAGCAGAACAAAAACCTCTTCCAGTGTCCCATCCCACCTGTAATCCTGCTCTGAGCTGTCTCAGGGGAAGGGACCAAATGACCCCTCTATCAAAGCAACGTTTAATCCCGAGGGGGAGATTGTTTCCAGGCTGGATCATCCCTCCTTCCTCATCCCCTAGAGGAAACCAGTGTGCCAGGAATTGCACCTTGCAGGCAGCGCTCCTGTCCCACCTCAGTGCCTGGGTTTTCATTACAAATTATAACGTGTGCAAACAACGTGAAGGGCTTGGAGGTAGAGCAGCTGGGGATTATTCCCAAAGCTTGCTTTCCATACCCCTGAGGTGTCTCACATCCGGGCACCAGGACATCCCAATCCTATAAAAGGATTTCCTATTGTAGAGTTTTTCAAACCATTCTGGTTTCGTTTGCTAGGTGCTGGTGGTGAACTGGGTAAGTCTTTCTGGGCTTGCTAAAGAGGTTGGGTTGTGGCTAGGGCTCTTTGATTCCTAAAGTATTAGCTGCAGAAGCTAAGGGAAGGGACTTAGGAGTGCTTCTGCTTAGTGAGGCTGGTGGATGGTACTTATTAAGCAGCTGAGCTAAGGGTAAATACTCATTCCCATCTCCTACCAGTCTTTGTTTGCTGTGTGTTTCGCAATGGCTTTCTCCATCAAGATGCATCTCAGGCTGGTTGAGAGTGGACTAACCTCTCTCTCTCTCTCTCTCTCTGTCTTTCCCCAATGACATTGCTGCCCTGTTTTAACCAGGAAATTACTGGGTTTGAGACAGATCAAAAGGGAAGGCTGGGACTTCAAAGGCAAAAAAAGTGGGAGGGAAGATAAGAAGTGGAGACTTGCAGGCTGCGAGGGTAAGCAATGCCTGGAAGGGAGTCTGGATGGCAATTGCTAGGAAGACTTCTGTGGGAGAGGTGGGAAAGCAGCTGCTCCGTGAGCATCAGATCCTTCCCTTGTGGGAGTTTCCCAGCATGAAGCCTCCACTCCTGTCCTCTGGCTGAGGACCTGGGTGTGGATGGGGCACTGTAAGAAACCCAGCAGTCTCCTTTTCATGTGGAAATAGGGCAGGAATGTCAAAGAGTTAAACCCAAACCAAGGTGAGCTGTGGACAGGGGAGGGCTGCCATGAGCCCAGACCCTGCAATATCACTGAGTTGATTCCAGATAACACCAGTTCTCCCTCTTGAGAAGTTGCTTGGAGTGTGTGCTCAGCCAGTAGCTACAAACTTGCCTGAAATGCTGCCACGTGGAGTTAGTGCCCTGCTGTGGATTTCAGGCTGTTTGCATAGAATCAGACAACGGGAAGGGTTGGAAGGAACCTTTTAGAGATCATCTGGTCCAACCTACCCGTTGTTTTCACAGTGTAGAGCTCAGTATTCTGCAGGAAAAGCCAAGAGTTGAACTCAGTGTGTAAAATAACCTTGTGAAAGCTGCTTGTCTCTGTTTTCCCACAAAGTGTCTTGCTTTCCTGCTTTCAGACAAACATCCCCTCCCTCAAAAAAAAATGCTTTGCCAAAGTGATTGCCAAGTGAGGCAGCTTCGCCTCCCACCTCCCACCGTCCTGGTGAAGTCTTTTCCAGTGAAGAAATACATGGATTCCTGTGGCAATGTCTGTGACCTCCCCTGCCTGCCCCCCTGTATGGATCCCTGCAGCTGCGTTGGGATTCCTCAGGGCAGCACCACTTATGTGAACCTGGGTAATCTGAGTGGGGTACAAGCTGCTGGGTGCCTGGATCCTTGCTGCCTGGGGCTGGCCCCTTGTGTGCCTCCCAGCTGTGAGGAAGTGGCCAAGTGCATTGCTGCCTGCAGGGCCCCACGCTGCTGCTGCTGCTGCTGCAAAGTGACAGAGTGCAGCAGCAGATGTGAAGAGCCTTGCTGTGAGGAAAGGTCCAAGTGTACCACTGAGTGTCAGGATCCTTGTTGTAAGGACCTGGCTAAGTGTACCACAACGTGTGTGGATCCTTGCTGCAAAGAGACCAAGTGTGCCACAACCTGTGTGGATCCCTGCTCCAAGGAGGTGTCCAAGTGTGCCACAACATGTGTAGATCCCTGCTGCAAAGAGACCAAGTGTATCAGAACGTGTGTGGATCCCTGCTCCAAGGAAGTGTCTAAGTGTACCACCAAATGTGTAGACCCATGCTGTAGGGAGGTGTCCAAGTGTACCACCACCTGTGTGGATCCCTGTTGTAAAGAAGTGTCCAAGTGTGAAACCAGATGTGTGGATCCCTGTTGCAAGCAAGTGGCCAAGTGTACTACAACATGTGTGGATCCCTGTTGCAAAGAAGAAACCAAGTGTATCAGAACGTGTGTGGATCCCTGCTCCCAGGAAGTGACCAAGTGTGAAACCAGATGTGTAGATCCCTGCGGTAAGGAAGTGTCCAAGTGTACCACGACATGTGTAGATCCCTGCTGTAAGGAAGCATCCAAGTGTACTACAACATGTGTGGATCCCTGTTGCAAGGAAATGTCCAAGTGTACCACGACATGTGTAGATCCCGGTTGCAAGGGAGTGTCCAAGTGTGAAACCAGATGTGTAGATCCCTGCTGTAAGGAAGTGTCCAAGTGTACCACCACCTGTGTGGATCCCTGCTGTGGACAAGTGACCAAATGCACAACGAGGTGCGTAGATCCCTGCTGTGGAGGTGTCCCTAGATGCACCTCCAAGTGTGTGGATCCCTGCTGTGGTAAAGTGACCAAGTGCACCAGCAGATGTGTGGATCCCTGCTGTGGACACGTAGTCAGATGCACTACCAAGTGTGTGGATCCCTGCTGTGGTAAAGTGCCCAAGTGCACCAGCAGATGTGTGGATCCCTGCTGTGGGAAAGTGACCAAGTGCACCAGCAGATGTGTGGATCCCTGTTGTAGGGATGTGGCCAAGTGTACCACCAGATGTGTAGACCCATGTTGTAGAGAGGTGGCCAAGTGCACCACCACCTGTGTGGATCCCTGTTGTAGGGAGGTGGCCAAATGCACTTCCACCTGTGTGGATCCCTGTTGTCAGGATGTTCAGGCCATTACCAAGAGGGTGGATTCCTGTCCCACCACCTGCATCACACAAGCCACATCCTCATGCTTGGGTGGATTCACCTGTGCCTGTGGCTTGTGTTACTCCATCATCTGTGTAGGTTCCTGCTGCCCTAAATGAAGTGTTCCCAGAGGGGGTCTCATGGTGGGGTCCCCCCCCACCTCTGCAGTGCCATTGCCCTGTGGAATCTGCAGACACTGAAGAATGGAAATGGTTTGTAGATACCTGACCTTGCCAACAGCTTCCTCACTTCCTTGCTTTCTTAGTGCCCTTCCTGTCCTAGGAAGTGTAAAAGCCAGAATGGTTTTCCTCATGCTATGCCTAGTTTCTGCTCTATTAACCTCAAGAACAATGCCTTTCCTTGCAACGTGTAACCAACTGCTTTTGTGCCCCCAGGAGTTATTGGCTGGGAGAGAGATTCTGTTAGTTCTTCTTTGCACTGTTAGGGGATGGAAGAATTTCCTCATGGATTTTTTTTTTCTTGCTTGCTATCCACTCCTTCTCTTGAATGAAGAAATAAAATACCTATAATCTCTTGGCATCAGCTGTTTGCAAACGTCTCCTTCACTCCCCTGTTCCTCCAGACTCACAGTCTCTCCTTTTCATTTCTTCATACAAACGTGGGATGGTTTGGGTAGGAAGGGACCTTAAAGATCATCTTGTTTTAACCCCTCATGGGCAGGGACACCTTCCACTAGACCAAGTTGCTCAAAGCCCCATCCAACTTGAACTTGTGCATTTCTAGGGACTGGGACATCCACAAAGTCTCTGGGTAACCTGTCCCAGTACTTCACCATCCTCCCAGGGAAGAAATCCTCCCTCATACCTAATGTAAATCGTTTAGTTTGGAGCCATTAGCCTATGTAATCCCATCACAGACACAGCACTGCAGGTGAGGGTCTCACAACAGGGGAGTAGAGGGAGAGAATCACCTCCCTTGACCTGATGGACATCCTCCTTTTGCTGCAGCCCAGGATACAGCTCTTCACAAAAGCCTGATCTCTGCAGAGTGCAGCTCCTGCCAGAACGCATGGGAAGGTCTAAGCCAACAGCTCAAGACCTGAGACTCATCTGGGATGTGCTGAAATGCTGCTCCAAAGCTGGGAGAGCTCAGGGCCAGCTATGTCAGCCTCCTGCAGGCAGAAATGAAATGTTCCATTAGGAGCCATGTGGCCACTGTAAAGCCATGATAAAACAAGCCACTAACAAGGGGCAGCTGAGCAGCTCTGTGGGACTGTGCCTCTTGACAGGTCCTATCTCAGCCTTCTGCAATCAAACTCTATTTCCTTGTCTCTGGTGGCAACTGGGCAAAGCCCATCAGGTAGGGAGATGGATCCGCTCACTGCTGAGCTCTGCAGAAATGTTGTTACCATTAGCAAGGTGTCTTGGACAGTTTTGGTAACCCCCTGTGACCCAGCTCACAATATCTCAGTGCTTCCCATTTAGCATCTCATTATCTTTGTGAGCTGCTCAGCCAGGAGTCAGCAACACCCACAGAGACACCAATCACAGGCCAAGGGGTAGTTTTCTGCAGGTTTCCAGAGCACAGCTAGTGCAGGGTGAGATTTGGCTTGAAGAGCTGAAGGGAGGAGAGCTGGAGAGGCAGACTGTGGGGGATGAAGCAGCAGACGTGGGCGCAGCTCTGTCTGCCAGAACACCCACTGGGTTGTTCTTTGCAGCTGCCCCAGGGCACGTGGCTGGTGACTAACTCACAATTATCACTGCCTCACTTTGCCTGATAGAGGAGCCCAACCCCTAGTAGGACATGGCAGAGCAAACCTGATGGATGTTGCGTTGCATGTGGGTTGGGGAAGATGAAGAACTGTTCCACCCTCACAGCTCTTCCTTTTGCTTCCTCCTTCTCTCAACAGGTTGTGGCAGACCCTGACTCTCTTGCCACTGGTTGTATAACAAGCACCACAACTGCTTGTCTGGGCTTTGGCAAATGCTTGTAGGCATTGCCTAAGCACAAATGCTACACATAGAAATACCAACCCAATTATCACCTCTCTGAGGAAGGCTGATTTAACACTCAAACTCAGGAAAAGGTTCTGGGTGAGCAACAATTTCCTTTGCTCCTGCTCCCAAATAACGTGGAAAATAGGAAACAATGGTAATAATGCCATTCATCCCTTCAACTATTGCTCTGCAGCATCCTTCTGATGCCATGATGCTTGCATTATGCTTCACTCTTCCCATGAATATAGAAATGCAGATTTCAAGGGGCTGAGATCATTAGCAGGGAGCTGACACTTCACTTCCAGGTGAATGTCACAAGATTGTGCTGTGAGGAAGGGAAGCAGAGACCCTCCTCTGCAGCTTACACTACATCTATGCAACTGTTAGAACACTTAGGGAGCAAATTGCTGTTCAGCACAAGCAGATATAGTAGGGCCACAGTCCTTGCACTGTCAAGCAATGTGCTCTGAGATCTCTAAAGTGTTTCTTCCTGAGAGACCAGGACACAGTTTTACTCAGTGATGTCAAAACCTCTTCAGCAAAGCTTAATTCCCATGGTAAGACATTGAGAAAAGAAGACAACATGTGAAATAGATCCTTTTTTTGCTCATAACCACAGCTAGTTCCCCTCTTTCAGATGTAATTGCACTCAGATGCTCCCTTGAGCACTCACCTTCCTGAGTAAACAGGAAAAGAGGTGGATAGTGCTGGATTTGGGTTCCTCTCAACCCCAGAAGCAACGATCTAATTACTTGATCAAACAGTCCTTAGGGCATGGACTAGACAAGCCACTTGTTTTTCATGTGAGGCTGATTTGTCTCCTACACTCAGCCTCCTGGCATCTCAGCTATGGGATGATGCCCAAAGCTTATGGACCAGCAGCTTGGAGATCAGTCCCACCTGGAGGTCATCCTCAGATCACACCCTCACACCTTCCCCAGGTACTTGTGGTAGGGAATGATGAGAGGGGAAAGTCCAAGTCCCAAAGCACCAGACTTTAAGGTTTCATGGCAATAAAGTGCAGGAGAGTGGGCTGGGAAGGTTTAATGGCAATAAAGTGAAGGAGAGGGGTCTGGGAAGCTCTTGCCATGCTGAGAATATGAGGAGGAGCCTTGGTTTCTAGGAAAATACTTTGCTCACCAAAAAAAAAGAACCCAGGTGGGGATTGTACTACATGGGCTGGTTCTGTATTAAATCCCTGATGCTGAGCTGTGCTGGATGCCACAGAGGAAAAAGAAAGCTTATTGAGGAAGCTTTCAGGTAAACCAAGAGATTTAAAAGGGAAATCCAGAGGCATGATGCTCTTAAAGCAAAGTGTTGATTGAGCAGGTTATAGAGGAGCTGAAGAGACCCAAATGGTATGTATCCAAACAGCTGCACAGGGCCAAATCAGTCAACTGAGGATGTTTCAGCCAAAAGTCACGACATCTGCACATCCTGAAGCTTTGTGTTGATGTCAACAGTCGTGGCTCTGGGGTGTTTCATATCTGCAGGGAAAAAATGTTCTATAGCTGTAGCAAAAATGGCCCCAGTTGTTGCTCCTCCAGCTTTTGGTGGCAAGATACAAAGTCTCTGGAGATACAAGATGCAAGATACAAAATCTCTGGATTATCTGGAGCCCAAAAGTGTTGACTATATTCTTTTTTTAAATGGAGTTTGTCTCCTGTGGGCTCTTCTGCTTCAGGTTTACTTTCTGTTGTGCTATTTTTATACCCTCTACTCCAGCCTGTGGTTGTGTAAGAGACCCTAAAGTGTGCCATTGAATTAAATAGACCTCAGAAATGTCAGGTTTGGGGAAAAATCCCTTCTCTCCAGCTATTTTGGTAAAGAAGGATGGCCATGAAAGGATGTTGCTGTGAGGTCCTGACTCACTGAACTTTATGTGACTGGTCAAATGACCAAATTGCTCATAAATGTAACAGAGACCCACAAATAAGTGTCAATTAAGAGCAATGATCCATCCCTCTCGTGTTCCCATACATCACAAATCCGGATCAATTTCTGTCTCCTGAGATGTCTGTTTCTCTTAGATGTCATCACAGTTTTTTGCTAATCAAATACAACAACGGGTTCTACACTGACTTACTGTAGAAAGGGAGATGTAGGACCAGTCCTCAGGTTCTAGAGGTGAGCTTGGAGCCCTGTGAAACCATGAAGCACTGTGCAAAGCAGGCTATGAGAAACTCCTCAGCAAGGTGAGTGTTGGAAGGTGCTGTGAGGGGAATTAGAAGTGCTGGGGGAACAATTGCTTGCTCAGCATCACCCAGCAGGGTTATCTCTAGGAGGAGAAGATGGGGAAAGAAGAATCAGTCAAGTTATTAAGCACCTAAATCTGAAGTAATTGCAGTTTTACAATCTGCAGGATCTATTTGGTGGAGTCAGGGCTGTTTCTCCTCACCCTGAAGCACACTTGCACCGAGTTTGCCCAGCAGAGTAGAAAGATTGAATGGAACCATGAGGTGCTGCTGGCAGGATTGGCAAAAGCATTCCAAATCCATCAGCAAATCCATCCAGGACAGGGATTCCAGCTTCCCCATGGAAACAGCAGAAAGGAAGCAGTGCTGCTCCTTGCCTCCTGGTTCCCAGTGTAAACAGGATGCTCTGCTCATACTCAATGGGTTTGGGGTTTCTTGTTTATTTGGGTTTTTGTTTTCCCCCCTCATTTAGCATCTATGTAAGTGATCTCATGGGGGAATTTGGTCACCTAACTGTAGCCTGGCTGATCACATTCCACCCCTGTGATTGGAATATCTCAGAGACAGATTTTTCCATGCTGCAGAGCTGAGTAAGATGATCACGATCATCCAAAGGCTTCAATGTGCTAATGATGGAGTCCTGGGCCTAAATCCCACTTAAATCAAAGCTTTTCAACGGCTCTGTAAAGTTAAATTTACAGGTACATTTAAAACAAATGCCCTGGATGGCTTGAAGAGGTCTTAGAGGTAACTGGAGCCGTGTCCCCATTGACATTGCCAAGCATGAAAGTGGTTAACAGAGGGTGGAGAGGAACAGGTTGATTGCATTTAATGGTTGAAAAAGGGATTAGAGAAAGAGATACCTGATACCTGTGTAAGTGCTGGTGGCTCCTTACCATGAGAATGAGGACAAGATATTTCTCATGGCAAAGCAGATCAATTGTCCATCTTCCCTAATAACAGCTGTCCAATGGTACCCCAAGGTGTCATTGAGACACTTATGAAAAGGAGATAAACCCCCCTTTTTTTATTGAAAAGCAATTAATCTGGTACCTGCTTTTTAATGACTGGCTGTGGCATTCCCATGGGCAACCACACGACTCGGCTATGGGCTGAAGCAGGATTACCTCAGGATCACATGTGTTATGTGTGTATGTGTGTGTGTGTCCCTGGAAGAGGATTTCCATCAAAAATTAAGATGGAAACAAATATGTTAAGCATGTACAGGAGGAGCTTGTTCATGTAGTTAATGGTCAGGTGTCCATAGCCCTGGGCTCCCTTGTTTCCGGAGGTGACGCTGGCCAAGCCATATATAAAGGTTTGCATTGTGATGCTTACCCCAGTTCATTTGACTTCTCCTTCACTTACCTGCAGTGGTCAACTGGTAAGTCTTTCTTGGATTTATCAGAGAGTAAAGATGGCTGCTTTGCTTGATTGGTTTGGTCAAAGAGAAGGCATTGCTGATCACAGGAGAGCTTTGCTTCTGGTGGCTCTCTCCCAGGATTGATCCTGGCACGAGGGAGAGGATGTTTGACTTGTTTAGAGTTTGCTCTTCCTCAAGTAGCTTGCAAATGTCTTGTTGCCTCTTCAGAAGCAGGGATTGTCTCTCATCCTCCTTCATAATCTGGCTTCATTAGGTTTTTTTTTTTTTCTTCATACCTCATTAAGTCTGGAAATTAAGTAAATGGGTGGATGCTGCAGAGTAAGTCTTTGGGACTTCAAAAGAGATGGGTGGGAAGAGGCATTACCCAGAAGAAGAAAGCTGCAGAGCACCTGAGGGCAAAGCTGCAGAAGACATCTGGGAGAAGCCAAGAAGAGGAAATGAACTGGAGATGGGAGTTGTAATCCCTGGGCCAAGCCTACTCTTAGGAAAGGATGAGCCCATGAATTCTGATGCAGCTCCAGTGAGGTACCACGATGCAGAGCTGGAGGATCTGGGGTAGTGCTTGAATTTGTGGTCTTTTGGGCAGTAGCAGCTCAGCTTCTGCACAGAGAGGGTTGTGCTCTGTGGTGTGAGTGAGGAAATGGAGATGAGATCCACAAAAGATGGGCTCTGGAGCATCTTCTGGAATGAAAATGAAGAAAAGGACTATTTTCATATTGCAGCTTCTACAAACTAATTGTAGGCAATTGTGTAAAGTTCAGGGGTTATGGCTCCAGTCTTCCTACCAGCCAAGGCTGGAGGGATCCCAAGGAAGGAAGGAATAAGCTGGCAGAGTCAGTTGCACATATCTGAATCCAGGAATCATTTGTATGTGCGGTCTTTCCTAAAAGCCTTTTTCTCAGTCCACCAGCTAACTGCTCCATAGGACAAGAGGAACTGGCCTCAAGTTGCCCCAAGGGAGGTTGAGGTTGGAGCTGAGGCAGAACTGTTTCCCTAAGAGGGGTGTCAGCCCCTGTGCCAGGCTGCCCAGGGAGCTGGGGCAGTGCCCAGCCCTGGAGGGAACCCAAAGCCGTGGGGCTGAGGTGCTGAGGCTGTGGGTTAGTGCTGGGCTGGGCAGGGTGGGGTCAGTAGTTGGATTTAGGGAGGGTGTGGAGGCTCCTTCCTTGGAGCTCTTCAAGACCCACCTGGACACGTGCCTGTGTGACCTGATCTAGGTGGGAGCTGCTTCTGCAGGGGGGTTGGACTGGATGAGCTCTAAATGTCCCTTCCAACCCTCACCATTCAGTGATTCTATGAGTCTATATATGTCTCAGGAACTCAGGTTGTGAATTGTGGGTGCAAGAAGGATGGATGAGTGTCCTGATTGTGTATCTCTCTCTGGGTTTTTTTTTTTTGTCTATAGCTTCAGCAGCACCTCAGCAAGGATGTCTTACTACGAGCAGTGCAAGCAGCCCTGCCTGCCCCCTCCCATTTGTGTGCAGAAGTACAGCAAGTGCGTGGAGCCCTGCAAGACGGTCTGTGTGGAGCCCTGTGACAGCGTCTGCGTGAAGCCCTGTCCCACGCAGTGTGTGGAGGTCTGTCCCACTCCCTGTGCCACCCAGTGCACCACCCAATGCGTTGAGCCCTGTCCTACCCAGTGCAGCACGTCCTGTGCCACCCAATGCGTTGAGCCTTGTCCCACCCAGTGCAGCACGTCCTGCAGCACCCAATGCGCCGAGCCCTGCAGCGTCCAGTGCGTCGAGGTCTGCCCCCAGGAATGTGTTGATTCCTGCATCAAGCCATGTGCCACCCAGTGCCCAACCCAGTGCCCGGCTCCCTGTGTCACTGAGTGCTCCACCAAATGCGTGGATGTGTGCAGCACCAAGTGCGTGGAGTCGTGCGAGACAGTGTGTCTGAAGCCCTGCAGCACCGGCTGCTCTCAGACCTGCTGAGAGCACCTTTCACAAGCCTTGCACTAAGCCTCAGGGCTGCAGCATTGCAACGGGCTCCTGAGCATCCCCTGCAACGAGAGACGTGTTTCTGACCCACCTGCACCGTACCCAGACCTCTCCTGATGTGGTTACCCCTTCAAGGTCCCTTCCAACCTCTACCACCCTGTGATTCTATGATACTCTGTGTGTTCTCTTTGTCTTGCAAAATGCTTCTCTGAATGTTTCCAGCCTGTGTCTTTGCTTCCTGTGATAGTTCTGCTTCTCTCTCAGCACTTTCTCTTTGGTAACTGCAGTTGGCCAACGTTATCTGTGTGATTCCGTCATTATCCTGTTGGGCATCTTGGGAAGATTGTTAGCAGTGACTGTGCTTGGTTCCTACTGGACATCTTGGAAGGTTCATTACAGTGGCTGTGCTTGGTGTTGGAAGATGCCTCCTACTCTTTAACTCTCATCTTGGTATCTGTGTGTCCTCTTGTCTTTTAATGTCTGTGTGCAGCAATAAAAATTGACCATCGATGGCATCATGTGTCTTCTGTCTTTCTTTCCCTGTTTCCATGTCTGTGGACTCAAGAACATAGAACTATAGAATCTTTTTTTTTTTTTTTTTGGTTGGAAAAGCACTTTTAAGCTCCTGGAGTCCAACCCCCTCACCTCAAACTGCCAAGCCCATCACTAACCCATTCCCTTCAACATCCAAGAAGGAAGGGATTGAAATGTTCTTGCTGGGATTTCAATTGTATCTTAAAGACACTCTGATGGGGATGGAAATGGTGTTTCTGATGAATTCTTCTCGTGATCCTCCCTCACTAAATATAGAAAGCGTGAGATTTGGCTCCAGGAGATGAATCTTTCTGTGGTTTCAGGAACAGGTTTGAGCCTTGCAAGATGGCAGTTTTGTCCCCAGCTTTGCTGCAGACACTTTGTGTGGCTTTGGGCAGGTCCCACTCTCTTTATCTCTCCTCTTCGCCCTCTGCAGGGAGGAAGAGTCACATCCCTGACTGCCAGAGTGGTTGGCATTTCAGGTTCATTAACATCTGGCAGCTGCAATAACCTTTAAATTCCCTTATAAATGCATCTTCTTTACTTGGAGTCATGATTTGGAAGCTGAAGGAGGGCCATGGTTTGGAGAGCAATTCACATGCTATTTAAATGCTGTGTTTCAGAGATAAGTCTCCCCATTGTCTTCCATACCATGCTTGTGACTTTGCTTCCCTCTGTCTCTGTCATGGCCACACAATTTCCATGTCTGGGGTGTAAAGGATTGCTATTCACCTACCATATCATTATGGCCAGGGTGGAGAATATCTAATCTAGAAAAGAAAAGAGTTATATTTAGGTGTGTGTGTGTATATGTGTGTGTGTGTGTGTATGTAAACACGGTTACCAAATCAGCTTGTAATGAAACCTTGTGTGCAGCTTCAGAGGGTTGGACAGCAGATTCCTTTTTGTGTTGTTTCTCTCCACACCAAAAGGTGACACCATCCAACAGGAGTTCATGAGAGGCAAAACACAGCCCAGGGAAACAAATGGTAACACCTGAACATTGCTGATAGACAAAGCAGGGGCAGATGGACCATCCAATAGCAAAGAGATGGAAGGCGGAGACTAGGAATGTGCATCTTTAATCCCTCCTGTTGGATACAAAGCTTTGGGGATGCAGCAATGTGATGCCACATCAGTGCCCACTTTCAGTCTTAGTCAGGAAGTCATATGCAGCTGCTAATAAGATGCATCCCATAGCTTAGTCACCTAGGACTGAATTCCAGGCATCTTCATCCCCTTTTATCAGCTGTGTGAGTCATTTCAAATCTTCTTCTCCTTCTTCTCCTCTCCCTCTCTGCTGTGAGCATTGCACCAGGCAAGTGTCATCATCAGTGGGGACGCACAGCTCTGCAAAGCCCAGAGGAAACCTGTTGCCTTGTGCTCATCACGCTTCCTGTCTCTGTAGGAAAAATGTGTTGCAAAAGCCCTGACACATTGCTCTCCTATGCAGCTGTGGTTGGCTTTGGGCATTGCTAAGATTCCTCTGGATACTTACAACAAATTAGTGACATCAGGTCCACTTCAGCCCTCAGGGTTATTAAGACCCTTGGCAAATCAAGGCACCAGTAAGGAATGTGAAGATATGGCATGAGGAAGGGATGTTAAGGTATAGGATGATGTTGTTTCCATGAGCACCTTCTGCTCTCCTACACCCATCATCTCTCCACATCTGTAATGGACACTGGGCTGAATGTGACCCCACAGGGCACAACATTGAGGAACACTCAAAGGAGGCTTGAACTCCCTTTTCCATCAGCACTAAAGACAGTGCTTCAGTTGAAACCTTTTCTCTGATCCTCCCTTGGAAATATTTCCAGGGAATTGACATTTCTCTGAGACATGGATCCATCCCCAGAAGACAAAAAACCCCCAAGGATTCTGCCACAACTTCTGGATAGGCTGGAGGGGAGGAGGTGGGGAGAAATCTAATGGAATTCAGCAAGGGCAAGTGGAGAATCTTGTATCTGGGAAAGAACAACCCCATGTACCAGCACAGACTGGGGAATGAACCCTTAGAGAGAAGTGTAGGGGAAAGGGAGCCGGGGGTGCTGATGAGCAGCAGCATGAGCATGAGCCAGCAACGTGGCCAGTGGCATCCTGGGGTGGGTGAGAAGGGCTGTGGGCAGTAGGTGCAGAGAGGGTCTGCTCCCCCTCTGCTCTCCTGAGACCACATCTGGGCTGTTGTGTCCAGTTGTGGGCCCCTCAGTTGCAGAAGGGCAGGGAGCTGCTGGAGAGAGCTCAGCACAGGGCACAGAGATGCTGGAGTGGAGCATCTGCCTTGTGCTGAAAGGCTGAGGGAGCTGGGGCTCTGCAGCTTGGAGAAGAGGAGCCTGAGGGCTGAGCTCAGTCATGGCTCCAAGGGTCAGGAGGCTGGAGCCAGGCTGTGCTCAGGGATGGCCAATGTTAGGACAAGGAGCAACAGGCACAAGCTGCAACAGAAGAGGTTCCAAAGCAACACAAGGAGGAATTTGTTCCCTGTTGAGGTGAGGGAGCACTGGCAGGGGCTGCCCAGATGGGACATTCCAAATCCCCCTGGATGAGTCCCTGTGTGCCCTGCTCTAGGTGCTGCTGCTCTGGCAGGGCGGTTGCACTGGATGAGCTTTTCCAGGTCCCTTCCAACCCTTCAGATTCTGTGCAAACTTTATCCAGCCCAAGCCAGTGTTTGTAACAAACAATCTTTAAGCTGCTTCAGTGAAAAGCTGCATGAAAGTGCAAGAGGAAACAAGGGGAAAGCTTTCTGATTTCTTGGCCACATAAATTTTTCCTTCCCCTTTTGGTGAAGGAAAAATTAGACAGAAGCAAAAACCTAAACCACAGACTTGCCAATCACCTCCCAGCTGCCTTTCCCAGGAGCTGGGATGCAGCAGACAAACCTCCCTCATCCCACTCAGCTTTGCACCAGCTGTCCTGCTGCTCACAAGACAAAACTATCAGGAAGCACCTAAACTTTATGCAGATGTGTTCTGCTCCCTCCAGAGTTGATCTGAGCCACGTGGCAAACCTGAGCTCATTTGTGGGATCTTTGCCCAGGCTGAGGATAAGATTAATTATTAATAAATGAGGCAGTTATTACCAGCTTGGGTGTGCCTTAACATTAAAAACAACAAATCCCCCACACCTGGAAGGGGAGGCATCTCTCACAAACCTTGACTGTGGTCCAGGTGTATGGAGGTGTCAGTGGAGCAGGTTCTGGTTGTGAAAGATTCTGGTCATCAAGTTAATCTGTTGTCATCAGCTCCTGGGGGTTGACTTCTGAAAGCATATAAAAGCCTCCCCTTGGAAAGGCTGCTTTATCTGAGTGGCTTCTTCTCCCTTTCCTCCAACAGCAGGAGAAACCAGGTGAGTCCTTCTATGCACCTTTAGCTCTGTAAGTGGGGGTTGCTGGTGCTTTGTTTTTGGGGGGCAACGCGTTGGCTTTCCTTTGTTTTGTTTCTCCAGCAGCACTCTGAGCTTGTCCCTCTTGCAACTTCACTTCTGTGCAGTTGAAAGCTAAACTGAGTTGTTTTTGAGATGCTCTGAGGTTCCAGACAGTGGCTTGCTGATTCTTTGAACCAACAAACCCTTATCAATACTCATATATCTCCTTTTCTCCCCCAACTGATAAGAAATCCTTGTGGATAACCATCAGGTATTGAGCATCAGCTACCAAAAGCTGGCATCCACCAACAGGGTGTTTTGCATTCATTGAGCTGCCATGGGCTCATCATTACAGTCTCCTGGCTCCCCAGGGCTCTGATTTTTCACTTCCTCGTACAAAACCATCTCCTCCCTGAGCAGGGGGACAGCTCACCTGCTTTTAACTGCTGGAGATGTGGCTCCTACTCTGAGACCCACAATGAAATAAGCAGAGATGTGGCTGCTGCCTGAAGGGATTGTCATAGAATGACTTTTCTCTTTCAAAGCCATGTGTCACGTTGAAGTGTCACTACCTTTCTACTCTTGACTAGCTTTAAACATTGCTCTGAAGTTCTCCTTGAACTAAACATGCTTTTGAGGAAAGGGGCATTTGCTTCTTAGCTTGGAAAAGCCTGAAATGCTCAACAAACAGTGAGCAGAGGGAAGGAAAGAAACCTCTTCTCCTCCTTTCCTTCTGCTGTAGCCATTTACCTGCTTGGCTCACCACTTTGTTAGGATGGTGCTTGCCTCTAATATTCATTTATGCTTATATAGTTATGCCCTGAGGTCTCAGCAGAGTGGCTGATCTCCATAGAGAGGCAAACTGGGACAGGAGCCTAAAAGAATCAATAGGAGGCAGCTACAGCAAGCTGGACTCACTGAAGTTTGGGCTGAACAGGATTCCCAAGGGATTTTCTTGTGTGTGTGGGTTGGTTTGTTGCTGGTAGGATTAAGTTTTAAAGGCTCTTCACTGTTGGTTTGATGTCAAAGCTGAAGAATATGCAGAAAGAAGTGAGAAGGGTTGAAAATAACTCAAATGGCACCTTGGTTTTTTTCTTCCAGGCTTAGCAAAGATGTCTTCCCAACAGAAACAGCAGCAGCAGCTACCTTCCAAATGCCAGGAAAAGTGTCTTCCTCCTCCAAAGGGTGTGGAGCAATGTCAGGCTCCAAAAGGACAAGTCAAGTGTCCTGTGAAGAGCATCCCTCAGCAACAGCAGCAGCATCAATGCTCAAAGCAAAAGTAGCACTGCCACAGCGTGCCATGGAAGATGGCAAATGCTTCTTTCCAAGCTCTGCTCCTGTCTGCTTGCTCTGCCAGAAATAACTCTGCAGCATTGCCCTCCTTTTGCTTGCAAGCAGGAATTACACAGTTGCTGTGACTCAGGAACTTGGGTTTAATTCATTCCTTCCTATAAAAAAATAATGGTAGGGTCATTTTCCTCTGCTCTACAACCTCAGCCACGCTGCAATAAAATCATAAGTAACCTCATTACTGGCTTCCTGCTATTTTTTTTTTTGGACAGTTTATTAGTGTCACTTATTCTCTTTTTTTTGCTTTATGAGCTGTGTTTAAACATACACTTGTATGTAAGGCACATGTACCCAGGGACACAGGCATCTGCCAGCTTTCCCAAGGAACTAGTTGTCCCTTTTATTAGCTCCAGAAACCTACAGCTCTCTTACGATGATGACCAAGTAGACCAGAAATGTCAAATGCCTGGAGAAAATAGGACTCAAAATGATTGTGATGCCTGGGTGGGGGGGGGGAAAACAACCCACTCCCATTGAAATGAGGGGTCCTTTGGGGCAGAGCTGCTGAGTGTGTGTCAAAGCTGGCTCAGGATCAATGTGCTTCCTACCTTGGGGCAATCTTGCAAGTTGTTTCCATCCTGAAAATGGGGGGAAAAACTCAGTTTTCTGAGAGATACAATAGTCTAAGTGACATTCTTGTCTATCAAAACACTTGTATGTGGTTTTTGGAGTCTCAGCTGCTGAGAGGAAAAGAGTCTTTGGCAGCTTTTAACACTGAAAGGAAGCTTTTGCTTGCTCAGAGCAGATAGTTTCTGTTTTAAAAGAACCAGGAGGAGGAGTTGGAATGTTTTGGTTTCCCAGCAGGACAATATTGTCTGGGAGAATGGATTTCCAATCAGTTACGTGACACAGGAGGAGGAGGAGGATGATAAAGACAGAGACTGCTGAGTGATATGGTGTTGGTGTCTGGCAGACAGAAGCTTGCCCTGCCAACCAGAAGCTGTGTGTGTGTGTGAGTGTGTGTCTGATTTTGTGATCAGATCATGAGGTTGGAGGTATCATACACCCATCTAACAGCTATGGGGCCAAAGGAGTGAGATTACATCAGTCCTGACTCAGCTGAAGTGTGAGAAACCCTTTTTTTGCTTGTGCTTTACAATCTGCTTCAGAGACATGCTCCTGCCTTATGTCTGCTGAAGCGACCAGAGTGGTTGTGGCTATGTTTAAATGCTTCAGGTGGGCCATAGGGACAGCTCAGGGCGAGCTCTAGGATGGGATGTCTCACTGAGAGGAGTTTCAGTGCTATCAACCATCCCAAGGACTGACAGCACAGGAGTGTTCCCTGGGCTCCTGGACAGGAGCAGTGGTGGATCCAGGGTTCAGTGCCAGCTCCTGCATTTCTAAGTCTTGGTTTGTCCAGCTTTGAGCCTAAAAACATCACAGAATTGTTTTGGGTGGAAAAGCCCTTGAAGCTGCTGCAGTCTCAGCCCAGCCCAGCACTGACCCACAGCCCTCAGCACCTCAGCTCCATGGCTTTGGGATCCCTCCAGGGCTTGGCACTGCCCCAGCTCCCTGGGCAGCCTGGCACAGGGGCTGACACCCCTCTCAGGGAAACAGTTCTGCCTCAGCTCCAGCCTCAACCTCCCCTGGGGCAACTCCAGCCCCTTCCCTCTTGTTACTGGGGAGCAGAGCCTGACCCCCAGCTCCCTGCAGCCTCCTGTCAGGGAGAGTCAGAGAGTGCTGCTGTGTGCCCTCAGCCTCCTCTTCTCCAGCCTCTACACCCCCATTCCCTCAGCTGCTCCTCATCAGACTTGTGCTCAAATACTGACTCTGCCAGCTGAGGCTCCTTTTCATCTTTCTTTCTGGAGCAGAAGCTGTTAAGAATCTCCACAACTTGGTATTCAAAGTCATTTTTTTTATTATTATTACTGCTTTTTCACAGCGAAATAAATCCTGGATCCAGTATCAGCCTAAAATAATTAAGAGCTAAATACCAAAGACATACACAACAACCCTGGGTGGTGAAATATATTCCAGGGTATAATTGAGACAGCACTGTGTAGGCTTCTTCCTTTATCCTAACAGATGGTAAGCCTGAGGTTAATGTATTTCAAAACATGTCTGGATTGGATTTAATTATCTCTATATTTGCCATAAATCATCTCAGCTTGGGCTGTTGTTTTACAGATCCTAGAAAATCCAAGGTGAGCTCTCTGAGGAGAAAGCCCTGCTCACTACCAAGCCAGCCAAGCTGAATAGTCAAGAGATGATGTAAAACTCTCTTTCTGTTTCCTCTGGGTTTCTTTTGAGTTGCATCAAATCTTCAGCACTTGCTGGGGGGGGACTTTGTGATTCAGCAAGTCTTGTTGCCATTGAGCAGAACCCTTTAGCAGCAGGTTCTTCACAATCCTGGTTATTAATAGGCAAAACCCCTAAATGCAAAGTGAGAGATGGCGTTGGTGTGTAAGGAGCTGGGGAAGGAAGGAGGGAGGCATGAAAACCAGGAGGCAAAGAGGAGGTCTGGACAGTGAGCTCTAGGTCATTGGAGTTGGAATGACCCCTGGCTCACGTGTGCCTTCATGCTCTTTGGTTTCTCTGTCTTGGGGGAAGGATGGAGAAATGGTTGGGAGAGGGTAGAAATTCAGGCTGCTTGGAAAGCTGAATGCAGGTGTCTATGACACCTCTTGAAGCTCTGCTGCCAGTCCCACTGTGTTGGTTAGTGTGTGGCTGTTAGTACAGGGTGTACACTAGTGTTAGCTGGGGGCAGGGAGGGGAAAAAGGTGTTGGAAAAAAAAACCCCACTTCTGGTTGTGAGACACAGGGAAAGGAGGTCAGGGGTTGCAGTTGTCTTCTCTTTTTCAGGGCTTCCCTTGCCAAGGGGCAAGTTACTTCTGTGTGGGTGGCCACTGGCTGAGCTGCTTCACCTGCTGCTGCTCGATGGGAGCACTTTTCTCTGGCAGGGAGAACTTCCCAGGTTCAGGGGCTGTCACCGGGATCTCTTTGCACTCCTGCTTCTCTTGAGGCCACTCACTGCCCAGAGGGATCTCCTTGACCTCTTGCTGCTGCTCCTGGGGACATGGTGTAGGTTCAGGGTGTGCAACAGGAGCTGGCAGAGGGATCTCCTTGCACTGCTGATGTTCTTGGGCACACGGTGTGGGTTCAGGGTGTGCAACAGAAGCTGTCACTGGGATCTCCTTGCACTCCTGCTTCTCTTGTGGCCACTCACTGCCCAGAGGGATCTCCTTGACCTCTTGTTGCTGCTCCTTGGAACATGGTGCAGGTTCAGGGTGTGCAACAGGAGCTGGCAGAGGGATCTCCTTGCACTGCTGATGTTCTTGAGCACATGGTGTGGGTTCAGGCTGTGCAACAGGAGCTGTCACTGGGGTCTCCTTGCACTCCTGCTTCTCTTGAGGCCACTCACCACTCAGAGGGATCTCTTTGACCTCTTGCTGCTGCTCCTTGGAACATGGTGCAGGTTCAGGCTGTGCAACAGGAGCTGGCAGAGGGATCTGCTTGCACTGCTGCTGTTCTTGGGCACATGGTGTGGGTTCAGGGGATGAAACAGGGATTGTCACAGGGTTCTCCTTGCACTCTTGCTTCTCTGCAAGGGATGTGGTGGGCACGGAGATCTCCTTGCACTCTTGCTTCTCCAGCACGTGCTGAGTTGGTTCAGAGGAGGAAACAGAGACTGGCACAGGCAACTCTTTGCATGCTGATTTCTCTTCAGGGCCCTGCACAGGATCAGGGTGTGATACAGCTGGTAGCTGTTGCTGTTGTTTCTGCTGCTGCTCCTGGGGTGGCCACGCACCCACTCGAACCGTTGGTGTTTCTTCCCTGAGTGGTTCCACCACAGGTGTTGACAATGGCACAGTTTGTTCTGGGGATTGTACCACTACCACTGGCTCTGCTTCTGGGCCAGATGTTAGGACTTGAACTTCAGCTTGCTGCTGTGGACACTGGAGTGGCTCAGGCTCTTGGCTTTGCTTGGAGATGGTTTTGCTCAGGCCAGGGGGGAGAGTGATCTCCTGCTTGATTTGCATTTGATTCAGAGCCATCTTTCCAGGAAACAAGATGATCTGAAAGAAATGTCACAGGGTTATTGTGTCTGCTGAATGAACTGCACTGGGATAAGGGTGGAACAACTGTGAGAAACATGAAGCAGCTGCAGTACTGAAGTTCTCCTGCTTTGTCCTTGGCTTCCCTTTTCAGCTGCTGCTGCTCTGACTCTGTCTTACCTTGTTCTTACCTTTCTGTTCTGCAATGTGGGACAACCCTATGAAGTCTTTAACTGAGGTAGAGCCACTCCTTGGAGCTGATTCAGAGCTCTTCCTCGCTTAACTCTTGCACACATGTTAACTCCCTTTCATTCCTGTCCCAAGGAATTGATGAGAGGAGCTGGTACATGACAGATCTGCTGGTTTCATAATGGTTCCAGAATGTCAAATATAACAGAAATTAACCAATAAAAAAAAAGAACCCCAAAAAGGAGGCTGAAGACAAACATTGAAAAAACATTTGGTGTATCAAAAAAGCAGAAGAACACAAATCCTGAGCCAGTGGAGTGGCTGATGTTGACAAAACTGAAACCCTTGGCTTGATTTTGCCCCTTTTATAATGGTTTCCATGTTGCCTTGGACTTGGAAACCTGAGATGCTGAGGCCTCAAAGTGGACCTCACCTGGAAGCTGATAGCTTTCTGCAGTATTCAGTCTTGACAGTAACAAGAGGCCAACTCCTCCTGCTCTAGTTTCACTCTGACTTCATTGCTGATGTAATGGATTGAGGTGACCTATGGCATGGTCATTCCAACTGTCCTGGAAAGAATTAGCAGTGGTAATAGATCCCTGTGCTTCTGGATTATCATGGCCACTAATAACACATAATAATGCATGAATCAGAATAATCAGGAGGGATTTCTTCTCCCAAGGCCAGTCATGTGCAACGGGACAAATGGGTTTTCCTAAGAGCTCAGGAAACTACCTCTACTTCGTGGGCTGCTGAAGGCAGGCACCAGGCTCAGCTGCTCTGCTGCTGTGTCCTTGGTAAAGCCTGACATGCTTTTCTTCTAAAGACAATCCAAGGGCACAAAGACAAGGTTAGAACCACACGAGTGAGAAGGAGCATTTTAAAGTCCCAACGTGTGAGAGTGTGCAAATCATTCCCCCTTCCCTGCTACTCCTCTCAGCACATCTTCAAAGCAGATTTGCTCCTCTCCTCTACATTCTTCTAGATCCTTCAGATCAATATCACTTGCCTCTTGCTATTTTCTTCATAAGGACCTGATAAGATCTTAAGCCAAACTAATACATTGCTCTGGGCATGGTTAGCATGGATAAAACTGCACACTAGGAACTGCTTTAACCCTTCTGCTCCCTAGAGCCTGTCACACTCCCAAATCTATCTTGTACAAAGGAATTCTTCACTGAAATGGAAGTTTTTAGAGTGTTCACGTTATAAATGGCAAAAAATCACAGAAAATAGGCTTGGAAGGAGCTGCAGGAAGCCATTTAAACCTTCTCTTTCCCTGAAGGCAGGAGAAGTTATACTTAAACCAATATAATTTTATCTGATCTCTTCTGCAGAAAGGATCTTATTTGGTGCTTAATTTAGCACTGAACTATTCTCAGCTTTACACCCAATCTGAGCTTGCCTTGTAGAGTCATTCCAAGGCTGCTTGTCCCACCCCAGTGGGACACAACTTCTCTTCCTTGCAAGAATCCTCTGCATGTTCAAAGGTAGCAAACAAAACACCTACAAACCATGAAGGCAAGCAGTGAAATGCTGGCCGTGAGAAAGAAAGTCTCAAGTGTTCTCTGACTTACCCGACCGAGCAGTCACCAGGGAGAAGCACCAAGTCAAGTGGATGGATGGAGCAGGGAGATTTGAGAACTTTTATATGGTTTCAAAGCCCTGCCTTCTGGGAATGAGTCCTCCTAGGTAATGAGCTCATTCTTTCACAACTGCTGGTGTGCATTTCCTCCACGGGCTTGTTTTACACGTAGGCATTGTGAAGAGATTTGGTGCAGGGTGGATTTTCATTCACCTTTCTTACTTAATCCAATCTAACCCCCAGAAACAACCTTTCTGTGTGAGTAAAGGTCGTGGTTTCAGGTTTAATCCATCCATTGCAGATCCCATTGAGATCAGAGGGCTTAGTGTGGGGTCAGCTAGAGTGCTTCCACTTCCAACCCATGCAGGAGTCATTTCATGTCAGCTAATGCCCCCAATCCTGAGGTTGTATTTACACTTTGAGATGAAATCTCTGCTTCTCTCAGCTGCATTTCAGCACTCAGTTCTCTCAAATGACTTTCTTGTGATTCTATAAACTCCTGATGGATGGGTTTAGCTGCTTTATTTTCCCCCAGCGAGATGGTGACAGATTTGAGCCTTCTTTCGTTTTCAGGAGAGAGAGTTTGGAATGGGTTTTAGTTTGTGATGGAACAGAAGATACAGCTTCCACTCATCTGAATGTGAAGGGAGAGGGAACTGAGTTTCTTTCCATGTATCGTGCAAATAAAGATGTTTTTTTTAATAGGGTACAAGATGGGTTTGAGACACTGGTCTCATTTAGGTGCCTGAATGACATTGGAAAGGGTGTTTCAATCTGCATGTGAGAGAAGAGGGAGCTTGAAGGGTATACAATTTATTCCCCAAGTTTTTGTTCCATGTAACAAAATGGCTAAAGCACCAACAAGTGAAAACAGTTCACTGATGATTATCCTCACAGTCCCAGGGAGCTGCCAGGGAACAGGTCAAACAGCCTCTCCTTTCTGATGGCAGGATTATTTTCAGCAGTGGAGACGACATGTCCCCCACAGAGGTGAATTTCATCACATTTGGTTGTCTTGGGGGCTATCTTTGTCCTGTCCCCACCATTTCAGCAGAGCTCTTATCAGAGCACCCAGGCCCAGATGCAATCGTTTGCCAACAGGCTGAACTGGTACCAGTCACCACTTGGGATTCCTGGGCTGCAGATGTAAGAAGCTGTTTCTAGATGTGGTGTAACTTCCTCTGTTAATGATCTTCATTTGGCAACTGAAGAGCCACCTGAGTTTGAGACCACATCTTCTTCTCCTCTAGAGTGATTTCATCCATGCAACTTCCTTTCTTACCTCATGGCAGGTGGAGCCCTACCTGGCTGGCTCTGGCTTAGTTCTAGTCTCCAGTCTTTGCTAGTGAGGGGAAATATCTCAAGCCCAAGACCCAACCCTATCTCTGGCATCACCTGCTGCTCTGCTGCTACCAGTTGCAGTTGTTAACTCTGCTGAAAGCAGGAACCAGGGCATTTTCTAGCAGTGGAGAACCTGCCTGTCTGCTTTCTAGATAGCATCATGCTTCACAGTTATCAAAATAGTCTTGGAACAGAGCCCTTGAAAGCAGGAAGACAGAGGGAATATGCTTGTTAAGAGTGAGCTTTATCATTGCACTTGTAAGGCTGAAGAGGAGAGAGCATCTGGGTTCAGAGGAGGACAATGCATTTCATTAGCTCCCACATTGCACTGGAGCACTGGTGCAACATTCACAAGGGAATGTGCATCTTCAGAGCTTCCTTTGTTACATCCACTGACTGGAGAGAAACAGGGCACGTAGCACTTGTGCAGCGGCATCGAGGCCAAGACTGTTACAGGCTGCACAGCCTTGTCTCTGTGTTGAGACACTGCTTTTACTTAAGCAAGCAGTGAGGTTTCTGGAATATTTAGAAGTCATATTTCCAGCTTCAACTTGCAACATCATGTGATTAAAAGAAAAACACTTTCCATAGCTGGAAGGGAGATGACCTGAGCCCCTGTCTGGGGATCTGAAAGGTTGAGCCATCCTGACCTTAAACACTGGTTTGCATCCAGGTCTGAGGAGGCTTGGGGAGGTCACTTCACCTCCATGTCAGCAACCTCAGCAGAAAAAAAAAGAGATGGTAATTACCATGGAAGAGGCTCTGAAGTCAGACCGTGGAAAGGGAGTGAATGCTTTTCCCATAGTAGAGCTGTAATTGCTTTCCCCTTCCATGTGAATTGCACAAAGACTATTTTTAGAGGCAAATACCATAAAGCAGTGAAACCTGCCTTCCAGAACCATAGGAGAAACGTGCATTGAGCAAGGTGGCTTTGCAGTGAACGTGGAGCTAAGCAGCTCCTCAGCTTTCACCTGGAGCTGGAGCTCAGCTCCCAGTTGATACTGGACTTTGACCACTAATTCCAAGAGAACTTGGCACCACAAGTGAGAAGATGACTGGCCCAAACTTATCTTTCCTAGACTGAAAATGCTATGGCAGCTCCCACACAGATCTGGTAGGTGCTGTGTTGCCATCAGCCCAAACGCTAATCAGGCAATTAGGTCCCCAAAAGTCTAAGATGCCCTGGGAACTCTGCAGCAATTACATTGGCAGCTCCAAATGGAGGCCTGTAGCTGTCAGCTTTATCATTGAGATGAGTGTTTGAGTCTCACTCGAGGTCCTGAAGCTGCACTGCTGCAGTCTGAAGAAGGATCAGCTGTTTTGAGGAGTGAAGACCCCTGTAGAGAACCCTCCTCTTGGGGGTCTCCATGGCTGAGCTTTGAGTTCTCTTCAGCCAGTCCTTTGAACCTCTGTGCACACAGAAAAGGAGCTGAGGAAACTCTTGCACTCCTGGATTTCATGTCTTGGTGTGATTCAGAAAGTTGCTCAACTGGATCTCCCAAGACATGGCTCACCCTGATGGCTAATTAGACACTGTTTCGTTGACACCCCATCTTGTTCTTTCTTCTTGTGCCTGTCATCATTTTGAGGGTGGACACTCTTGATTAAGTCATCTCACGAGACAAAAGACATAATAACCTGTTACTGAATCTCCCAGTATCGGTCTGTCTGCCTGGGAGTCCAGGCACTAAAGCAGCTTCTGTCCCAGTGCTGGAGGCTGAGTGTCAAGTCACCTTTCAGAAGGTGAGAAGATGGCCAAATGCTACAGTATCCAAGGATTGGATGTGAATTATTCCTGGTTCAATTTGCTTTTCCCTCTCTTTGTTTTGTTTTTTGCTACAATCTAGCAGCTGAGCTTCCCAGGAGCCAAAGAGTTTCCTATTAAACCTGGATCAATTACTTTAACAGCTCTCCAGAGATGCACGTGGCTGAATCACTGAGATGAGGCTGTGACTCTGCATCCACAGTTCTATAAGCCTCTTCCACAAATCCACCAAGCTTAAAGCTTGTTCCATATTCTGGTCCCAACGTTCTGATGTGGCAGCTTGTGCCAGAGTTTTCCCTTCTTGAGAATCTTCTCCCAATTCCCTGCCTGAATTCATTCCTAACTGCTTCTGCAGATTTACTGTGCTTCTCTGGTACGACAGATTGCCTCATTGCAAACCCACTGGGCACAACAGGGACACTTTCCAGTCAACCATCACATCAAAGAGCCTAATTCTCCATTGCTTCACTCATGCACTGGAGCTCAGGAATGAACTTGTTGGAGTTGAGTCTGTCATCAGCCTTTTTTTCTAGCCCATACATCAGGACTTGCAATTGTAAAGTAGAGCAGCCTGGGAAGGGTGGTCATTGTAGCTTTGTGCTCATCTGTGCTGCTGCTGCAGAACCTGGGGTACAGTGCCACATTCCAGGCTTCCTTGTTCTCTTGCAAGGGGATAAAATGCCATCTTACTGCAATATCAGCTGCAAGGTGGTCAGGCAGGTCCCTGGTGCAACAGGGAGGTTCTCAGGGCATCACCTGCATTTGGATTAGAGTTGCTTTTTCCTTCTAAAGGGGTCAAAAAACTCTTGAATGTTCCTGAGGTTCAGGCTCTGTATTTTAAATGCCTTGTGTGAATTTGCTGCCTACATGATGATTGTTGTTTCTGGCAGGACTGAAGCCATGGGGCTTTAGAGCAGAGCATTTGGAATGACACCAGGATAAGAACAAGGTTTCATGGTTCAAGGGTGGCTGACACAACAGCCTCTGCTGCTGCTAGAATAGAAAATGCCTAAGAATGGGGGAGTTTTCTCTCCTAAAGGTCAGGATAAAGCCTCACCTGTTTCTACTGTTGTGGAGCTGTGAAAAAGAGGTTACACCATGCACAGCACAGGCCTCGGTGTCTGGGAGGCAGGTCTCCTTGGGGTATATAAGGACCTCTCTGAAGCTCAGGTCCATTGGTGCATTGCTTCCCTGGTGGGCTGGGTAAGTCTCATTCTGATGTATCTATTAAACACTTTTAATTAGACCTGCCCAACTTTGACTTACTGGAGGATTAGAGTTTGGTGATGGCAGTTTCAGGCTCTTCCATTTGTAAATGGAATTAATTGAGGGGATTACATTTCAGGAGCTGCAGGCTCTAGGAATGAAACTCTTTCTCCTCCAAGTGTTTCTGCATCTGTGTAATGCCACAGATTAATGGAGATGATCTTGGATATACCTGTGCCATCCTTGTGGCTTCGATGGCATCACACCGTTGTACAAAGCGATTAGAGGAAGAGAATCAGGCCCAAAGGACCTTGGAGATTATACAAATCCATTGCATGATAAATCCTGAAAGTGCTCTATTAGCTGAATTGTTATGGAAAGAGGAACTTTTAAAAGCTTCCTAAGTCTCAAGCATCTGATTTAATAACATGTTCTGGCTGATAGAACAAACTCCCCTGGGAGGGAAAGGAAGGGCTGAATCCTGGAGCAGCAGGGAAGGTTTTCAGGAGCCTTGAAGCCTTGTACAAACGTGGTGTCTGACAAAACAGAGTCTGATCTGGGTATTCTCAGAGGTGTTCTACCTGCAAACCAACACTAACGTGGCTGAGGGCTGGCAAACAGATCATCTGCCAAGGTCTGAGTAATGAAAGGGCCATTGATCAGATGAATATACAGCAGGAAGATAACTTGGGAGGGGCAATTATTGGCCTTCAAGCTTAAGAGACAGAGGCTTATCCTGGATCTTCTCCTTTCCCTTGCTCTGAGTTAGTCACAACAATCACAACAATCATGAGCTCTCACGGTTTTCTTCCTTCTAACACTGTATGTGGGTGAAGGTGAAGCTACAACAGAGAGCTGTTGCTTCTGCTGCTACTTTTCTTTCCTGCCCTGATTTGTTATTGTAGAATAAAGGGGCAAAGCCCCTGCAACTTCAAGAAATCCCTCAGGAATGTTGGGTTTTCTTTTCTTGCTGTGAGCTCCTGGCTTGCAAGAAGGATGTGCAGTTAAGCCAGCAGCAGTGCAAGCAAGCAGCCCCTCTGCCACCTGCAGCAAGCAAAGCCCTGCTGGGGCCAGATAGCAACAGGCAAAGAGCAAAGAAACCTGAAAAGCTTTTAACATCAAAGCCAGACGCCAAGAAATGGCCACCACCAGCCAAGGCACCACAAGCTCTCACTGCTGTTCCACACCTGGAACAACAACAAAACCAGGAGCAAGTCAATGGCTTCCTAAGCCAAAGTAGCTCCTGCATCTGGAAAAGGATGGCAGAGGAACACAATGCCATGGTAACTTCACTTTCTCATTGCTGCTGTGATTGAGACTCCATTAGATCTATTTCCCAGCTTCATCTTCTGCAGCTGGGTGCTTTGGTGAGCACAAGCTGCTTCCCCACTCAGAGCAGAGCTGCTGGTAATCCCTGGAGCTGTGCTGCTGGGGCTTTTCTCCCTTTGAATTGGTATTTGTTGTTGTTGCTGCTGCAGAGGGGACAGTTGTGGCTGTGATCAAGCTTTGAGCTCAAACCCCAGCTCTCAGCTTTCTGTCCCACCAGAAGCCCATGGAGCTAATTGGATATAGGTGCTGGGGAGAGAAAAACAAAGCTGTATTGAGACTCCAGAGCTCAGCTGAAGTATTTTAAGAGTCACCAGGGCTGTTATGATCATGTAGGCAGGTTTTTCTATAGAGCCTAACCTCCCCTGAGCCTGGCAGCAACCAGAACAAAGAGGTATGTGGGGCTCCTAATTGCAGAACAGCAAGAATTCATTAAGTAATAAAACACTTGTAAAACAAAGCAAGAAGGAGTGGAAGCGAGGAGCATTTCATTCTGATGCATGATGGGGTTAGTGTTTCACCTTCAAGTGCTGTTAAATCATTGAACCGGGGAGGACTGTGGATTTACAGCTTGCTGGGCTTAATGACACGGCACGTTTTATTATCTACAGCCTGTCTGCTGCTTTCTAATTACAAGGCTGATACCACAAAAGTGCCATCTCTGCTCATTCTCCTGCGTTTGCTTTGTTCTCTTGCCCTCTTCTCCCTGCAAGCACCTTCTTGCCCTGCAGCCATCGCCTGAGCAGACTCAACAACCAGAGGCTGCCTCAGCCTGTGTTCTCCATGCCCAGAAGCACATGTCCACGTGAGCAGATGGAACAAAAGCACTCTGTTTTTTTGACAGGGGTAGGAATAGGAGGCTGTGGTTGGGCTGCAGGGACCATTGGCAGCTCACATGTAGCTCCACGCTGGCGCCTTGGTGCAATAAGGAGCATCCAGACATTGTGTCCCGTGACACAAAGGCATTATAGGATGGGTCAAGTTCACAGGCTGACAGTTTAAATTGTTTCCCTGGAGGGAGAGAGGACATCTGAAGGCAGTTTCCCACCTCTCTGTGTGTGGCTCTGCAAGGCTGCAAAGCTGGAGTTGGTTCCACGGGGGAATGCTGCACTCTAGTGGTTTGTAGAGCTTGGAGGAAACGTTCATGTGTTGTGAGCTCTGAGGGTGTGATGATGCCTTGGTGAGGCTGGAAGACACGGCTATGCACTGGAGAGACTGTAGGAAGCACCCATGCCTTGATGAGGGTGGGATGATGCCTTGGTGAGGAT
>WBNH01010261.1:188-22154 GCA_013401255.1 Urocolius indicus
CCTCTCCTCTCCTCTCCTCTCCTCTCCCAGATGAGCTGTTGGTCAGGGAGAGGTGGGAGATGGCAGAAGAGCAAAGCGTGGTGCCTTTGTGGATTCATATGCTTGTGGGCAGTTTGGAGACAGGGTCACAACGTCTGTGAGCGTGTTGCTTCCTGTGTGGGAAAAAGCAGAGGCTGCAGGGGTATGGAAGAACCACCAAGTCCAGATGTAGTAGGTTTGGCAACAGTGTGGTTTGCTCCTCAAATGGCAAAAGCTGGCCTTGGTGAGCGCTGAGGGGCCAGAGCTGCTTAGTCAAAGCCACGGTGCTTCCCCATCACACTGGCACGTCTGTGCTGTGCAGGGAAGTGGAATTCTTTACATTCTGCAAAGGAACTATTCTTATCTTGCCCTCTGATGTCATTACCGCAGCCAAGGCGTGTGCAGGAAGGCTTGGCATGTTGTGAGCTCTCTTCCCTTTTAAGCATGAGCAAGCCCCAGGGATGCTGAGGCAGCCTGACACCATCCCAGCCTCACGCCACGAGTCTGCCTTGGGGCACCAGCGGCAGGTACATCCACATCAAACCTGGGGCCTCTGCTGCCTTTCCAAAGAGCAGCCGAGTAGATGTGGGGCAGCCTTGATTCAAAAGAAAGCTCTCTCAAGGGAACTGCACAAATCTGACCCTTGCACCTGCTGCCAGAGCCACGAGGAGAGGATTCAGCAGCCGGTTACAGGTTAGCTGAGGCCAAACTGCTATTGATTTTTCTTACTGCGTGTTGACATGGGGATGTATCTTTGATGCTGTGCACTGTGTGACACCTCTGACAGGCCAGACCTGGGGTTAAGGCAGACAAGAGGTAAGGGTGCTGCTGCAAAGCACTCCTCCAAGGCTGGGAGCCCTTCCTACAGCTTGGCAGCTTGTGCAACAGTTAATCTGCACTGCAAGGTCCAGAGTCACAGCACCTCTTGCTGGGTGCTTGATGGGAAGATGAGTCCAGCTGACTGTTGAGGCAAGTGTAGGAGCTGTGGGGAAGCCAAGTGAAAGATCTGAAGTGCAGAGCACACTGCTGTAATGCCTTCTCTTTTCTAAAAGCTAATGCTGAAAAACAGGATTGAAAGTTCTGTCATTTTTAGCTTTTTTTTGTATCACAAGATCAGAGGGGAAATGTCTGGGCAGAGGCCTCTCTGCCAGGGGAGAAGAACCCCACAACTAGGTCAAAGACTCTTTTTTCCCCCCTTTTTCCATGTCCCCTGTCCCACTGCTCAGCCATGGGCAGTAAAGGTGTGATGAGGAACAGTGGCTTGCAGTGGAAATGCTGTTATCATCCTGCTGCTGCTTTGGGCTTGTTTCTGTCTCGAGAGATGATGAAATGGGTTCCATTGCACCAGCCTGGCAGCTTCAGGGGCTATTCTGGGTAGTGTCTGACTAATCATACGCCAGAGGGTTGGCACATCGCTGTCTGACATCAGTTGTGACATCGTGTCCCTTGCACAAGGCAAGAGGAAGCAGAGTGGGCTTAGAGCCATGTGCCCACAGCCCATGGCCACAGCCTGACACACTGCCCTGCTCCTACTCCTGCCCTTTCCAGCACAAACATCCAGACACAACTTACACCGTAGTGGAACTTCACTCAGCAAGGGCAGTCAATAAGCTCTCTCAGCTGGAAATTCACCCTTTTTGGGCTCCTTCTGTGTGCTGGGCCTGCGGTCCCATCCGTGCTTTGGAGTCATTCCTGCTCACAACATGTGCATTCTGTGGTTTGATGTCACTCCTGGTGCAAGCCTGGGACTGACTTTCTGCCAGCTCCCCACCGTGTTCTCCTGAGGGAAGGAAATCCTCAAGGGCAGGGTGGCTGCAAGCCAGGCCTTGGCAATCTCATTTCCTGACCTCTCTGTAAGAACTACTGTTTTACAGGTGTAGTGGCGATGCTGAGACACTGCTGCTAAGTAACATTTCAATGACTTTCTAGGACTGTACATTGCCAGCAGACTAAAAACTTCACCTTCCCGTACCAAAACCTCCCTTGTGAGGCAGCCACGCTAGAGAAGAGAAGAGAGCTCCATCCCAGCAGTGTCCCTGCCCTGGATGTCCCAGTGTCACCGAGAGGGCAGCTCCCCAGACAGCACACCTGGCTCAACACAGACACGTGGCAGGTAAGAAGCCTGTCTCATAGTGACGTGCAACTGGGGAGCCCTGGGAGTGTACCTTAGCAGCAAAGCAGCACATCTGAGGCATGGCAGTGAGAATGTTCAGCCAAATACATTCAGATGAACTGTACAGTGTTAAGCTTACAAAAAACCAGAGTCCTGGAAAGCAGCCCAGGCTGAGGGAAGAATGAACAAGTGAAGGGGAGAAGGGTACTGGGAGGAAGGGCCGTGATGTCACTACAGTTCCAAGCAGTCCCATGGAGGCAACAGTTGGGTGTGGGCAGAGGAACAGCGACTGGTGGTGTAGCAGCTGCTGAAGGCTCCTGAGCCAGAAGCATTGGTTCACTTTCTCGGTCTGGTGGCAGCTGGACTCTCCTCCTTTGAAGCCAGACCTCGTTTATTTTGCCTTCTTAAAGCTGCTGCTTTAGGCTTGGCTGCTGCCTGCAGACCATGTCATACACCAGCCCAGCAAGGGAGTGCAAGACAAGAGTTTAATCATTAAAAGTTTCTCAATAACCTCTTATATACACATAGTTATACACAAAGTGGTTCCCAAGTCCCTCATTTGAACTGTGCTGGTGAGGCTGGTTGGCTGCGAGCTGCTCCCTGTCCCCGAGGAGCAGCCCAGAGTGGTGGCTGGCAGGGCTTCAGCTGGGCACGGAGAGCAGCCCGTGTTCATCTGCTGTGTCCAGGATTTTACAGATGACTGGAGACTCCACCTTGAAAAGGAGAGATCAAAGACTGTGAGCTCACTGATCAGCTTTGACAAGAGATCGTGCTCTGCTAGCTGGCACCTGATCTTGGGGGGGCTTCACGTGCCTCTTTACGTACCCCAAGGATGTACTGGCAAGAATGAGGCTCTAACATGTAGATGGTGACAGCATGAGGGGAATCTGACTCTTTACATCTGAAAAAGGAAGAGAAACGTTGTGGTGTTTAGCATGGAAGCAGCACAAAGCCAACACATGCATTTCCCCAGTCTCCACACCATTTTTACAAAGCCAACAGTCGCTGCTTTCCGAGGACCACAGAAGCTTTCCCCTCTGACACAGGAAGCACAGACACAAAGCATCAGTTTACAAAATCCAGCTAAACTTACTTCAATTTCACAGTCACCTGCCTTGGCTTGTCTGTCAGGTCACACACATCTCCATTGCCATAGAAGTGAGACACCATCCTGCCACAGAGCATTGCAACAAAAAGGGGTTGGAAACAGTTTTTGAGCAAGCAGCTAATTTGTATGATAAAAAAAAGTGCCATTTGAACACAAGAAAAAACTGTTTCACTGTTGAGGTGAAGGAGCCCAGGCCCAGGGTGTGTGGAGGCTCCTTCTTTAGAGGTCTTCAAGACCCACCTGGACACGTACCTGTATGACATGATTTAGGTGGGAGCTGCTTTGGCAGGGGGGGTGGACTGGATGATCTCTAAAGGTCCCTTCCAACCCTGCCATTCTATAGGACTCTATGATGCAGCACCTCATCATTCTTCCAATCCCTGCCTCCAGCACCCATCCCAG
This sequence comes from Urocolius indicus, assembly GCA_013401255.1. Taxonomy (NCBI): domain Eukaryota; kingdom Metazoa; phylum Chordata; class Aves; order Coliiformes; family Coliidae; genus Urocolius; species Urocolius indicus. The sequence continues at coordinate 3,830 of WBNH01010261.1, forward strand.
AGAAGCAACGTGCTGTGTGTCAGTCACTGCAGCAGCTCACACTTGGTCAATACCGGCGGCTTTCTCTGTGTCATATCTGAGGTGTGGAGTTACCTTTGCTGGTGTTGCATTTTCTTGGGGGTGGGGGAACTCAAACTGATACAGACTGATCTTGGCAGTTGATGGTTTGCCAAGGGGACGGTGCTGTGGTGTTTGTGAGGAGCAGCCTGGGCTCAGGCAGGGCAGTGACCGTACCGAACGCTCTGCGTGCCGTCCTCCCTCAGCGAGTAGGTTCTAGCAGCATTCCTCCTGGACCACTCAATGTGCTCCTCCCTGCTCCAGGTACCCACCACCACCGAAGTCTTGCCACTCTCCTTGTCCTGAAAAGGAAAAAGCTGTTAATTACACCTTGTAGGATGGGATTAGCAGTCAGGATAATTACTGAGGCATTTCTAGGGCACTTCTGCTGCTCTCAATGGAACATATTCTTGCACTTGGGAGACAAACTGTGTCTGATCTTCTGTTGGGGTCAAGGTTTGGTCTCTTCAGAACAGCCCCCCAGGCTGTGTGAGCTGATAAAAGTGTTGCAGTGACCAGAAAAGCATCCCTACTCACCCCCCAGGTCAGGTGGAGCTGTGCCTGTCGCTGACACGGGACCTGCACCCCCCTGCACACACAGCATTCAGATTCTGAAATCACACTTCTTACACCCAAAGTGTTGCTCAGCCAAGAAAATGATGCTTCTGGTTGCCAGCTGCAGGCAGATTCTCTAACCCTTTCCCCCCACACCCATCTAGTGGCAGAACACAGAACTCTGAACATACCTCATGGTACTGATGAACGTATTTCCCGTAGCAGAACTCGTACTTCCACCAGCCAACGCCCTGGGGACAGGGATCATCTCAGCACCACAGCAAAGAGCACCCCAAAACAACCCCCTCTGCTGCCCTCCACACCCTGAGACAGCAGCTCTTTCAGCTGTACAACTCCATACCTGTTAATTAGGTATGGGGGTTCCAGGTTTGCACTCAGAGAGAATCTCTGGCTAGACTCATTGACATAGGCAAAGGATGGAATAAATGAGTTTCAGCACCCACAGGACTAAATTCCTGGTGCTGTTTGTACCACCCCCATGTCAGCTTTTCCAGCAGTACAAAGACAGGGAAAACTTCAGCTGCCTTTCCTCTGCAAGCTGTTATCTCAAAAGTTTTACCAGGTTTTGCTTCTCCTTACCAGAAGCAGCCCTGAACAATCCTCACCATCTGCTTTCATTGCACTGTCTGCTCCGACAAAGGAATTCCAACAGAAAGGTTAAAGACACCTCTCTGGCACAGACTTTGCATCGTGTCAATGCAGGGAAAGCCAGGTATTGCAATTATGGTGTCTGCAAGGATGCAACTGCCCAGAGTTCACAGCAAACCAGGATGTGCAACTAGGGAGTAGCTGCTTTATCACACACTCTGCTTCATTCCTCACCCCGTGGAAGCAGTAGGAGCCACTGAGGAATTCCTTTATCAGCTGGTCGTCGGTCAGTTTGGAGATGTGGGTTGTCCCCACAGTCAGTAGTTGGTGGCTTCCAACAGCAACAGGCTTATGAATGGCAGAAAACTTCTCTTCTTTTGTCAAATGCATTTCTTCCTGAAATGAAAAGTGCACAGAGATAAACCCACCTGGACTGCCTGTGTCCCTTGAACAGCCTCAGTACTAAGTAACCCTGTACCATGTGTAAGCAAAGCAGGCTGTGGTAAAGAGCACAGAAGCATTTTGTCTTTGCTTTCCCTGTCTTCAGCGCAGCTGAAGAAAGAAAAAGGCAGAAATGTGGCATGTGTGTAAGCTGCAGGCTACACAAGTTTTAAATGAGTAGCCCAAACTGATTTGCTTTGCTTTCCTTCCAAATAAGGTGCTACAGATGATGTCAACAAGCTTGAAGACCACTGGAAAGCCTGGGCAAGAGGACTTACTCCTCAGAACTGAACGTTGTAGCTGTCAGAACACGCAAGAAGACCCCTTTGTCTGTTTAGAGTGGAGCCAATCCTACCTCCTTCACCCTGCGGAAAGGCACCTTCAGCATTTCTTGCTGCTTCTCCAGCTGTTCCAGATTATGGGGTTTCAGTGGGGATCCTGGCAGAGACTGGCAGAAGATGTCATTCACAGGGGAAGCCCTGAACCTGTCCAGACAAGTCAGTGATAACATCGCTTATTACACTTTACAATTGCTTGTTGCTTATTTAGTCCCCCTGGCAAGTGTTTGTGAAGTGTACAGCTGAGGATTTGGGCCATCAGGCTTTCTGTTTCAGAGCAGTGATGAGATACTCACTTGTTCTGACATCAGTGTTCATGGGAAGTTCAGAACTCCTCCCTCTGATTCCCCCCTTCATTTGTATGTCACATTCCCTTTGCATTTCTGTCTACACCCCTTGAAGTGTCAGAAATCGACTGTTGAGAGTAAGGGTAATTGCTTTGAGGCAATGGTACAACTCAGGGAGCAGGAAAGTCAATCAAACTAGGCTCCTACGCCTGAATTTTGGCAAACAAAGCTGAAATGGTGAATTTTTCACGTGAAAATGATTTCTGCAGCTGGAGGTGAGACAATAAAGCAGGACAAGCACTGGGAGCTCCTTCAGTTGGGAGTACTGCTGAAATAACAAAGAGACAGGGTCTCTTCTTCATCAGCCTGCTGCCTCCATGCTCTCCTTTGTCACTAAGTTTCTATCCTTGTCCTTCTGGAGAAACACGATGTTATTCATGCCCTGTACCTGTATTTGGGATGGTTGCACAACAGAGGTGTCAATATAACCACTTCATATTCACAGGTGGTCACTTCTGCCACTGAAAGGATCTCGTGTTTGGCTTCTGGGTGACAGATGTACATCACTGTGCTGGACCTGGGGAGGTTCTGTCTCAGGCTGCAAGGTGTGCCATTTCCCATCTCCACGGGATAGTAGGGGGTCATCTGCCCTTCTATATTTTTTGTGGGTATCTAGGTGAAAGGAAGTAAATGTTAAGAGCCACAGTAAAGCTCCTTTGACTCTTCTGAAATGCAAGATACGATTATACCGTGCAGAGCCAGCAGGACTGGACTGAAACCAGCCTTTCTATAACATCTCACAACAAGTTCTAGTTTATCACCTCCAGCACAGCACCAGACAAAGGCCTGGAGCCACCTGGGCTCTGACTGCAAAAGCAGCTGGTTGGGAGAGAGCACCAAGCCAGCCACGTTCACCCTATTGACATTTATTCCTTCTTATGTTTCATCCAGCTTCCACTTAAGAAATTAATAATGCTCCTGCCTTGGAAGCAGCTCAAGTCCCTGGGTACCCAAGGTTCTGTTAGTGCCAATGCCATGCTGGACCTCACAAACTAGACCTTCTTCTGCCTGTGCTGCTTGAGCTAGGAAAGGTTCTCAGTGCACAACAGATGAGGCTCTGAGCTGAAGGGCAGTGGTGCCTTTTGTGCTTAGGGCACTAACCTGGGGACCTGAGAGCCTTCTGTGCCTCACCTACTTTGCTCTTCACTAGAAATTTCCCTAGCTAGGCTACGTAAGGTTTCTGAGCTGGGACTGGTAATCAGGAGTGCAGCTCAGGAACAGAGTTCTGTAGGGCACTGATTACAGAAACTCATCACATATATGAACTGCCTCCACTACTGACAGCAAAAGTTAGAACAGAGATGTTTTTCACTTGCCTCTTTTGCACTCTCTTTTGAATTTTCCTTCTCTTCTGGATCTAGGGAATAATTAAGAATGAGGTGAGCATAAATGTCTGTGAAGTTGACATGAAATGAAGTCAGACACAGAGGAGTCTGTGTGTATTTGCCAGTGCTTTGTGTGCACGCTGCCAAGAGACAGTTTCAGGAACTTGCAGGTGCAAAAGAGGGCAGAAAGGAAATAAACAGTCATCTGGGGAGGCCCAAAGCAAACAGAACAGAATGTGAGTTAGCATCACCTTATAACAATTTAGAGTACGTAGGACAGGCTAAATCCAGCCCTAGCACCACGACAAGGCCAGTCTGGCTGAAGGCTGCTCTTCTTCTGTGAGGGGTAGCTGACCACTCTTTCCCAAGGCAGGCTGGACTCCACTCAGAATCAGGTGAGCAAAAGCCCACCCTGCTTTGCTGGCTCCCATTCAGCTGTTCCAAGTTTTATCACGCTTGTGGCTCTGCCTCAAGGTGGTCTGAGAAACATTCTGTGGTGTTGTATAAGAGACACAGCGTGACTTGCTGTATAGGAAGCACAGAGAGAGCACAGTCTGCTACCTGAGCAGCGAGGACAGAGGCTCCACAGCCTGAAAGACTCGGGTATGATGGCTTCAAGTATCACCACACGTAACTTTAGCATCTGTCCCCACACAGCTAGGAACTCAACCATGTTGTTTTCTGTACAGCAGCATCTAGGGAGGGTTAGGCATCTCTGCACAGCATTAATGAGAGCACAAACAGGAGCTGTAGCTCACTGATAACCAAATGGCAAACAATGCAGTTTCTGAAGCCGTGGTTCTTCTCAGGACTGAGATATCTCACTGAAGGCTGCAGGCAGGAACTCAAAGGAATGGGATTAATAGCTCTAAATCCCCTCCAAGACTGAGGCATTTAATCATTTTGAAGGAAGAGAGAAAATGGTGGTGCCCACCTTTTACACACCAGCCCAGGATTTAAAGAACCTCTACTAGAGTGTGCTTTTTCTATTGTTTCTGTTACTCTGATGAATGACCACGTTAGCCTGGGGATTTGTGTAAGCCTTTGGATTAACATACTGCTGAAGTGCACACCCAGGGAGGCCAGTTTTGGCAAGGTACAACCACAGAATTTCCAGCATCTACAACAGTTCACGGGTCAAAAATCCTAAAGTGCTCAGAAATTGAGCTGTTCTGAACTGCAGCTTGAGTTCCAAAGAAACACAAGGGAAGGCTTCTTCCTTCATGAGGTGAGGGAGCACTGGCAGGGGCGGCCCAGATGGGCTGTGGAGGCTCCTTCTCTGGAGACATCCCAACCCAACTGGACGAGTTCCTGTGTGCCCTGCTCTAGGTGCTGCTGCTCTGGCGGGGGGGTTGCACTAGATGGTCTCTAAAGGTCCCTTCCAACCCTTAAGATTCTGTGCTGCAACATAAGGTGCTGGAAAGGAACTGAAGACTATACATCCTATAAACAAAAAAAGGTAATCTACAAACTGTTGCTGTGTTGCACTGGGAATCAGTTTCCCACAGCACATTTCTCAGACAGTAATCATGAAAAGGCAGAGAATTACATTAGCATCATCAAGAGAAAATAATCTAAGACAAACCTGGTTCTGATAATGGGCTCTTTATCATCATATTCCCCAGATAGTATTCTTGGATGTTTATTTTCTACAATCAAAAGAAGTTAAGACAGATTTCAGTTCCCTTTTTCCACACTTTTTCTTTTTGATGTGCAGGAGCTCAAGTCCTCTAGAGGAGTGAAGCATGAAGGTGCCAGTGGAAAAAAAAATCAAACACCAAAAGGGGGTTGAGACAAGGCAACTGTGAGGAGCCCACCTGCCCCGTTTCCTTCTCCTCGTGGTACTGACGGATGTGCTTCCCGTGGCAGACCTCGTACGTCCAGTAAGACTCAATCTGAACAACAAACAAACAAACAAAACAAAACATGGCTTTAAACCAAAACCTGTTGTAAGATGCATTATCCCTCCCCACCAAAAGACCTGGCTTTTGCAGGAAGGAAATGCAGCCCAAGCAGGTGGCCTGAGGCACCCTCAGAAACAAAGAGCACCCTGAACGGTCTCGGCGTTGGCCCGAGGTTCCAAACAAACACACCAGGCACAGCGAAGTCCTTAACTTTCACACAGACAAAACAGAGGCAAAACACTGCAATAAATGTGCCCCCACACCACTGGGGCTACGCTGTAGGGACTCAGTGCAGACTGGTTTCGGCAGCCACCCCAGAGAAGGGGCTCTTCAGCAGTTGTGCTTGACCCCTCCTCAGAGGCTCGTGTGGGATGTGGGCAGGTACAAAATGTGGCCACTTTTGCTGTCTCTGTTTCTCAGTACCAGCCTGTCTGGTGTCAGACTTGCTCTGTCATGCAAGACTTGAGCCTTGACAGCTGATACAGGCTGGAAAGCTTTCAGAATCTCTCAAGCCACGTTTGGTTTGGTCTCCCAGTGCTTTTCCCGAGACTGTCACACATCCTGGCTCAGGCTCCTGCAAGTAGAGCTTTCAAGCCACAGGTTTTTAACTGCTCCTATAGCAACCCAATTGATTGGAATGCTGAGATCTACAGGAGACACACACCACCACTCCACCAAATCCACGGACTGGATTGCAGGCTCCTGATTGGCATTTGAATTATCAACACTGAAGAAACGTACCCTGTACGAACAGCTGCTTTGCTTAAAAAGAGGTTCCAGCAGCTCTCCTGGAGTGGGGCCTTTATAGTCCTTTTCTTCTTCCTAGAACAGAAGGATGTTTCATTGCATTGAAATCAAAAGCAGACTGGTTAGTTCATTTGCAATAACAGAAAATAATACGTATTGCAAAACTAAAAGGTGCAAGAGCTCACTGGCAGGGGCTGCCCACACGGGCTGTGGACTCTCCCTCTCTTGGAAGCATTCACATCCAGCTGGACCAGTTCCTGTGTGCCCTGCTCTAGGTGCTGCTGCTCTGGCAGGGGGGTTGCACTGCATGAGCTTTCCAGGTCCCTTCCAACCCTTGGGATTCTGTGATTATTTCCTGCTTGGAAGGAGCTGTGTGGTGCTACAGCGCCGAAAGAGCAGAAGTAATGCTGTGGCACTTGATTTCTGTGTCACGTTTGCTCTCTGGGTGTGCACGCTGCTCAACAGATGTCCACTGCACAGCTCTTCACCCAGACTGAAACACTCAGTCCTACCACAGCAGTGCAGCTCGTCTGTGCGAGCTCTCACGGGGTGAAAAGATGAACTGCTGGAGGAGCACACGATTAACGATCAACTCCTTAACCTACCTCCTCTTGTAGAGATTGGATATACACCTAAAAAACACAATTAAGCCCCAGACTGTGCACTCAGATTTCCAAGCAATGACAGAGGATGAGGACCAGTGGGAGCAGCACTACTAGGATGGTATTTTCAGACACGGTGACGTGACAGCACTGTTAACAACCTTTGTAGCCGTTTACTGGGGCTAGAACAGGAGCACGTTACTTCCAATACCCAACTCTCCCAATCAGTGACAGACCCAGCAGTAAACACAACACTACAGCAATCCTCTGTTGCCTAGTAAGGACCTGAGGACTGCCCAAGTTGGCCCCGGTTATTTAATACAGAATACAGACTGAAGGCATCTGCCATCAGCTGTGAAGCTGCGAAGCATTCTCTGCACGATTCTCTTTCTACACAGGGGAAAGAAAAGAGAGATTCTAAAGGAGCAAAGTAACTTGCCCAGGGTTTATCACTGCAAGGATGCCGTGACTGAACTTACCTCGCTGCCACTTGCTATCAGGGGAAGTATACACTTGTATTTTTCCTTGTCCACAGTGGTCATTATGATGTAGTTATCCTCTTTGTACAGGACACCAGTTGTAGGCTGAAAGGAACCAGCCAAGCTGCAGGTTAGCCAGGTGAGGTTATTTGTGATGCTGCTTGCTAGAAACACCCCAGGAGCTGGTGAGCAGCTGCTGTCAATTCAAGTGGCCCACGAGTAATTCCCGAGGTTTCATTACGTGACAAAACCGGGCTTTTGGCATTTAAACTCCCCAGTATTTAGCTGCCTCCTCTTTTCCTTCCACCCTTCTTCCTCCAGCCACGTTCCTGCCCCTCCTCCTCCTCCCCCTCCAACCTTCCCAGGTCCTTTCCCATCCTTTCAGACTCGACGTTTCCGAGTGGAAGCCTCCCCTCGCTCCCTCCCGTTAAACGCCGCAGCCGCCGTTCCCCCACGACAAGTTCCACTCCCCATGCCCCCGCGGGGCCGTGGCCGCGACAGCCCCCGCTCCTCACACCCCCCTCCCCTCCCCGCTACCGACCAGCCTGAACTCGGTGCCGGGCCAGTTCACCCTGAACGGGACGTCGTCGCTCAGCTGCGGGACAGCGCGGCCGCCTTCCGCCACGGCCACGGCCGCCAGGAGCCCGCACAGCAGCGCGGCCGGAGCCGGAGCCGGGGCTGGAGCCGGGGCTGGAGCCGGGACCCGCTGGCGGCAGCTCCTCATGCCGGGGGGGGGGGNNNNGGGGGGAGGGGGCGGGAGGGGGGGTGGAGCTGCGCACGGGGCAGCGCAGAGCCGGAGCCTGGCGGGAGCGCGCACAGCCCGCGCCGCTGGGGGGAGACGGAGCATCAGGGATCCTCTCGAGCCTGGAGGCGCCCGGGAGAGGATCGACCCTGTGAGGTGAGGAGAGAGGCGTGGGGAGTGTATCAGTCCCTGTGTGTGAGGGGAGGTGCGTGTGGAGGGTATATCAGCCTGTGTGTGAGAGAGGGTGTGTGTGTGGGGTGTATCAGCCCCTGTGTGTGATGGGAGGTGTGTGTGGGGTGTATCAGCCCCTGTGTGTGATGGGAGGTGTGTGTGGGGTGTATCAGCCCCTGTGTGTGATGGGAGGTGTGTGTGGGGTGTATCAGCCCCTGTGTGTGATGGAAGGTGCGCAGAGATGTGTTGGTCCTTGTGAGAGCAGAGGGTTGTATTCCTGTCTCTGGGGTAGGGGTGAGTCGGGACTCCTGCTGTCTCAGTCCCTGAGGCAGGGCCATTGGCTGCAGCTGTGCTCTGTGGCTGGTTTAGCACAGGCTGTTGGGGAATCTCCCATCCTCTTGCCACTGCAGTCCCTCAGCTCTCAGCAGCTGTCAGGCACTAACCAGGACAAGCTTCATAGTGGGTTTTGCTCCTGCTCCTGAAGCTCTTGCTCCACCTCTATCCATCCTGGAGCCTGTGGAGGCAATTCCAAAGGAGCCACCCTGTCCCCTGAGGTGTGTGCCAGCGCTACTGGGCTCTGCAGAAACGAGTTTTGGAGGGTTTGGCAGCGAGGGGATGGGTGATCACCATGGGCTTGGGCATGGATGGAGTAGGAGGTGCTGAGGCACCGCTGTGCCTGAATTGTGATGGGATTTCCTGGTTTTTTTTTTTTCCTACCAGTTTTTTACGGATGGAATAACACCTGCGAGATTTCTGTGCTACAGAGCAAGTCTGGAAGACACCAAAAGGTAAGGAACACACTTTCATATTGCAGTCAATACAATGCAGGGGTTTTTATCTTGAATCAATTGTAAGTTGAGATACAGCTGGAGTGAAGGGGAGATTCTGGAGGGAGGAGAAAAGTGGGGCAGTTTGCTCTCTGCTTTGTGGTTGGTGATGAGGTGACGTAAGGGGATAACAGTAATATTTTGGCTCATGATAAACCATAATGGGCAGAGTGGGCAGCGAAATGTTTAACGGGAGACTGTCTGAAGGCAGAGAAAGCAGGTGGAACCAGGAGGAATTCCAGCGATGGAGAGGAAGCCTGCTCTGGGTGCTGTGTTGCAAATTCAGGTGGTGTGGTTTAAGGTAGCTCGTTGTGGTCCGTTCTTTGCTGTTTTGCTGGCAGTGATGTGTGCGTTCAGTTTCGTGTTTATGTTGGGCAGACCTGGCAGAGTGTGAATTGTTGAAGTAGGTGGTCTGTAATCCCTTGGCTGGCTTTTGCTGTGAAGAGAAGAACACTTTCCAACAAATAATACAAGTGAGCATAGTTTTCTTGTTGAAGGGTGTAATTTCTTTTCCTTTTAAAGTGACATCGAAGTAGATATGGCTGTAGGGGGAGAAGAATCCTTCTTCCAGTTCAAGCACGTGCACAATGAGAGAAAAATGCCAGAATGCCTGCAGAGAAGAGACCTAACTTGTAAAAGACCGAAAGAATTCAGACAAGACGTTGGTCTGAGGCAAAAGAGGGCAACAAGGGAAGGGGAGCTCCTTGAACAGAAAGGCAGAGGAGCAAGGAAACGACTTTAATACAGGAATAACGAGGGAGGGTGAAGTCGAGGCTTCTACTGTAGTTGGGTCATCAAAGTGAATGTGTGGTTAATGTCCTGCTTCTGTAGAAGACTGCTAGAGAAGCCTGGTTACTTCAAAAAACAGTCTGTTTCTGATCTGGTGACAAGGATGTACTTGGGCAGTAGAAAGTCAAGATGCAGGGCCCTGCCAGGGGCTTACTGTCCTCTTGTCCGTTTGCATCTCCTCTGCCAGACAGCAGCTCGGCTGGGCAGAGTGGAAAAGCACCTCCTAAAGAGCTCTTGTTGCACAGAGGTGTCATGCAGCGATAGATCAGCGGGAGGAGCTGTTAGGATTCGGGTTTTTTCAACACCCTCAGCTCCTCAGGTTGAGTAACGCTTGTATCCACGTGCATACGAGCAGGTAGAGATACAAATCGGAGTTGAACATGACAAGCTTTAGGCAACAGGGATATAACACTGTCAGGGGACGCTGCCATCAGCTTTGTAATCGTGTTGCTTCAGCCTCCGAGGGTAAGTGGTCTTCAAAAACGTCTCTTTTTGAATGCTTGTAAGGGGTAAGTTCTGTGTGATATTTTGAGCACACGTGTACTTTTTTTCTCATGCTCCTTAGCAAAATGACTTGTAGAGCTTCTGGAAAGACTCTGTTTCCCTTTTGTTGTTAAAGTGCAGCGTGACTGATGTCGTTCTTGCATTTGGGGTGAAAATTGTTTCACCGAACGTGTTTAAGGTGATCTCTAAGGATTCCCAAGCATCGCATTATTCTGTGTCACCAAACTGCCCTTTGGTTACTCTTGTGAAAGGTTTTCATGGAATTTTAGTTCCTAGAAAGAGTCTCGTATGTACCCTTGTGGAAAAAATGACATTTGAGAGCATGAAAGTGAGGACAAGCATGGAGGGATACAAACTCGTGCATCAACGGTTCCTGCTGTTGTGTAGTGAAGAGCATGACAGCTTTGTTTCATTCTGAGAAGCCCTGTGACCCTCCAAACTTTATGCTTTTTTTTTTGTAATTATCATTCACATTACAGCACCATCAAATGAAACTGTCCTACGGCAGCCTTGGTACAAACATTACAGTCTTTTCCCTGTAACTTAATCAATACAGGACTTTCCTTTGGGAGATTCCAAAGTAATTGACAGGTATCAGCTTATGTACTGCTCTCTGGAAATCCATTTGAGCATCCTGGGGAGGGTGCTGCCAAAACTATTGCTTCCTCAAAGGCTGTTTGGAAACAAGTTGTGAAGTAGCTGTGTGAGTGTGTGTGTGGTTGTGTAATGAAACCACATCTAAGACCTCTATAACGTGTCACAAACATACATGTTTTCCCAGTAAGAGGGGGAGAAAATAAGCATATATGCCTATAAATGCATATATGCACATAAAAATATGCATATAAAAATATATATGGTTGGGTTTTTTTTGTGTATAGTAGTAGTAGGTCTGAAAGCAGGCTGGGCTTTTGTTGGCAATTGGAGCTGCAGCAAGAGCCATGGCTCCAATCCCATACAGCAGGGATAACAGTGTATTTCTAGTCCTTTAATTCCTGATGTTGACACAGTTTTAGACTGGAGGAGAGCAGCTGGCTCTTGTATATTGCTTTTCACCCTTAGAGCTTGCAGCATTGTGTAAGGAGGTACAATTAAAACACACATTGATACACACTTTAAATAAACATAACACTTCTGGAAAGTGCTTTTTTTTTCCAGCACCCTTAGTAAAAGTGATGTGTTTTTTATTGTGCTGAAGTTGTGTGCACAAACTGGAACCTGCCCTTACAGGCAGTACTGCGAGTTGGATCAGTCTGGAAAGTCAATGAACCAACAAGGTCCTGAACGCAATTCAAGACACAAAATGTAGAGCCATACGTAATCACGATGCCCCAACACAGGGCTTGAGTGAGTTAGAGTTTGACAGAGGGAATCCGAGTGAGTGTGGCACCCCCTGCCCTGTTTTAAAGAAGAAGGGTAACTCTTGAGGGAAGCATTTAAAAAAAAACCGAGAGTTTCTATACATTCTTGCTGCGTTGGCACTTCGAGTCATCCTCTTAGTTAATGTTAACATTTTGGCTTTATTCTTTACACTGATAAATAAAATGAGGCACTGATATGTTACGGCTTCTCCGTGCCCAAGTGCCCTGTGCTTCAGTTTTCAGGGGCTTCACGTAATTGAGCCAAGGGAAAGAATTATTTTCTTGACATCTTTATCATCTGCCTTTTGAGGACTAGCCAATATATAAAGGATAAGATGACAGATTCATTGGACTAACTTCATTTCGGTCAGGTTGGACATTGATACAAATGCTCTGCTGTGCATTCACTGGGTAATTTGCAACCACTGGATGTTCATCTCTTCAGCTGCACGCCTGTGGTCATGGATCAGGAAAGAATTATGGCTTAAGTCAGTGGCAGCTCCACCTGGATGCACATTTTAACATTAAAAATATCCTAAAGATTTCTTTTTAAGGTCTAAAATAATGACAACAATACATAAATCTTCAAACAAAAGAGAAGCTGAAGTGTTCCTTGCCAGATCTGCATGAAGATGCAGTCTTTGGATAAAAGCCCAACGTACCAAATTCAAACCTAAAACACTGCCCCCGCTCCCCTTTCTACAGACTCCTGAAAGAACGACGTTTGTAAGTGTGCTTTAATGACCAACTAAGACTCTGAACGCAGCATGAAAATAAATTAAGACAGCACAGTACAGAGAAAGGTGCCTCCCAGCCACGTACCCAGCGCGCAACGAAACCATTCCTCTGAAGATGGGGCGAAGCCGGTGAAAGCGAGAAGGGCTGTTCAGAGACAATTTAGGTTTTGATGCTTTTCCGAAAGTTCCTTCACTAGTTTCTCTAAGGAGAAGAGGTGCTCATCTGCTTCTTCTGGCACAAGGTTTCTGATGGAGTTAGCCAGTTCAAACAGGTATTCGGTGTTTCTGCCGCTGGGACCGACCGAGTTCAGAATCTGTTCAGCAATTTCTTCTAGAGGCGCCGGACCCAGGTAATTTGGGTTGTCACAAGTTCCGATGTACAGCAGAACGTCAAATGGTTTCACTGATGAGTCTTTGGGATAGAAACTGACTGTTGTAGTCCTGTAGCCTCCTTTCTCTCTGAAGTCCAGGTATGCCTTTACTTCACATTCCTGTCCAGCTGGCAGTCTGTAAGCAACACCCCATACACATCCCTGTGGGAGGACACAAGCAAAGAAAGTCCAAGCACTGTTTAGCAGGATGCATAAAGATTAATGTATTCCTGTTATGTTTAGGTAAAACTCTCTTAAACAAATGTATGTTCTCCCATTTCCAGTCTTTTCTTGACCTGTTTCTTTGCCCTGAGCTGCCTCCTTTAGGAAGTTTTCGGGCAAAAAGTTCTGCAGACTGACAGCCACTTTCTTGCTAATGCTGAGGACTTCCTTACCAAACATTTTCTTGTTAAACAGCCTTGGCGTGGGCTCCTAAGGAGGAATTTTGCAGTCAGACCATATGCTTGTCAAAGGCATTTTACTGAAAACAATCGGGAGTCGTTTTCTCCTGCGTCCTTTATAGGTGGTGACAGGATTTCACCTGCTGTGGCCAGCAGAGGGGATTCCTGTTTCAGGTGATGCAAGATCATAATCCAGAAATCTGACAAGGAGTGTGATGTTTGTTTTCTGTGTGGTTTCTGTGTGGCAAGATGGAGCAAGTAAAACGAACTCTCTAAACTAGATGTCCCCAAGCTGCACTGTGTGTATCACTAGTGAAAATGGACACTCAAGCTAGCTCAGAGCTGAGAGCTGGCATTGCCAGTAAAAGGCCACTGCTGTTGGCCCCACAGTTTTTGGTGTCTGGATGCAGAATTGCTGTAGTCTACTAAAATACCTTCAAAGTTACCTTTTTAAACTGCAGAATGAGTAACCGAAGGTAAAGCAAAAAGACTTGTCACATTGCTTAATGTTTATGTGTCAAGGGTGATTATCTGAACAGATTCTGGAGAAAAGGGGGGGGGAAAAAACCCCAAGCAAACAAAATCGGTTGGCTAAGGGGGGAAAAAAAAGTTTCCATGGTAACAGATAAGTTTCCTTAACAATACAAAGTTGAGGGGTGACTACAAACATAACCACTCTTTGTCTATATAGGCACCTGTGTAACATAATGGTACCCTGCAGCCCAGTCATGTGAAAAGCCCCTTGCTAGGAAGGTACAGAAAAATCACAACGAGAGACCTCATTTTGCTGGTTTTGCTAACTGCAAAAGCACAGCTGAAGTTTACTGATGACTGCTGAACTTACCTCTCTTTGTGGCTGCTGGGTCAGGAAAATAGATCAGTAAGACAGTGATGTTGTAACTGTATAGATTAGCAACTGAAAAAGAAAAGCTAACCAGCACCAAAAGAAGCCATCCTCTGGATCTGACAGCCTGCTGTCCCTGCGTCCATCCTGCCTGCCCTCCTGCCTCTGGAGGCACTAGAACCTGCAGCAAGGTGCCAGAGCAGAGCTCGCTGCTGGACGTGGGCCCCAAATGACAGCGTTTAAGGGGGTAAGATCCCTGAGAAAAATCATGGGTAGTTGTAAAGACAGCTTCTTTACTATCAAACATGGGTAAAATGTAAGTCTAGCTACTTCTACAAGCAGAAACATCTTGGTTTTCCCACAGCATAGATGACAGTAAGCCTAGGCCTTACTTAATCTCCCCTCCCTCCCCAGCCCAGGCACTCCCCTGGCAAACACTTTCCTTGCACCAAGTGAGACTCAGGGAGAAGGTCAAAAGATAAGCAAGGCCACAGACTCGGGCCAGTGACTGTTTTCTCTAACCAGGAGCTAATTGCACAATATTACTCAGAAACCAAAAGCACAGCTGTGGCATTGAATTCCTTCAGCACTTGATCTGTCTAGCAAAAAAACAAAAAAGTAAGGCAAGGGTAACTCCTTTTCTTATCACTGCAGTGTGATCTTGGTTTGTTTCAGTTTTTCCTCTGGGAGGGCAAGATTACAGTTGTGACACAACATCTGGGGTCTGCTATATTGGCATATCCTCAGCACCATACCTACACTGAAAGGAAAAGTCTGCCTCGTGTAAGTGGATAGCTGAAGTGACCAATGTGGCAAACACTTTAAAATACACCTTTGGTAGTAACAGACTCACACTCCTTCCAGGTTCTCAGATGGATTGATTTCTTGGAAACGATCAAGAGTCATTATTTAACTCCCAAGAAATGTTGAGGGAACTTTTAGTTGGTGATAACTGAGTTGTGAAGCAAAAATGGAACAGACTTACTACACAGGCTGGGAATGAATCAGGACATTCTGCACACTAGAGACACAGAGCTGGAGTACTATACCTCAGTGTCTTCAACAAGAGTCACAACTCTTCCAGGCTAAAATTAAAACAACAAAAAAAGTTAATGTACAGGCTTTTGTCCTAAATCATGAGCAAAATCAAAACAGGGCGGGGGAGAAAAAAAGTAATGCAAGGGTCAGAGAACTAATTCAGGACAATCTCAGTAAGGTCTTTTCCTTTGAGGTCCAGTATAAATATTTTCTGAGAAGAGCTTTTGATCTGCATTAGATGAACTGTGACAAAATGTTAAATTCTGTGTGGAAAGCATCTGCAACATCAAAGGTAAACGCAGGGCAGGCACAAAGGGGAGATTTTGGATGCCCTTCCTTTGTATGCAGTGGGCAGGCTCAATTCTCTTCCCGTTTAAAACGGTGACCATCATCCATTAGTGTGAAAGTCTCTTCTTCCTTGCTCCTGTTGCTGCTCCACAGCACTATGCCATGTTTTTAGCTCTGGACTGTGAGATGATCCCTGTCCTGTCCCCTCCAGGCTCCTCGCTGGCAGCCTTGCAATGGGAAGCACCTGCCAAGCGAAATCAGGGACTTGCAGAAGCAGGGAGGCACCTCTGGAGATCCTCTTGTCCAACCTCCTTTTTTTTTCCTCCATTTCACTTGTAACAAACTAAAAGCCTTCCATTATCTTGAAATGACTTCACCTTAAGCTGAACCAGAGATTCTGTGCACGCAGAAACATGGCATGTTTTCCTTTGGACACTGGACAGCGCTGGAGCTAGATCAATCGCATCATCAGGATTCCCTGTTTCTTTTTCTAAGCACATCAGAGGGTGAGGAACAAAGGCAATCGCTGGCAGAGCCAGGACTCAGATTCCCAGTGTCAGGCCTGGCAAGTGAGAGCCAACAGCAGATCAAGGAGGGTGGCCAAGGTGAAGTTGTGTATATTTTTCAAGCAATGTTTCTAGATTTTTCTTCCCCCCCCCCCCCAATTCTCAATCTGTTCCAAAAAAACCTGTTCCAGTTGTTCCTTGTAAACTATCAAATGTAGCCCCACGATTAAACACCAATTAAGAACTAGTTGACCCTCTTCTTACAGCAGGAGTTGAGCAGTTCAAAGCAGGATGAGAAGGAGTTTTGGACTGAAAACTTCCAGCCGCTGCATGTACAAGTGCTCTGGATGGTTTTTGCTGTGCTGACTGTGGAATGATGGGGCAAAGAATGTATCAGGAGAGTGATTTTTTTAACTAGTTGGCTACTGCTTTCCTGCTGTTAAAATGTGTTAGTGGTGAAAGACTAGCTTCAGTTGTAGCTCACCCACAAGAGATGCAATTCACCTCTGATGGCAAGGAGTGTACGGATTTTAGACCAGAGTGTGTCTGGTGTGGTGTAAATGGGGGTTCCCAGCTGTCTGTTTCCTCAGCACACGCAGAGGATGCTTTTTCCACCTTGCAAGCAGAAGTAACAGCTCAGGGACTGCAGGAATAAGAAAAGGTATGGACCTGTGGCTGCTGAGAAGTTCATTCCATTAATTTTGGATCAAACATGAAATGCGTTAACCACTCGACATAAATAACGACCTGTGCCCTGGCTCTGGCCAAACGAGCATCCAAAGACAGAGTTTGGTCGAAGGCTCTGTGTGCCTGCAGGTGATGATCTGGGTATAGTCTGGACTGGGGCAGAAACAGAAACATCAGAGCTTCTTGGAAGCAAGCCTGTGGTAGTGAGCAGGAGCGTGGTGTGGCCCTGGTGCGAGGTTTCCAGTGCCTGCCAGTCCCTGCGTGTAGCCCAGCCCAGCAAGAGATAATGCAGTGAGGAAAACTGGCTGCTGTGGGTTTTACTCCTCTCCGATGCCCGAGAGTAAGACTTGCTCTGTTGACTGATTAGAGGGTTTTTTTAATTGCTTATATTTCTTTAAAGCCTGGGAGGCAACGTGTTCACAGGGCTCGAGTTCAGAACCAGGACAGCTGCGTGTGCACAGCGTTACTCCAACCCGAAATCATGCCAGTCAAGCCCAAGAACTTGTTTCTTTGCACTAAACATGGGTTGTTTTGCCCCAGTACTCGATGCCCAACTCATGCTGAGTACCTGAAGCGCAGCGATTTGCCTTGCAGAGGTGTGTGTTTGCATATTCAGTTCTTTTACAGTGTTGGAGTGCTCTTTAGGACTAGGTGACAATGTCTTCAGTGCTACACGTGGCACGTTGTGGTTGTCGTTTTTAACACAACCCTGATGCCTCTTCTGGAGGAGCTCTCTTAAAAGCCCTACTCCCCTTTCAGAGTGGAGTTGCCAGGGTGCAGGATAGATGACTGCTTCAGCAAACATCTGGAAAACACACTTTGATACCAGAAAGTCCTTTCTGAACCTGTAGGTAAGAGGTTAGAGAGCTATATTTGACTGTCTGTTTCTATAGGTTTATGGTCAGTTTGCTTTTCCGGGGACTAAATCCCGAGCAGCATCTGCAGCTGTGAATAACAGCCCTGGCACATCAAAGTCATTCATCCAACTTGCCGAGTGCTTCTGTAACTTACTGTTTCTTGCACATTTCCTGAGCTATTTGTGTTCCTTCAGTGAGGAGGGCAGTCCTGGCTTCCAGAGCTGAGTGAGACTGTTACTCACACTCCCGTGGCTTAGAAATGGAAGTGGGAAGGCTGACATCAGCAGGTTTAGTTTCTTTTTCTTGGTTTTGTTTGTTTTCTTTTCCAAAACAGTAAATCCTTCCCCATCCAGGGAAGTCATTTGAAAGTTAAAAAGATGAAAACCCACGAGGTAGTTACTCAGGGCCAACGCTTCTGGCTTTTACTTCTTATTAACCGGCCTTTCTGTGCCAAGCCTCACACCCACACCCAGGGGTTTTCCCTTCACCTCTACAATAACTAACTCGGGTTATTTTTGAGCTACTCAAACGGACTGATGGTTATTTTATTACCGTTCTTATCCATTTGGAAGTCAACGACGTTGTTTGGGTGTGGGGGTTTTTAATTGATAATACGGGAGAAAATGAACTCTGGAGCGTTAGGAAAGACTCTGGGCCACGGCGAAATCAATTCGAGGTCTAAGGGGTGATACTTAACCCTGGTACTTGGCACCAGAGGAGCCGCCACGGTGAGGGGCTGCACTGCATTGCCCTCCAGCCTGCACCGCGCTGCCGTCTGGCCGCCCCGCCGCCGCGGTG
>WBNH01010261.1:22478-51262 GCA_013401255.1 Urocolius indicus
CCGCCCCGCCGCCACGGTGAGGGGCTGCGCTGCCCTCCGGCCGCCCCGGCCCCGCCTCACCTTGCCCGGCACGCCGCGGTGGTCGGTGCTGCCTTGCCAGAAGCGGCGGCTGTAGCCCTGGATGCGCCCCACCAGCTTCTCCTCGTAGGGGAAATCCACTTTCCAGATGAGAGAGCCGTAGCCGAACACCCACATGACTGCGAGCCCGGCTCGGCTCGGCTCGGCTCGGCTCGGCACGGCTCGGCTCGGCACGGCTCGGCTCGGCACGGCTCGGCTCGGCACGGACCTGCGCACTGCCGGGCGGGCCGGCCCCGCGGAGGCGGAGCGAGAGCCTGTGGCTCTGCAGGGTGTCCTCTGGCCGCCTCAAGCACTGACTGAGGTTTTGCCTTTGCAGTTGTGTCGGTTGGCCTGGGAGGAGACATCCCCTGCCCTCTCTAACTGCTGCCCCTGGGGAGCTCTCGCCTGCCCCCCCCCCCAAAAACCCAAAAACACTCCCCCATGCACCAAACCAAACCAAAAACTTTGCGCAAAACCCCCCTCGTGGACATTAACAGGTATTATTATTATATTATATTCATAAATCTAATATTTAATATATTATTATAATAGTATATAACAGGTATTATCATTTATTTGTTTGTTTATTTGTTATTTTCTCCTTCCCTTTCTTCCTCCCTCCCACCTTTCCCCCCCCCGCCAGAGCTGGCCGTACGCAGGGATGGATTTTTTGGATGACTATTCTGATCGATGTTCTGCCGTGGGCTTTGCGGCCAGGGAAGGAAATGTTAAATTGCTGAGGAAGCTGATCAAGCAAGGATACAGCATCGATGTTCCAGATAACAGGGGGTGGGTGCCGATCCATGAAGCTGCAGCTCACAATTCCAGTGAATGTCTGAGGCTGCTGGTTCGTGCAGGTAAGGAAAACGTAATGTGAAGCAGCGTGGATTTTCTGCCAGATTAACCCCATCATAACCGGTTACGTAGATTTCTCTTATGGCATTCTTACTTGTTTTGTAAAGTTCTGTGTGGTTTCATAGATAGTGACTAGCTGAGGCAAAGAGAAGTTGGTATATTGTAGTCTGGGCAAGACATTTGCCTTTTGCTCACCTGCCTTGGACAGACAGAGCAGGCGGTCTGCAGAGAGCCAGCAGTAACGGACACCTCTGTGTGAAAGAGCTGATAACAGCACAACTGTGGACATGCTGTAGGGCCACACATCTCTAGTAGCTCCGTTCTTTTAAGAAAATAACCATGTTTTGTTGCTCGTTGCTAAATAAGACCTTTCCCCCCTCCCTTATTCCCCTCTGCAGCTCCATCTGACGACTACATCAACTCCAAGACGTTTGAAGGGATGTGCGCGCTGCACCTCTCGGCGCGCCGCGGCGCCTTGGAAAGCCTTCGTGTTCTCCTGGAAGCTGGGGCTGACCCCAACGAAGTCACCACCGAAGCAACCACCCCACTGTTCCTAGGTGACACGAGCTTCCTTCATCTCAGAACTGACAAGTGGGAGAGGGGGGGAAGTTCATTCGCTGATGTGAAACTCGCTGGGGTTCATTCACTGCCTGCCACGTTTCATGCTTCCACAGCCCAAGTAGTGGGCTTTGGACTTTGGAGGTGGAGTGGCTCTAGAGATAATGCTTTTTAAAGTATAGGGGCTATAGAATTACATCAGCATGAGGGTGTTCCAAGTCTTTCTTTAAATCCCTCTCTACTTTTTTGTGTGAAGAGACTTCTTGTTCTGTTTGAAAGTCCTGATTTAGCAATTGAAGTCCATTACTTCAGGAGGGCTTTTTTTTTTTTTGGATGACTTAGGTTTGACATAATTAAATGCTTAAAACTCCTGTGCCATAGTGAATCCTCATTGCATGTGCTTATTGTTTTCACTCGCCTCCATACTCAGGCAAACATCATGGCTGCTGCCTTACCTTTATTTACAAATCTGTTCACCTTTTTAAGCAACTAAATGGCTTATTTGCCTAAACCAGTGTTACAGGCAGCACTTGTGGGGAGGTCATCATTAAAAGCACGCTGGATAATGGTAGTTAACGCTATGTTTAAGTTAGGCTTGGAGGAATTTGTTGCAAATAGACACTGGGAGGCCAAAGAGCAACTTACATCTGTTATCTGTGTTAGCACAGTGGAGGTGGAATTTTAGCAGGTCTTGTCTAAAAACTCTGGGTAACTTTCCCTTCTCCAGCACTGTGTAGATGTAAAAGGAAGGTAAGCACACATAAGGGAGGTTTTAAAGAGTTATGATTACGGGGTCAGGAAGTTAGTGGCGAGACCGTTTGAGTTTTTCAGTGAGTCCTTTAAATGTGTTTATCACAATTCTCTTTTCCTTCTTTGGTTGCTCTGTCCAAAGCTGTTGAAAATGGACACGTAGAGGTGGCAAAGCTTCTGCTTCAACGGGGAGCAAACGTTCAAGGACCTCATTCTTGGTCTGGATGGAATTCTTTGCACACAGCTGCTTTTCAGGTAACCTGTAAGTGTATCGAGTAATTTCCATGTATCTGGTGTGTTCTGAGTGGTAATTTTATCACCTAACTTTGTGTGACCTCCCCTAGCAGCCATAAGGTTTCCTAAATGCTGAAGGGCTTACACTCTTTGGTGCATTGCATCTGAAGCTACATCAGATGTTGATGTTGGGCAGCAATTATTGAAGTATTTAAAGTATTGCATGTATTGCCAAGCTCACATTGTTGTGTGTGTATATATATGTGTGTTTAATATCTCATCCTCAGTGAAAAGCCTGACCTATTCCTGGGATACATATGTGCTAGCTTAATAATTCTAATAAAAGAATTTCACTTCCATTTGTGTGTGTGATGTAAACGAGCAAGTGGGGGGAAAAAAACCAAGTTGAACTGGTGTTTTTCTGACACTAGTGGTTTTTTTGGTACATCTTTAGAATATTGAATATGCTGCTCTTGTTCCTGTTTCAGTTTGGCATGTGTGGGAAAGTTTATGTCAATGCCCCACTTTCTGTTGGTTAAGAATAAAAATACTTATTTCAGGGATCCACTGAGATAATGAGAATTCTCCTGGAGAATGGGGCAAACAAGGAATCTAAGGATGACTTTGGAATTACACCTTTGTTTGTTGCTGCTCAGTATGGAAAGCTGGAGAGTTTAAGACTGCTTGTCTCCCAAGGTATCAAGTGATCATTCATTTAGCTTCGTTGGTTTTAAACTTGCACCGGCCTATCCCCAGAGATGATCCGAGTTGTACTTTTGCATTTCATACCTACAAATTTCAGTTGCAATGGGTATGCAAAACCATCTTAGTTGCTTAATGTCTTGTTTCAGCAATTTAATGCTGTTTTCATCAAGCAGTGGTAGGGAATAAGAGATAAAAGCTGTGAAAGGACTGAGGATCATCAGGGTCCTTGAAGTCCTCAGTAGCACTACAGCAGTGGTCTGATTTCTTTTATGCCATTGCTCTTGTAATGGGATATTGTTCAGGCTAAGTGAAGATCTCTCTCTGCTTATAAAGTGACAGCAAGAGTTTCCTGCACATAATCGACAAGTTTTACATGTCTAAATCTGTGTCCTTACAACCAAAATGAGCTGCCATAACTATTAAGCCTGAGGGAGCCATAGTCCAGCCAGAGAAACAGTTCTAACTGATGTACCAAGCAGGGGGAGAATCTTACCAAGTGCTGTGCAAGGCATTGCCTTCCCTCTGGCAGGTCTCTGACACAGTTAATGGGAAAGCCCTGGCTCTTTACTAGCGTGATGATACCCTGTGAAATGTTTCCTCATTGCTGTGGAAGAAGTGTGGTCAAGTCACTCTGTGAAAACTGATTAATCCGTTGTTCACCTGGTGTGGTGTAGTGGTGATGGAAAGCATCGGGGGGGTTTTCTTGATCAGGTGCAGACATAAACTGTCAAGCCAAGGACCGAGCCACTCCCCTGCTGATTGCTGCACAGGAGGGCCACCTCGAGTGTGTGAAGCTGCTGTTAGCCAAAGGGGCAAATCCAAACCTCTTCTGCAACGAGGATAACTGGCAGCTGCCTATTCACGCAGCGGCTGAGATGGGCCATAACAAGTAGGTGATCACAAAGATACTCGGTAATAAAAACATAGTGGGCAAAGAGGAAGTTCAACTTCTTTAAGGAAGAAAAATGAGTCCTCAAGAGTATTTATATCTTAGAATTTGTAATTATTGTCACATTTTAAATGTCTGTTTGTAGTCCCGGGAACAAGACGACTTGGACAGCTTCTGATTAGAATCGTATTCCTGACCACTAAGTAGCAGAAGTGATCATATACAAGTAGTGAATTAGCTGAGTCAGCCAGAAAAGCAAAGCCACAGACCAGTTCCTTTAATCCTTGCAGAAATGCAGTTGTAGCTTTGCCCAGCCCCAATACCAGTCACTTTCACAGCAAAAAGCCAAGAGTGGGAGGAAGTCCCCAGAGTAGCAACCCACTGGGAGGAAGCACCTCTCAGGAACACTGTGATTTACACACGTGAGACAACACTTAATTTTGCAGTTAGTATTATTACTCAGTTTTGTTAGTAGATACCTGATCTTTACCTCTAGCCAAAGGAGGTCATCAGCTGAGTTGTCATTAAAGTTTATGTGTCAGATAGCAGAAGCTGTTCAGCCTGGCTCAGGCTGTTCTTTTATGCAAACTCCATAGTGAGGAAACAGCTAGGGTTTTCTCCTGAAGTTGTAATGACCATGCATTTAAAATGAATTGTTTCGTAAGATGACAAAATACAAGAGTGTTGTTAAATCCTTGCAGGATATTAGAGATGCTAATACCCGTCACTGATCGGATTTGTGACAAAGGCAAAGGCAAAGTGAGCCCTGTGTATTCAGCAGTATGTGGCGGTCATAAAGAGTGTTTGGAAGTCTTACTGAGAGAAGGCTACAGCCCAGATGCTCAAGAGTGCCTTGACTTCGACTGCAGGTCACCCCTGTGTATGGTCTTCCAGAAAGGGTAAGCGTACCTCTTACATCCTGGAGCTCTTCATAATGTTGTTGGCCTTTGTTGAAGCTGGTAAGAAATGCGTAGCTTTCCTGCCCTCCTGCCTCAGTTTTTCAGCTGACAGAGTTAAACTGTAAGCATCCAAGTGGTGTGTGGGGTTTGGGTTGTATGTCTGAGCTGAAGAGCCTTGCTGAAATCTCTGAGGGCAAGCTCAGCTCTTCAAAGAAGAGTCTTGTAGAATATAATTGCAGTTTTCGTGCCTTCAGAAGGCCTGATCAGCACGTCTCTGTCTTCTGGGAACATGAATCAACACTGTAGTTGGTTGAAATGGGTTCTGAAGTAAGTTATTTTCAGTAAGGAGAAGGATTCCTTTTCTCTATGCCAGTCTTGCTCATAAGACAAGCAGAATTCATCAGCTCAACACTGGGGCTGTAAGGAGGACTGGGAAACTGAATGGTACATTCTTTTAGATCATCACCCAGTTGTTGTTATACCTGGTATTCAACAGGAAATAAAACAGTGCTTCATGATGCAAAGGCTGTGATTGGAGAGGAAAAATAATGAGGCATAAAGGCCTTACTCCTAAGTGTGTGGACACGGTATGTCAGTGAGGTGCACTTCGTGTCCCTGTTGTTGGGGGTTTGGTTTGGGTTTGGTTTTTGTGTTCTTTTAGCACAGAAGTTTCTTCTTCCTTTTTCTGTGGGAAATGAAGTCATGGAGCAGTGGGCTGTTAACTGTAAAAGATCTAGATGTTACTGCCCCAAGCTCTCCTTGTGCTCCTCCCAAACTAATTCAACGTATAAAGTAACATTCAGAGGGTTAAATACTGGCACAGCACAAATGAAGACGGTGAACCGAACCTCGTTGTGTCACATCTGAGCTTTCCATGGAGCTGTAATGTCATTGTGTTTTAACTGAGGCTTGAGAGCAGTTACCTGACTGACACTGCTTTATGCTTTAGAGCAATGGAGACATTTCATATGGTAGGTGATAACTTTTGACAACTTGTCTTTTTTCTTCAGCTGATTACTGTCTGTCACTTACTGTTGCCAGAACTCCACTTCTTTCACCCTTTGTAGACGCTGCTCCTGATAGGTGTTAAGCAACTTTATGTGGCTAGTGTGCTGCATTAAGGAAAATACCTTCAATAAAGGCTTTTACATCCTCTTAAAACTCAGCTTCTAACAGAGTATTTCATATACACAGGTCAACATGTGTTGCTTATGTGCTGCTGTGGAAATTAGTGAGGTTTTTATAGCAGTGAATTTAGTTCACCCCTACTGAAAAGCAGTTTATCCAAATCCTTGTGACCTTGTGGCTTGCTTGGAAGGGCTGGAGGCTGGTTGGAACCACGTTATTTTTCAGGGCAAAAAGAACAAACGAGTTAAACGTAGGGACTGGGGTCTCCTGAAGTAGTTCTGCTTTTTAACACGGTGCTTTGCAGAAGGAGCTGCAGTCAGAATGACATGCTGTGGTTTGATTTGTTTTGGTAGGAATAAACCCTGCCTCCTCAGAGGTAAGAGGTGCACTGGTGAATAGTGACCTGGGAAAAGCTGACGGGATGTCCTGTTCCTTGTGTGCTTCTCGTAGGTTTTTTAGCCTCATCGATGTTTTCCTGAGCTACGGCATCACCTTACTCGGTATTAACCTGGGCTATTGCCTGTGCCATCACAAGTTTCCTTTGTTCCGCCGCTTCTTGAAGCTGGGCTGTTCCCTGCCTTCTGGGGATGAGTTAGCAGAGTTCACGAGCTACACAATTAAAGCACACGAGGCGTACGAGGAATGGCTGCCGTACCTGCTCTTGGCTGGCTTCAACCCTGTCCACTTGATGTGCAGAGCCTGGTAAGCAGATGCCTTCTGTTTACTGATACACTGTTTGCAGAGCTGTTGGCAATGTTGGTTTCAGAGGATAATCAGCTGCCATGATCTGGAGTGGGGAGGGTTACAGAGTGGCTGAAATAAATCATCCCTGGGTAAGGGCTGAGTTCAGTAAAACAAAAAGCCAGAACGGAGATTGTTTCCTCACCACCCAGGGCCAAGGCATCATCTCTCAATGTTATATCAAACGTCTTTTGTTAGCCCCCCAGTTCAGTTGCAAATTGTGTGTGCAGGTATGGGAATGGTGAGAAGGATTTCAAACACCAAGGAGGGATGAGAAACAAATGGAAAGTGCCTCTGGGTCAGGGCTGGGGGGAGAGGAGATTGGAGGCACTTCCAGACTGTGGTAAAACTGTGTGGCAAAACTGTCCCTTCTGGGTTTTTGGGGTATTTTTTTTACACACACAAATAAGTGCTTGGGGATGTTCCATATTGAGTTACACGCTACAAAATCAAGCTGATGTTTAAAATGATGAAGCATTTGTATTCTGCTTTTTCTTGTCCTTGAAGGCGGTGCTTAGACTTGGCTGCTGTACATCTCCTCTCTTAACAATGTGGGATGTATAAACTCATGACCTGCATTACTTAACTGCATGAAAGGAGTGAGATTTTTAAGATTTACTTAAATATTGAGTTGTACTTCACACACTGTTAGGACAGAACATGTTTAAGGTGCTTCACTTGCTGTTATTACTTAAACCTCCCTACATACTTCCTTAACAATAGCTTAATCCAATAGCTATTCCTACACTCCAAAGGTTTGCTGTGTAAGTCACACAGATTGCTGAATACATAGAAATGCAATCTCTGGCAGAAGGAGAGCTGGAAACACTTGCAAATGTTGTGGGTTTCCTTGTTTTGTTTTAATAAATCAATAGCTGAATATATGGACATTATTTCCCCAGATGCCTTGGTAGTGCTGATAACACTCTGTTGCCTTGGCCCCTTCTTAAAATTGAGGTGGAAATGGAATTAAAACTTAGTGTGGGGGAGAATGCTGCTTCTTATTGAGGCATGGAAATTTCAGGGCAGGTGTTTTTCTCTTAAAATCTAACTTGTTGAAAAAAAAAATGGAGTAAGATCAAGTTATATTAGTAAAGGCTCGTGCTGTCACAATGGCTTTGGATTTCTCTTTAATGCTGTTCTGTTTCTGGGCTTACTAAGCTGTTTAGGGATTTGTTAGCAAATAGAAAAGCTTCCTGTTCATTGTTTCCATGATTATGTTGTTGTAGAGTGATATTCTATGAGAGTTTTTGTTATGCAGGATTTTCTCTGTGAGTGAGAGTGCCCTTAATTTCACTCTGGAGTTCACTGACTGGAAGAGACTCCCACGAGCAGTAGAGCAAGACCTTTTGGACTACAAAGAGGAGTTCACCTGGACTCCCAAGAGCCACTTCGGTAAGTGATACAGTTAAGGCAAACAGTCTCTGTGCATGCCAGCTTCCAGGCTTTGAGTGGGAAGCAGCTCCGTGTGCCAATGCACGATGGCAAAGAAGGCTCAAGAATCTGAGGAGCAGAAATAGCAGCTCCCCAAAGCAAAGAAACAAGCAAAACGTAGTGGGATGCATTTTACTCATTACATTGTTCACTTCATAGATAGCATGATTCAAACTTTAGGCTACTTTGTCCACTTGAAATCGATGCATGTGCTGTAAAATATGGAGAGTGGCTGTTAAGTTAACACTGTGCCTTCCTGAAAGGATTTGTTCAGCCTCCTGGAGGGTTTTAGTGAAGGTGATCAATATTACTTGGTTATGTTTTCTAGACAACAGCCCACTGACTGTATATTTCCAATGAAGTGTCTGTCCTGTTCTATGGGTATTTGACAGTAATGAAACACAAACCATATAAATCATCATATTCAACTACAAAGTTGCCCTGGGATGTCTTTGTCGGTGACTCCTTTCAAAGCAAATTCTTCACTTAAAGGGTCTGTAATCAGGTTTTTGAATGTCTAAGTTATAATGTTGGTGGACAATGCTGCTCTGGAATGTTTCAGGCTGATTAGGATATTCATTTGGGGAAACCGAGGTGAAGTTCTTTCTTTGTGCCCTTTGCTGTTAGTAAATACATTAGTGTTGTGATAGCATACAGTAGGTAAGGCTGAAGAGAGAAAGCAGAGAGGGGTTCCAAAGAAACACAAGGAAAATCTTCTTCACTGTGAGGATGAGGGAGCACTAGAAGGAGCTGCCCAGATGGGTCATGGAGTCTCCTTCTCTGGAGACATCCCAAACCCACCTGGACAGGTTCCTGTGTGACCTACACAGTTCCTGTGTGGTCCTGTTCTGACAGTTCCAGAATGGGTGTTGACAACCTCCATCTGAAGGCTTGTAAAATGTACAGCCTGGACTGGTCATGGCCAATTGGGCATCACTCAGAATATAAACCCAGCCGCCCCTAACCTCTCACCTGGGTGAGGAGAGTTAGAAAGCAAGAGGGTTTATGTTCTGCCAAACCACTCTGTCCCCTTCCAATGCAACTTGGGGTTCCACACCTGTACCTACCCCTACACGGAGTCACAGGCGGTGCTGCACCTCGCGTTGTGGGCTCCTGGTGAGTAACAGCAGCGGAGCCACTCGGGGAGGGGCTGGAGGCACTAGAGTTTCTGCCAGGATAAGTTGATCCCTAACATCAAAAGTTTATGTCTGAGCAAATGCAGGTTCACACATGTGTTTGTGTATCTTTTTGACACGGTGCTTGTCCTTGCTCAAGTCATTTAGCAACGCATGAGAACATCTGGCACCGCACACCAACCCAGTCCTGCTGTCGTTTGGTCCTTCCCCTCAGGGTGTTCCCCCGACTTATTTTGCTGCTGCATTTACTTCTAGACTGAATTTTTCATTTGTTGTGATTTGGCATGAGCCCCTTTCCCCCCTCAACAGACAAAACTTTCTGATTAAGGCTACAACGATTGTTTGACGCGCAGTTTCTGGAAGTTTAAGGTAACCCTTCTAGCTCCTATAGATAGGCAAATGCCAAAACCACTGATTCAAGCCTGCAACAACCCTTTGCTCTCAGGAACTCTGCCTTGTTTTCTGCCAGAGAGACTGGCAGGGGGAATCCAGATGGGATCCAGCTACGGCAGGTAGCCATTAGGCAAGCAGTGTAACCCCATGGTGCCCTGCTCAGTGTTTGTCTTGGGTTTCTTTGCATTTTTCAGCCTTCATTCCTTGCCTATCTCATCTCTGTCGTCTCAAGATCCGTTCCATTTTAACGAGCAAACGCCTTCGGTCCGACCGGTTTATCCGGGACTTGCCATTGCCAGCTTGTCTCCAGGATTTCCTTCTCTACTTGGATGTGCTGCGAGTCAACGGCATCCCAGGCGTGGAGGAGTATCTGGGGCAGAGAGAGGAGGGAACTCCATCTGCCGGTCACTCCAGCACTGGAGATGCAGAGAGAGATGCCTGTTCCAGTGCCAGGTGATGGTGCTGCCGAGTGACAGAACCCCGTGGCTGCTGATTTTGTACAGGCCAACGAGCAGACGCTGGAGAAGAACGACTGTAAAGAACTGGAGCGACACATCTCTCCTGGCTGCAGTTTTCTACTGCAGCTAGAAGTTTGTTGGAAGGTCTATGGTTTATGTTTCAAAGGGCTGTTGTAGCTTTCTAAGTCTGTGAACACTTCCTCATCTTTGAAAGGAATTTTTTTAACTCTTAAGGAGTAAAAACTCCCTTGTTCAGTGAACGGAGCTTACACAGGGGTCATTTATTTGGGGAGACACCGTTGGTAGGTGCTGTAAGTACTGCATATACCAAATGAGAGTCCAGAAACACAAGAGTGTACTGTTGTTAGGGATTTATGTGCTGGGGAGGGATCTAGGTGAACCACAGGCAGGACAATAAGAAAGGAACGGCGGATTTTCTTCTTTCTCCTTTCTTTGGCCGTCTATATTTGGCAGAAGGTTGGAGCAGGAGGCTGACTCATCGCCTCCACCCAGCCCTTCCCTGTGTGGAGCCCATGGGCAAGGCACAGGATATCCCCCCCAAGCACACCACTGTACAACAGCCCCTCCTTCAGGGAAGTGAGAAAGCCAGCGCCAGCCCCAGGGGAGAGCGACAGGGCAGGGCAGGGCCATGGTGGTGGGACCCAGCCGTGTGCCCTGTGCTGGGAGAGCCCTCGTCCCGCAGAGCTGGAGCCAGCCTCACTGGTAGTAGATGCTGAAGGCGTGCAGGATGTACAGGAAGGTCGTGACGAAGGCAAAGAACTGCATGAGAGGGAAAAACAAAGCAAAAGCTGGGGTCAGCTGGTTGCTCTCAGTGCTCACCACACGGGGAAACCTCCCAGCCTAGAGCTCTTTCCAGCCCCAAAGAAGAGGCAAAGACCCCTCGTTTCCCAGGAGCCACACGTGGCCGTCCATCAGCTGCTGGCTGCATGGCACCACAGACTGGGAGCTGGAGCTCTGAGCAGTGTGGTACCAGTGGACTTGGCTGTTTGCTGTTGCATCCCCCCAGGGGCAGCTGCAGAAGCCGTGGGCTGCCTGGGTGTTTCTGGGCCCACTCACCGTTGCGGCGCTGTTGAGCTGGTAGTAAAGCGGCGTCTCGTACTCAGACTCGGAGCGGATGGTGGCGTTGGCTTGCAGGACAGCAGCACTCAGGTACAGGATGGCTGTGGCACCGTGGTACAGACTGTCCTGCAGAACAAGACAGCGGGGAGGGATCAAAAGCTTGCCCAGGATCACATCCTCCTGTGATTCACCCTGAGGATGGGGCCCACCCTCTGCATGTGTGAGCGTGTGAATGGCTCTCACACACACACACACACACACACACACACACACACACTCAGATGGGCCTGGGACCAAACCCTCCTGCTATGCTGAACCCTCCCACACAATGGCAGTAGCCTAGTACAGCTCTCCCCAGCACTTCCAGTTGCCTGCAGCTGGAGAGCCAAGCCATCACCAGCCACGGTGGTCTTGTGCCCACACTGCTGCTGCCAATGCCTGCCGGTGTCCCAGCCCCTCCTTACCAGCACTCTCCAGTTCTCGCTGTTTTTGTGAAAGCCGAAGAGGTAGCTCAGGAGGAGCAGCAGGGAGATGAGGCAGGAGCTGAGGGACACGTACATCACCCATCCCTGCAGCAGCGGTAAGGAGACAGAGGTAGCAGCCACGAGGATCCACACCCAGGTCCCGCACAACTGCCATGACAAACAGGCACCTCTGATGAGGGTGGGATGGAGAAAGCCCCTTCTGCTCCCCGAGTGCCTCCTCACCTCCCTCCTGGGCCAGCCCCAGCAGCTGTTGCAAGCTCTGCATCTTCAGGCACTATCCCAGACTATCCCAGCCTGACAGCAGCACCACAAGCTGCTGTGAGCTTCCCTGAACGTTGTTGGGAGCTCCTTCAAAATGTTTCGTAGAGAAGTGAGAGGTTCACTGATACCTCCAACACAAGGAAACATCTCACCCCGAGGGCTTTGCTGGAGAAGCCAGAAAATGGGCTTTTATCTGGGGAAGGTGGGCAGCTGCATCAGCCCAGCCCTGCCCTTTAGTTAATCTCCTGGACTTGAAATCATGGCACGAGGAAGTCTCCTTCTCACTCCATGCACCAGCCCGTCCACCTGAAGTATTTACCGTGCACAACCAGCACACGAGGGTTATCTGGAGGAGCTCAGGCCAGCCAGTGCTGTTCCAGCTCAGGTGGGTTAAACCCCTTCTCCCCAGCCCTGCAGCTGGGAGCCCGGGGCTGTGGGTACCAGCAGCCCCCAGCAAAGCTCAGCCCCCAGGGACTGCCTGTGCTGTGGCAAAGTACAGCCCTGGTTATCTCAGCCAGTCCCACCGCATGCCCTCTGGACCCAGAAGCAAGTGTTAAGAGTCCTGGAAGGTTACAAGATACACAACAGCTTTCAAACCCTTGGAAAGTCTTAATACAGTGAATAAAGTTCCTTTGCTTTTCAGGCAATTTCTGTGCAATGAGAGGCAGCAGCAGCTCTGCAGCCTCTCCCAACCCTCACATCAGCTCTGGGATGGAGCTGCAGGGTTACCTTGTCCTCAAGCTGTTCCAAAACCCCACATCCCCCCCCATCTCACCTTTGTGCACAAGCTAAAAGACAAGACTCTCTGTCCCATCAGCAGTGTCTGCAGGGGGCTGCTCCCTGCCGTTGGGCATGGCCGGAGCCAGCAGCGGGGAGCTGGACATACTCACTATCTCCGGTAGGATGAAGGCGTAGGGGATGGTTTTGAAGACGGCGGGTCCGGAGGGCAGGGCGGGCTGCGTGGAGCCTTGCGTGGGGGCACTGGCCAGGGCCATGGGGGCTGGTGGCCGTGCCCTCTGCGCCGGGGCTGTGCTGGCCTGTGCCCGCTGGTGCTGGCACTGTCGGGCGGCTTTTCAGCGACACACCCGCCGGCACGTCACCGCGGGCTCGGCCCGCCAAGGGAAGGGGAAAGCGCTACACCCCAGCGGGTCACACACATTTCCTCACATCCCTTCTTGTCCTTGGCACACGTTCAGGCTCGCAGTATTTTTGCTTCCACCGCTGTTGTCTCCTCCCTCCCCTTTCTGTCAGGTTTCTGCTCCGTGTTCCTGTCAGACTCCCCACCACCACCCCCCCCACCACTGCATCCAGCCTTTGAAAACTTGCAGCCAAACGTGGTTTACAGCCAGCTCTGTAAGAAGAGGGAGGGTTTGCTCAGAAAGGGCTGCAGGACAGCTTCCCCCAGCAGCTTGGGTTTCTGCCTCCCAGCAGCTGCGCTTTGGATGCGACGAGCACACGCCGTCTTGCCCCCAAGGACTCTGCCTCCCGTCATAACCCAATAACTGGTGGGGTGAAAGGCTGAAGGTGGCCTCTGCCTGGCGGCCCAGTGACATCAGTCTGGCCTCTGTAACTCAGGCTCTGCTCTGCAGCAGGAGGAGGATGGGATCCTAGCGAGATAGCGTATCTCTGTTAGGAGAGCCAAGTGATGCCCTAGGAATTTGCTCCTGTGCCAAGCTCTTGAGCAAGCCAGACCAAAGATCAAATCCATGTTTCTTACTCTTCGAGCTCCTCCTAAGCCAGGGCAAACGCTTCAGAACATTTCTGGGTTCATTGTTCTTGTCACCATGCACAAAGTATCCAGACACTCCAGCACCAACAAGACAGAGGATTAAAAGCTTCCCCCTGGGAGCGGGCAGCACATACGGCCCGTGGGTACCAACTGCTCAGGGAAAAGGAGCCCCTAGCAGCATCCTGCTCCCCCTCAGTGAGGGAGGTGCTGGAGTGCATGCCCCAACTTCTCACCAGCTTTTGTTTGTATGAGGAGGGTCAAGCACATTCCTGTGAGTAACCCAACCTTTTCCTGAGTGGGAAAGAGAAAAACCAGTAAGTACAGAGCAAGCTGCTCTGCACTGATTGGACAAGAGATGACTTTTTTTTTTTCCCCCTAACCTGGCTGACCTTGCTGAGCAGCATTCTTAAAAATCATTGCTATCTTCCCTGCCAGTTACCAGTCTGCTGGGGTACAGGCACAAAGAGTCTTTTGTTTACTCTGATTAAAACAGAACTGGAAATTACTGGATTAATACAGAACTGGAAGCTGGATGACAAGAGAAAAGCAGTGTCTCAGCTTTTGCTGAGCTTCAGGACAACACTGGAGGTGGCCACGACAGGTACATATAGCAACAGCCAGCCACAGCCTCTTCTCACACTGCAAAGTCAAAGAAACGATCCTTCAGTTAAACTGAGAACAGGGTTTGAGTCTCGGGATGTTAAATGTGTGTGAATATTCCTTACAAGCCCGACAGCACACGGTTTCTCTTTGGTAAGAAATTACTTGTGTCTGTTACCCCAACTCTGAATTTCTCTGTAATCCAGTCACACGCCAGGGTTGGTTTTCCTCACTTCTCCTAAGAAATCATAAGCCAGCTGTGAGATATCAAAGGCTTCGTGGGTGTTGTCTGAAGACAGCAGATACTGAAGCGCGCCGTCGTTCTCTCGGCTCTTTCTCAAGAAGTCAGCAATCGCCCTCCAGCGAGAGGCTTCGGACTCTTCCTCAGCCCACTTGTACTCGGGGAGGAAAGTGGAGTGCAGGAGAGGGAAGACAGAGTCGTGGTACACCAGGACAAACAGAGATTTCAGAAACTCTTGATCTCTCTGCAGAGAAGAGCATTTGAAACTATTCAGTGTGAAGAAGTGGTGTGGCATCTGCTCTCCAGCCCACCTCCTTCTGCAGATGACAAAGAGCCCTGACATACAGCAGCCCCTGCCTGTGTTACCCCCAAACGTCAGTGTGACAGACAGCAGCCTGTGACGGCTGTTCCCTACAGCCTCTGCAGGGACAGGGCCAGACTGGTTGCTGTGGCTACTGGCAAGTGCCACATCCTCCCTGCCTTGGAAGCCCAAACTCCACTCTTTTCTCTGCTGCCTTAGGTGGGGAGCTGCAACAATCCCACGCTCCTGGCAGCACCTGGCACTTAGCAGGAGGCAAGGCCACCCCAGCACTGGTATTTCACACCTGGACAGGGCCCATGTGTGTGGGGAGAATTATGCCCTCCCCTGTAAAGAGCAGTTTGCAAAGCCCAGAGACCAAGAATCAGCCTGGTCAATAATCAAACACCCACCACTTTCACTAGACACGATTGGTGTGCCTCATTTTCCACATACACAGGAGAAAACCCTCTTTGTCCAAGAAGGACACCCAGGGAGGCTCTTCCAGAACTGCTGCAGAAACCTGAGTGCTGTGACTGGCACTCAACAGCTCAGGAGGCCTGAGCGGGAGAGTCAGCAGCCAAGCATCGAGAAGCATGCAGGGAGGAGTGAGAATAGCCCAGGCAGCAATCCTGCCAGGGGAGGGGCACACGACAAGTCAGGTCAAACTGGACGGTTCTGGGAGACCGAGGAGTTACTAATTCTGTGAGCAGTCAGCTTTCATTTGGGATGAATGGCCTCGAAAAGGCCCTTCTGACTCACCAGCAGCTCTGTTTGCGTAAGCTGGGAGCTCTCCTTGTGTAACTTGTCAGGAGCATGCACAATGCTCACGAGCAGCAAAGTGTCTTGGATGCAGAGCCAGTGCCTTTCTCATTCAGTTCCCTACACCTGCTTTGTCCAGGGGACAGGAGGTACAAGGCAAGGCTAAGCCTGGTGACACGACCGATTCAGGTCTCCAGCTGTCCACATGCCAGAACGGGACATTACAACCGTGTGAAGCAGGGAAGAGCTGCAGGGTTTGGGCTCCTTTTTTCAGGCAGACTGGGGGAAGACTGGAGCTCAGAGGCTGGAGGAGGAAAGTTTGTTTTGTGGAGCTTTTGTACCAGTGGAAAGCTTTTACCAAGGGAGCCATGCTTTGGGTATGAACTCACCGTGGCTTCCCCATTACCAACCACATGCAAACACCAAAACACAAAGTTACAGGTTAATTTCACATTCCTTTTCATCTTAGTTTACTGTTATAGATGTGGGTGAGAAATGTATTTAGCATCTCTGCATTTCCTAATTAACTGTCTGGTGAGAGGAAACGGTAACTAGTGATAACCCTGGCAGCTTCTAGTTTGCATTAGACGGAACAGATGTCAAAGAAAAGCCTGTTACGTGTTACCTTTTCAGATCTCTTCAACGTTCTTTCTCTGTCTGCCCAAGCGCTCTAAAATGAAATGAAACATCAGACTGAGATGGTGGAGATCTAAAGCAATTCCATTTGTAGCTGCAAAGCCTCTCAGTGCAATCCCACAGCAGTTGAGGCTCCCGTTGCAGTTCCACCTCCCTTGCACTCCTCCAGCCTCCCTTGTGCCAGGTCAGTTCATTTCAGCAAAGAGCCATTCCCCTGGTTTTTATAGATGGGAGGATATGGAGAGCTGAAACTATCAGAGCTGTATAACTGAAACCAAGGGGATCCACCTGTCAGAAATATCACTCATAAGCGAGGTTGGGTGATTTGTTTCCGCTTCACAAGCCTGGAGAGATGCAGCCTAACCACAAAGTGTCTGCTGGCTGCTGCTGGGATACCTGCCAGGGAATACACCTGCAGGGGAAATACAGTGAGCACCGGCCTGCCAGCCAGGAGCCAAGGCGGCTGCTGCCTGGTGTGAAAGCAGCCCTGTCCTAGGAGCCAGCCAAAACATTCAGACAGCTAATCCAGCCCAGCACTCTCTTGCTGTTGCCACAGGGCTATAGCAGTGCTCGAAAGAGCCAAATCATGCCTTTGCATCCCTCCTGAGTGTCCTCAAGTGTTGCCTTGCACTCTTGAAGGCACTAAGACACAAAGCACCGCAGGTCTGTGAAACAATGAGGAAACTTTCCTGCTGTTTGGCTTTTCTGCTTTTTCACAGGATGAGAAAAGCTCATATTGCTGGCAGGTGCCTGGAAGTGCTGACAGCCCAGGTGTAACTGAGCACTGTGTACTTCACGTACCCGAAGGGCATCCATCAGGTCTGGCTGATCCAGGAGTTGAGGGAAAGTGGCTAAAACAGGATTACAGATTAAATCTGAAACAGAAGACAAAAGGCATTCAAGGCTAAGGAAGAAACAGGCTGGTCTTGGAGGTGTCAACGCATAAGGTAATCAGATCATTCCCTCCCCTCAGAATATTGCAAAGGGAATATGAGCTGTAGGAGTTGTCCAGAGCAGCAGGGAAGGAAGAAGAGCTACCTAGGAGTAGCTTGAGGTGTTTTTCTTCCTTTCTGCACCTGTCTTTGTTATAAACATCTGAAACTGTGCTGCCTGACTTGGATGTTATGAATAAACACCCTGTGGTTCTACCTTCATCCTGCTTGTGTTTGTTGTGCCATTTTAAGATAATCAGGTAGCAGGTGGCACAGTAAATATCCCAAACGGGACCCAGCATCACACTGTGTGAGTCCCCTGCCTGCCTTTCAGTTAGCTGCTGGGAAGTAGCTGGGGCTGCTGATTCAGCTCAATGGGCAAAAGCCAGCAGGGCAGAGCTTGCCTCCCTGTGACTGATGGGAATCAAAGTCCCAATGGCACTGGGATCCTGTCATCAGCTTAATGAGATTGTGGGTAAGGTAAAAGGGCTACAAGTGACACACAGAGGAATTTTCAAGCATTTTCTTCCCCTTGTGATTTTAAACATTTCAGGTACATGGTTGTTTCTTCACGTTGAAATGGCTGGAGTTAGTGTTTAGTAATCACTAACTGTTTGCTAACAACAAAGGATCTCACAAAGCAAGCCAGAAGCGACTGGTTTGGTGAGACACAACAGGCATTTCAAGCTGCCCATTCCTACACCGGTAGCTGATTCTTGAAATAAGACAAATCTTTTGTTACACCAGAGGAAAGTAGGAAATGGCTACCAGAACCACTTCTGAAATGCTGAGGTTCAAGCCTTGCAACCATTTCAAATGAAGCCTGAATCCAAATGGATGCCATTTAACTCCAGGAGAGGTGACCAGCCTGATCTGCTGTGCTACGTTACAAAGACCAAATCGGGTAAGTAGGGCAGTTCTCAGCTGGCCTTTAAAACACGGTTCTAGTTGTTCTATGACAAGTTCATTAAATAAAGCATTAATTTTTGAGGGTCTGCCTTTCAGCTACTGAAACTGGTACACTCAGAATGTACAGTAAAGTGTCTTTTTCTGCAAGAAACTGCTGAAGGGAGTTAAATTTGAGCATTGTAATTGGGTAAGAATTTGATAATGAACTGAAAGATGAACTGAAGTACGGCTGAAGGTTTTCAGCTGAAGATGTCAGGAAGGGCACAGGCAAATTTCTTTGCCATAGGAGCAGATGATGCGTAGCTCAGTCTGCAGAAGAGACAGGATAAAACACAAGGAAATCCCTTTGCAGTACCCAACATAAATTCTCTTGCAGTACAGTTAAGGAATGTCATTTGTCTACGGTTCAAGTTGATTTTACACTGGAGAGGACTATAACCTGCTACAGCTCTGCTGATGGAAAGATGTGGAAAGAATTGCAAAAGCAGAGGAAGAAACTGAATTCTAAAAGCAGAACTCTTCCACTTGTGTCTCTCCCTGCTGGATTAGCCAAAGAGTAAATGACAATGAAAAACCAATCAAGAGGGAGACTTGATGCCAAACATCCACCTATTCTCTTCTGTAACTCAGAGAGCATGCACACACCAGACATGAATGAGTAAAGCTGTGTGTGTGTGTGTCTCATTTCCCATTGCATGGGTGGTGAAAAACATCCATCTTCCAGGTAATCCTTCTCCTTCATTTGCTCTGATTTATGTATTGAGCAGTGACCCTGTTCCTGTCTACACAGGTTTTATTTTTGAATGGGAATTTCACTTGACTCACACTTCACAGAAAACAAAACTACTCTTGTGGTTTTTTGCCTTCTGTGATGTGAACTGATGTGAAACAGGGCAACACATTAGATGCGAGCTCAGACAGCCCTAGTTTGAAATGCAAACTCCCCCAGTGGTGCTGTTCACTGCCAGAGGCTCTTCTTTTATCAAGTGGGACAACAGCTGCCTATTTGTCCCCACAGCACCTGCAGGCTGAATGCTGAAGCATGAGATCCTCTGCACAGGGAGCACGACTTCCCAGCCTCCTGAGACGGCCAGTCAGTGCCAGCACTCCCAGGAAACCACATCCTCTGTGCCAG
The DNA here is from genome assembly GCA_013401255.1 of Urocolius indicus. NCBI lineage: Eukaryota > Metazoa > Chordata > Aves > Coliiformes > Coliidae > Urocolius > Urocolius indicus. The sequence goes on from WBNH01010261.1 coordinate 41,784, forward strand.
TGAGTTGCTCCTGCAGGCCCCTGCTTTCTCTTACAAAGGGGAGACTCTGGGGAGAGTAATTGTCTTTAGGAACCTCATCTGTCTCCACCACACACCCCACTCCTGAGCTGTCCTTGGGGCCAGCCATTCCTACCTGTGCTCTGCATGCTTATCCTGTCTCTCAGGAGGGCATCACCAAGTAGCTGTCGGTAAAATACCAAGAGGTGGACGTAGCACATGCTGCCAACTAATGTTTCTGGTAGCAAACTGTTGGGAAGACAAACAACAGGCAGCTCAGATCTTTATTCCAAGCTGCTCCTATGCAGCACAGCTCACCAAAACTCAGGGATGATAACAGCTTCATGGAGGTGACTCAGCACCTCATCCCAGCATCTCCACCAATGTCACAGCTTGTGGAGGTGTTATGTGGGTAAAGCTGCAATGGCCTGACTCCTGCTGTTGTGGTTTTCAGTATTACTTAAAGACTTCAGTTGGTTTCAACAGAATAGCTCTAAATGTCAGAGACCAAGTACAATCTGCTGGTAACACAACCCTCAGCTTTTTCCATAGCCAGTGTTCTGGGCAAAGGAACACTTCTGGGCTTTCTGAAATACCTTTTCTGTTTTATGGTAGCACACACAAATCCTTACTTCAGGATGTCTTTGGACTGCACACTTAATGACCTCAGTTTCACTACAAGCACAGGCTGTTTCTTGAGTGTTAGAAGCTGATGAAGAACACCACTGCCTGCTGAAGAGACAAAGAGCCAACACCAAATCAGTCAGGATTAGCAATTATATCACAAGAACGGACATTTAAGTTGGGCAAGAGATGCTTTGCTAAGACTGGTGCTTTAAAGGTAGTCTAAAAACCAGGAGGGAGTGAACACCTGAAAAAACACATCAACACATCAGCATTTGGTCTAACTTAAGCCATTCCCTCTCCCTGTGGGATGGTGGGTTCATAATATGCATGGAGTAATGTGGAGGTAAGCATCCAGACCCAAAAGGTAAAGGCCTTCTGTAGCTTGCAGCACGTGTCACTGGCAACATTAAGGAAAAACCAAACCTCTTCTTGATACTGATGGGTCAACCTCAACACCTCTCTCGTAGGGAGTACCCCCATGTAACAGCAGCTCATACAGCCTGTGAAAGAAGAGCAGCACAGTCAGGAGGATGTAGGGATGTGTCAGAACTGCACAACTGCTTTCTGAGAAGGAAAGAAGGAAAGAAAGAAAACCTCTCTCCAATGAAAGCCTGACATTCTGCTGGAGGGCATGACCAGTGTCTTATATGAAGTGGCTGCACCTAAGTAAGTAACTACACCTATACAGATATATTTGGTAAAAATTAAGCATTGCAAGGCAGATCTAGAGTGAATCATTTCTGTAAGCTAACAGGAGCCTTGCCTGCATTGAATAACACAGAAACAGCTACATTATCCTTTAAGATTGTGGGGCCCATGAACTAATCACAAATCAGATGCACGAGATAAGATTATTCACACTCCCCGGGTGAACAGGAAGAGATGAATTCACAGCTCTTACCTGCTTCTTAAGAGTTACAAACCAATCTCCATTATTTTTATATGGGAAAGGGAGACACAGTGAAGTGCACATAAAGAAGAGCCAGAGTCACAAAGGACATTGGCACCTTCTCCTTTAAATAAACAAAATTCTGCTTAACTCCTTGTTAACTCAGGTATTTCCAGAGTTTTAAAACTCCCCTGAAGTGTATTTTGAAGCACTTCCTAGCTTTTCAGCATTTCAAACCTATCAGTGGCTAAGAGTGAAAGATCAGCTTCACTCCTAGCCCCAAGCAGATGTAAATGCTGAAAGAGAGGACAACAGAATAAACTTACTTGGAAGGAACAGGCATGCCATTAGAGGTGAAAAGCTTCAGAAATGCCCAGCCACAGCTTAGCTCTCCTCTTTCACCTGTGGACTAGAAACAAAGAGAAACAGGAATGCCATGAGCAGCTAAACCAGAACAAGTAACTGAACCACAGTAATCACACAGGAATGGCAGAAGCCCCTGGTCTGTGGTCAGCAGACACTGACTGTGTCACATTCACAGGTGTCTGAAGATGCTTCTCCAAGGAGTGCACACAGTTGTGATGAAGCTGATCGTCCTCAAGCATATTTAAGAGGTGAGAAAATACACACTTAAGAGAAACTGAAGTATATAAAGCCCCCTACAGGTGCACACTCTGCTTCTCTCCCCAGCACACCGAGATCAGCCTCTCTGCTCCACAAGCACTGCACTCAGGCACCTCTAAGCTCACACGGGTGCCAGGAAGAGGGGAAACACAGCAATACTCCTCTTTGTGACTTCTCTGCACAGAATTGCTGCCCACCTTCCAATACTCTGCTTGCTAACCGCTGTGGCTACCCCTCTTCCCACCTTTCTCTCATGGCTTACTTGACTGCCAAAGCTTCCCCTGAGAAGACTGTGACCTAAGTGTTCAGGAAGAGGCAGCAAGACCTGAGTCAGTCTTGTAGACAAGACGTCTGTTCCCAAAAGCCACTCCATCCTCCAGATATTAGTGTTTCTTACACTCCTGTGTGCATCTGCCTTCTATTAGCCCTTAAGGGCTTTACTGTGGCACTCCCTGTTGGGACTTTCAGAAGCCTATTCTAGATGGACAGGGGGTATCTGTGCCAATCACAGCTAGAAATCAGTGCCCATCCTATTTAAACAGTTACAATTTTAGCCTCCAAATTATACAGCACAGTAGCCTGAAACGATGAAAACACAGAAACCACGGAAAAACAATGGATGAGGGAAGAGAGAACCTGCTCCTTTGCCATCAGAGTACATGAGGTCTTTGGCAAGGCAAATTCACTAGGCAGGAACTCATTTGTTCTCTGAAAACTGACTGAAACGAGAAGTTCTCCAACCCAGCATCTCTCTCCTCCCTTACAGAAGCCAAAAGGAAGACAGTCATACAGTAAACTAGGAAAAGTTCAGCTACATTTCCTTTTGGATCCCACATTTTGCTGCCAGGACACTGCAGCTTAGCACCAACCACGGGGCAGCTGGTTCCCCTTCAGAACCTGTGCTTGGAGGCGTTTCCAGCGCAGCTTCCCACACTCACGTTGCGAATGAAAGTGATGCCCAGTTCAAACAGCACACCAATGTCTGAAGACAGAGAGTTGGATCTGACAAAGCAGTCACCATCAAGCAAGCTGGGTAAAATGCCTGTTACCTAATGAAGAGAGAGGAGGGGGGGAAATACAACTGTTAAAACTCCCTCTGATTTGTAAAGGCCACTGAACAGACATTCACACACGGTCTCAGAGCCAATCCCATCGTAACTCAATGATGTTCATGTTGGTTGCAGCACGTTTTATTGCAACACAGAAGCAAGGGATGCTGTAAACTGATAATCCCTGGCTCCATCACTCCCTGAAGGAGACACCTACCTTTGGAGAAAAGCTCCATGTCTGAGGATGTTTAGGTTGCCACGTGGCTCTCACCGTGTGAATGTTACTCAGCACCTGAAGCACGACAGGGATGGACAAAGCTGAGTCAGGTTTTTCTGGAAAGCTATGCAGTGTTATCCCAGATCCACCCAACGCTGCACATGAAGTGAAAACCCTACTTTCTCTTCAGCTTTATCAGATGCTTTCAGTTCCAGAACCACTCTGAAGCCAAACAGCATCTTTCAACCATCCTTGCTTCACACACACCAGCAATAGTCCCTTTGCCCCCAGGAGAGTCCAGTGCAGCTCAAAGAAAACTGCCAGATCCTCAGCTTTAGATTCTGTTGCAAAAAGCTGCTCTACCAGAGACACAGAGGAACACAGAGGAGCAGTCAGAGTGCAGGGGAAACCTGAACATGACCTTGACCCAGTCAGTTCTCATTCAGCTCCATTCATATCAAGCCAGACTCATCAGAGAGTAAATGAAGCAGCTTGGCTGGCAGATTGTGTGTGTGTGTGTGTCTCTCTCTGACTGACACAACTGGAGGAGCTGGCTACCAGAGGAGACTGAGCATGAATGATCCTGAATGACCCACACAAGGCAAGGCTTTTCTTGACAGCCACAGCACTTACCCGAGTGCCATCGAACAGACAGAGGCGAACGTGCCTGCTGAGAACCTGCACGCTGGCTCCTGGGACAGGAATCATCCTGCAGCTACACACAGTTACCACCAGGGACACTCGAGTCGGTCTAGAACAGATCTGCAGGGAGAGGAATAAAGCTGCAGGGTCCTGCTTGTGGCATCATGTTGTGTTTATTGGCTGAGATGACCTCGTGTACTGTTGACTAGATTGGATTCCTCTAGCCACAAAGCTTGTGTGTTACAAGCAGTAGCAGCAACGTTTCTTCATAAGCCTTTAGACCGCTACAAACATTTCAGTTTGAGAAGAAACACTCTACAAGTGGTGCAAATGAAAAGCAGAGTCATTAGCCAGGTGCCCAGCAGAAGGTCATGCCCCATGCAGCTCTGCTTCACCCCAGACAGGGGAAGGGACCCATAAACTTCAGATGACTCTGAAAAGCCACCAATGTGACAGTCTGTACAGACTTTTTGCATGGTTAAATAACATCTAGTGCCTGGGGAGCCTGAATTGACATCAGAGCCTGCCATCAGCTTCACAGGCCTCTTTACCCACCACTGTGGGATACTCCATGCCTAGGCATCCTGTCATTTCTTTCCAACCAGAAGCATCGTCACTTTTCTTAGCAGCAAATACTCACAGTGTTTCTTTCAGGGTCCCACACCAAGTCTTTGAAAGCCAACTGTGACGGAGTAAGCTCAGGCTGCAGAAAGCGACTGGCTCGAAACTCATCACCTACAAAGAGCAATGATTAATGATCCTTAGTGGCAGTCAAATGAACACCACTCAACATGGGAATCTCAAAGCCATGGAGGTATCTCCTACAGGCTCCCTCTGACAAGGGCACTCTGACCATTTTTAAGTGCTCTGCAGTATTGCACTCCAGAAGCACAACAGTAATTTCACCAACAAAAGGAACTGTTGGTTTGGAACAGTTTGGGTCAAAGAGCCCAACAAAACCTGAGCTGTGTAAGGTATTTGCTGCAGAGACTCCAGAAGGTCTCAGAGGAAAAAAGACATCAACAGGAAACTAAAACTGAATGGAAGAAGCAAAAAAAAAAACCCCTTCATACGTTCTTTGGTGGGTCAGTTGTAGCCTGTACGGGTGACCCAGTTATTAAACAATACTGATGTTAGTCCAGTAGGCTAAAGCAGGATATGAAACCCAGCACAGACACTTGAGAATCTGCACTGGCAGCCGTGCTGAGGAGCCCTGACCTTCCTCTGAGAGCTGGAAAAGCGTGGACAGGCGGAATCCTGCAGGGACTGCTCCCAGGGTTGCCAGGACCTCTACCGTGTCACTCTGTCACAAAACAAGAAGGAGAAAGAGAAAGGGTGTTAGCATTCCTGCTGTTGAACAGGTAACACTGCGGCAAAGCCAACAACAGCCGTTTTGTTTGCCTCTTCATTCAGACACAGGGGCTGGGCTGCAGGCTGTTTCTAAAGCAGCAGAGAACACTTCTGCAGCATTTCTTGCTCCCAAAGCCAAAACAGAGATGTTAAAAGAAAGCCAGTGGTCTGTAATGTGATAAAGAGTGTTTGGTGAAAGGCAAGTCTTGTCTACGAAAGAACTGACAGCAACTAACACCACCTACCTCTGCCATGGCTCTTCTTACAGCACTCCAGTGAGAATCAGTTCTGGAAGGAAAAGAAGGTGTATTTTCTATCATCATTGGCTTGTTTTCAAGTATCAGCAGCCTACCTGTCAGAGACACTAACAGTGACACCTTTCCAGCCACTAACACTAGTTGCTAGGCTGTCTCATGAGCTTAACTTGACACAAGACCCAATCACTCCTTCATTTAGTGAGGGAGGGGAAAAAAAGGCAAACCAAGGCAAAACTCAACAGCAGCACGCCAGTAAAAGTGTGTCTGCAAGCTGTAAGGCAAAGCCAGTGAGTGCCCTGCTGGAAAGTAAGTCAGAGGGATTCTCACTGTAAGAAAGGTACTGCCAGACTGAAGGAAGGGTAACTTTATACCTCCTGCTTACACACACACACACACACACCCACACACCTTGTTTTGATTTCAGTTCCATCTGCTGTCTCATCCACCACTTCTATGTGCTCTTCACTTTCCTCTTGGCTTTCGCCATCTTCGCGATGGGCCTGTAGTTAAGATTCAGAATGGGCAGGTGTTTGTCTGTGCCCTGGGTGTACCTGTGTGTGTGTGCATAAGCTTACATCTGTGAGCACCTCTGGAAACGAAGAGTTACAAAGCCTTAAGCCCTGGGTTTTCATAGGCTCTTCTGCATCAAGTTACAACGTATTCCAACATTTACCTGCACTCACGTTTCTTATCAATGATGAAAAGCCCACATTAGTCTATAGCAGCTTGGACACTTCAGGGCTGACCTTTTGTGACAAAGATGATGACTTTCATATCTGAGAAGCTTCTCTGGGCTTACAAGTCACACCTCCAGGCATAAAGCCACTGCTTTTGCCAGCTGTCTCCGTCCACCAGGTACCCACACACGGTGTCCCCGTCAAACAGCTGGTGAACCACTGCTGTATATCCCCACATAAGCACTGTGGTCAGGTTGATGCAGCTGTATTCCCATGAATACAGGTAAAAGAGCAGAGGTGAGAGCAGAAGAGGAGATGATGGCAGCACACTAACCACAAGATAGGTTCTGGGAACGAGGCCTCTCTCCCCCTTCGAGTTTTCGGCCACCCACCAGCCATCTGCCTTCTTGTCATGTATGAGTAGGACTTCACCTTTCTTTGCCATTAGGGCGAGAGACAAAAGACAACCAGATGTTTCCAAATTTCTCAGGAAAGGATTAAAAACATCCCCCCAAAACCCCACAGAAACATTAAGTGTTCCCACAGCAGAGCTGACACAGCACCACGACAGACCCCGCCGCTGCAGGAGGATGCTGCACTCCACTAAGCCAAGTGTGCACCAGGAAAAGCCATTTCTCTCTGAATCCCACCAGGAACTGCCTCAATCCCACAGGCAGAGGATTGGATTGTAGTTATTGCTTAACACAGAACGATCTGCAGCCAACAGACTTTCTGAGAGAGACGTTATTTACCGTAAAGGTGAGGTCCCCCTCCTGCTGGGCACTGAAGTTGCCAACTGCAACACATTCTTTCACGTTTGGATCATCCAACAATTGATCCTCCTCATCATCTTCTTCTTCACTGTCTTCCTCCTCGCTGCTTTCTTCAGCTTCACTCTCATCTTCGTCTTCTGTTGGAGCATCTTTCTGACGCTTCTCATCCCTACCCAAAACAAATCAAGCTTTAACAGAACTCCCTGAAGCTGCTGCAAAGCCTCACAATGTGGGCTTCAGTGCCAGGCACAGAACTTTCCCTCCTGCCTTTCACCCTCTCTCCTGATCTGAGAACACTCCCAAAATCCCAAAGGCATCACTCAGGGCTGCACCAAGAAACAAGCCCCACAAGGGCTGGCTCACCAGCGCTGCAGATGACGGTTGGCTGAAGCTTGCCTTACCCTGCATAACTCGTGGTCACGTTATCCTGGTCCAAGGCAAGAGTAAGTTTCTGCAGCTGCTGGGAAAGCTTTAGCAATAGCTTTTCCTCTTCTTCTTTCCTCTGGTTGTAATTCCCCACGGGCGCAGGCTCGTCAGCCTGAGAAACAACAGCATGGCAAATGGCTCCAAGAGGCTAAACAAAAGTTAAAGCTCCCCTATAAAGGTAGTTCCCTGAGCTTTCACCTTCCTGGGCTGCTGTCACTCCTTTAGTGTCCCCTTCCTTGCCCTGTTACCTCTGCCACGGTGAAGTCTGCTGTTAGATTTCCAATCTGCAGTCTTCAGCTTCCCACGCCGTGCATGGGGGTGATGGACATTGTACAGCGGACCCAGGCTGAGCAATATTTTAAGCACGGAGCTTGCACACAGTAAAGCATCACAGATCACATGCTTTTAATAGAAACACACCTCAAAGGTCCCAGTCGGGGCCTGTGCAGTGCAAGGCATTGCTCTCATCCTGAGGCAGCCACGGCTAAAGGAGGCTGCCGTTCCCTAAATGCTCTCTGTGACATAGAGAAAACCACTCACACACGTGTCTCCGCACTTACCTTGCTCAAGCTGCGAAGAGCGTTTGTGTTCTCATCCACCAGTGTCCGGAGCTGCACACACCTGCGTTGGAAGCACCGTCAGGGACATGAGGAGCGAGCAGAGGCAGGGAGGAGAGCTGGGCAATCGGGAGGAGAACGGGGCTGGGGTGGGGGGAACTGCCTGCTCCTTCCTCCGGTGCGAAGGGGCCGGGAGCGGAGGGGATCCGCTCAGGACAGCCGGGACAGTGCTGGTTCTTCTCACCTCTGCCAAAGCGCCTTCTGCTGCCCGCGGGCCGGGGCCACGCTGTCCTCCCGCAGCTCCTCCACCTGCAACACGGGACAGACGCCGTTAGCCCGCGGCCGAGCCGTGCCTTGCCGCGCCGAGCCGAGCCAGGCCGTGCCGTGCCGGGCTGAGCCCCGCCGTACCCAGCCGAGCCGTGCCGTGCCGAGCTGTGCCGTGCCGCGCCGAGCCCAACGTGCCGGACCGAGCCCCGCCGCGCCGTGCTGGNTCGGGCTGAGCCCCGGCGTGCCCAGCCGCGCCGTGCCGAGCCGAGCCGTGCCGAGCCGAGCCCCGCCGCGCCGTGCAATCCCGGTACCTGCGCCTGCAGCTCCCGGCTCCGGCGCTGCACCCGCTGCAGCGGGCCCCGCGCCCGCCGGCCCGTCATGCAGCCGCTCCCGGCACGGCTCGGCACGGCTCGGCACGGCTCGGCTCGGCGCGGCTCGATGCCGTCGTTTCCGGAGCGCCGGGACGTGCCCCGGCCCCTGGCGCTGGGGGATCCGCCGGTTAAAACACCAAAAGCCACCCCGGGAAAGGTTACCGGCGTCTCCCTGGTAAACACCGGGGCTGCAGCGGGCTGCGGGGCACAGGCACGGCACGGCACGGCACGGCACGGCACACGCAGCCCAGCCCCTGCGCTGCGGGAAATGCACCAAGCGCTGCGAAACAGAGGCGCAGGGGCTGCTTTTTGGGGCTCCAGATCAGCGTTTTGTGGTCACGAGGGGCAGCAGGCTGCGTTTCCCTCGGACGTGCGCGGTCCAAAGCCATCAGCCCGCACCGCGCAGGGGCACAAAGCAGGGGCAGCCCCTCGGCTCCCACCGAGGGAAACAGCTCCCGGTGGAGCTGGGCAGCGGGGGGAGGGCACGAAGGAGCCCCCTCCACAGCTCCTTGTGCCAAGGGCAGGAGGAAATCGTGACCCCCAAGTACAGAGCATCCCTCGCCTTGGGTGTTGTCGTGGTTTTGGCCCATCAGGGAAAAAAAGACCACGATTAGCCTCAAGTACCGAAGACTTAAGGATTGCTAAAGGGCAGGGAGGGCTTAATTGCCGCTTAAGGTGCAGGACAAAACAGACCAGGCTACTCGGCTTGGGGAAGAAAAAAAACAGAAAACAATTTAATACCAACTAAAACACAAA
>WBNH01010261.1:51536-64829 GCA_013401255.1 Urocolius indicus
CGACTGTGGGGTCCGCATGGTCACCCCCATCTTGTACCACTCTTACACCTCCTGCCTGGCACCTCAAATTCCCATCCCTAAATAGTGATGGCAGAGGCGCCAGATTGGCCCAGCCGGGCCGGGGGGTGGCTCTGAACCCAGGAGTCGGGGGAGAGTCTAAAAAACTTTTACCGGGTCTTCACTGCAACCCGCCCCCCTGTTACCGAGCAAAAGCAACTCCTTGCCAAACCGTGACAGGCGTGCTCGCGCCCACCCTCCCCGTACACGCGGCTCCTTCCCCGCTCGCTCGTGCCCACCCTCGGGGGGTGTTCTCTTTGCGCTCCTCAGACAAACCAGCACGGCTCGGCACGGCTCTGGGTCAGGCTCTGAGCACGTTTAATGTGCGGGCAGCGCGTCCCGGGAGCGGCAACGCGGCCGCTGCCGTCGTGAGCTCGGGGGGTCCCGTCACCCCAAGGGCAGGAGAAAGCCCCCGGCGATGCCTCCAGCAGCTCTTCCAGCTCCGTCCGTCTCCGAAGCGGCTCCGGCAGCGGTGCGGGGATCCATCCCGGTCCATCTCCGCGCGTCGAGGCCGGGACCGCTGTAGGACACACGGGTCGGGTCGGGTCGGTGCCGGGGGCTCCCGCCGCCGCCGCCGCCGCCGCCGCGTGCTCGGGGCAAAGGGGCCCCGCGGGTCCGTACCGAAGCCCGTGCGCGGCTCAGGCCGCCTCCAACTGCTGCTGCGCCGCGGCGAGGCGGCGCTGGAGGCGCTGCTGGCGCCAGCGGAGGAAGCGGCGGCGGGCGCGGGCCGCCTGCCAGCCCACCAGCACCCCGGCCGCGAACGCCAGCGCCAGCGACCAGCGCACGACCCGCGGCCGCAGCGCCTCCGGACCCATCCCCGCGGATCCGGCTCCGGCTCCGGCTCTGAGCCCGGCTCCGGCCCCCGAGAGAGCTCCCGGCGCCGCCTCCCGCTTCCGCCGCGCCGGGGGCGGGACCGTGCAAAGGCGGCGGGGCGGGGGCCGGGGGAGCAGCGGCAGCAGCAGGAGGAGCAGGGACAGGGGCAGGAGCAGCAGGAGGAGGAGCAGGGACAGCAGGAGGGGCAGGGGCAGGGGCAGCAGGAGGAGGAGGAGCGGGAGCAGCAGCAGGAGGAGCAGGGGCAGCAGCAGGGGCGGGAGCAGGAGGAGGAGCAGGGGCAGCAGCAGGGGCAGCAGCAGGGGCGGGAGCAGGAGGACCAGGGGTAGCAGGAGCAGCAGCAGCAGGAGGCGGAGGAGGAGGAGCAGGGGCAGCAGGAGGAGCAGGGGCAGGGGCAGCAGGAGGAGGAGGAGCGGGAGCAGCAGCAGGAGGAGCAGGGACAGGGGCAGGAGCAGCAGGAGGAGGAGCAGGGACAGCAGGAGGAGCAGGGGCAGGGGCAGCAGGAGGAGGAGGAGCGGGAGCAGCAGCAGGAGGAGCAGGGGCAGCAGCAGGAGGAGCAGGGGCAGCAGCAGGAGGAGCAGGGGCAGCAGCAGGAGCAGCAGCAGCGCCTGCCAGCGCTATGGCAGAGTTGGCCTCGCAGGTAGCGGGGAGCATCCCGCCGGGGAGAGAAGGATGAGGGATCCCCAGGCTGGCCTGAGCTGGGGCTCGATAGCAGAAGAGGGTGTGCGAAGCTACAGCATCCCTTGTGCCGTTTCTCGGCTCTATAACCGGTCCTGGGTGAAAGGGATTTCCTTGGAGTATCTACTTGGAGTTTACGTCTTGTGCTTTTTTTTCCCCCTTCCGCAGGATCTGCTACTGGCAGCGGCGTTTGTCTCCGATGCTCAGTACAACAGGAACATTCCTTTTAAGACTTCCCCGGAGGCAGTCAGGTAAGGAGGGCTTTGTCCCCTCGGATACCCGCAGCAGCAGGGCTGGGGACAACCAGGCTGGGCTGGGGAGACAGTCACAGCTGTGTCCAAAGAGCACCAGGCAAAGAGAGCTGGCAAACATCCAGTTTATTTGGATGCTGAGAAGGTTGGGTCAGTGGGATGTAAAGGACTGGGTTTCAGTGCATCTGTGTGTTGAGGATGGGAAAGGAAACAAAAGCTATGGAGTGTTTCTGCCAGAGGGAGAAAAGGTTCAAGTCTTTCAAGACTGAAGCTGTAGCACTCGGGGAGTGAAGAGTCTGGGAAGCTTGGTCAGCCCTCAGCTGTGGGGGTGCTGGAGTGTGGCTGTGCTGAGGGTGAGCTGCAGGGTTTCAAGAGCAGGGGGCTGCAGGGTTGGCCTGGGGGAGAGCAGCTTGTGCCCAGTGGTCCTGGTCATTTGGCAATGGGTGACACCAACCTGCTGCACACCAAAGCTTCAGCTAGTCAAGAGAGTGTCTGGCACCTCTGCTCAGGGGGGCTTCAGAAAGAGCTGCTGGGGCAGGAGTCATTAAAAGCTTCTGTTAATTGACGATGACTTGGGGAATTCTGCTTTAAGACTGTTTTGCCTGCAACAGGGACTCTCTTAAGTTTCAGCTGGTGGTAAGAGGCTGAGCAACTTCAGAGAGGTGACTTCACTCAGCTTTGGGCGGCTTTAGGCACGCTGCTCCCTCGTGTAAAACTGATGGTGGCTGACGGAGAAGGGAAAAGCAACACTGTGTGAGCATCAGTGACCCCCGGGTCCCTCCCACAACACCTTTCCCTTAATTCTCATGTCTTTATTGAATAAGGTGGTTTGTGGATCCTGGAGACACCAGTAGGGTTAAGTGTGTTTGTTCCCAAGGATCTGAGCAGGAATGTTGCTGTGATGCCCGTGTGCTTTGAAGAAACAGGCTGTGTGCACAGAGCAGGTGCTGGAAGTGAGCAGGGCTTACCTGGTCGGTGCTGAGGGTCTAATTGCTCCTCTGTGTCATCACCTGCCCCACAGCCTTTGTGCAGGTGGTTACTGGGCAGATGGGATGAGTGTCTGGCAATACTGGCAGAGAAGCTGTGTGCTCTGCAGCTCTGCTGCTGCCCAAAGGAGCCACTGATGCGTGGCATCATGTGAAGCCCTGTGGGAGGTTCAGAGGTGGATGTATCCATAGCTTTTGGTAGCATTCAGCAGAGGCTTTGCTGCCAGAGAGGGCAGAACGCTGCTTAAGCTCTGAATTAAAACAAAAAAACAGTTTATTTTGCAGCTCCACTCTTCTGTCTGGTGGCTTCTCTTATCTCCTTGCTTTTGAACTGGCAAAGGAAGGCTGTTAGATAACTAATCAGGTGTCACGGGGATAGCTGAGCTGAGCAGAAGTTTGCACTCAGGAACAAGGCAAATACCAAACCAAAGCAGCCTTACCAAATCTATGTGCTGCAGTCTCAAACTGAGCTAAGGATGCCTGTGTTCCACCTGCCTGGCTTTGTGGCTCCTCCAAAGGGAACACAGGCAAAGTGACAAATCCCTGACTGGCAAAATGTGTGCTGCTGGGTGCCCGTCATCTCACCCCATGGCTGTGTGGGGCAGCTTGTGCTGTTCTGCCAAGATGTGTTTGGTGGGCACCGAGGCCTTTGTTTACGGTGCCACCGCTTTCTTTCCCCAGACTTTACTACCTCTACAACCACTGGATGATGCAAACAGCCACCTACTTCTTCATCTTTCTCATCCTGTCCCTCGCAGTGTTTGAAGAGCCTGCTGTGTATCCACTCCCCTTCCTGGTAAGCTTTCCGTGTGGAAGCAGCAATGCAAGTAGTATTGTGTTGCTTGGTAGAGCCAGCCAGGCTTTCTGGCTTGAAACTGCTTATCAGAGGTGTCGAGACAATGGATGCTGTGATGTTTCTGTCGGTGTCTTTGAAATGGGAACACGAAAGGGCCCAGGAGCTAGCCAGGAACTATGGGAGCCATTGTGGCCTGCAGACAAACTCACGTTGCTTCTCTGCACCTCAGAGAATGATTCCAGCCCTCTCTGAGACCCAGGTCCAGACCCCTTGTCTGAAAGCAGCAGCGGAGCGTTGCCCTTGGGACTGACTTTTCTGTAGCCTTTGTTTGTTCTGCACGAGCGTGTTTACGAGAGATGTGCTCCTTCAATCCTCAGCAGGTACAAATTTACTGGCTCTGACCTACCCATGGCAGGGAATTTCACAAAACAAAGCCTGGAACTGTGTGTCAGTGCCAGATGTGTGAGCCTGCAAAACAGCTGCCAGCAAAACCCTACTGCAAAAGCTTTTATGCTGACTCTGCCTGGGTGGTTTTCTTTGCCTGTAGCCCGGCTTGGGCTGCTCCTGGTTGTCCTGATGTGAGCCCCTTCTCTCTGTGCAGGTCACTTCCCTGGTCGAGGTGTCGTGCCTTCTGGTGTTCTTTGGCCGACTGACACACTTTGCCAAAGTCACCCCTCGCAGTGTTTTCTGGAAGGACACCAAGAACATCTGCATCATGGCTGCAATCCTGGTGAGCGTGGGGCCAGGGCTGAGGCAGCTCTCTCCTCCTCTTGCTTTCCTGCTTGACACAGTCCCAGTGAACAAAGGGACGTTCCTGCTTCAGCTAACCCAGCTGTCTTCACCCTCAAGACGTGTTCCCAACACTTTCCTCCTTCCCTCCTGCAGCTGTCCCTGACAGACCTGGCCATATATGCAGTCCTCAGGATGTACAACGTGAGGAGCATTCGCTGGTCGAGAATTGTGAGGCCCATCTTCCTCATCAACTTTGCAGAGAGTCGCCAGGTAAGGAGGAGCTCTGGTGGGATGTACCCCGGCTCTGGACAGCCTGCAGCTCTCTGCTGCATCCCCTGTGACTCAAAAATGGCAGAGTTTAGGTTCTGGTGAGTGGAGGTTTCTCTCAGAGGTGGCCCAAAAGAAGAAATTGAGGTGGAGAAAAGAATACGTTAGCACTGGTGCTGCTTGGGCTCTGTGTGAAGGACCGAAAGGCTTCTCTCTGTACCGTTGGGCTGGGTTGTTGCTGGCCAGAGCCCACTGCACGTGCTTGGGGCTGGAGCTTCACTGAACACAGCGCTGTGACAGTTTAGGGAGGGTGACTCTTAAAGTGTAAGACTGCACGGAGAGGGAAGAATCTCTTTTGTAAGGTCAGCCCATGGGCTGTGCTTAGTCCAGCCTGTGTGGAGGAGCAGCCTGTGTTTGCAAGCAGAGTTAGATGCTGTCCTCAGGAGGTGTGAACAGGAGCAGCACCACAGATAACAACCGTTTCTGCCTGGGTCAGGGCCAGGTTACTTATTTCTGGGAGTCTCCTAGGCAAACAAGCACTAGTGTCGTGCTGTTGTCAGCAACTGAACTTGCAGTCCAGGTGGGTGATATGGACTCTGATTCCTCTTGTCACGGGGAGATCTTTGCCCCTCTGCCCAAGACCGTTCTGGTCCTGACTTCCAAATGAATAAACTCCGGTGGTGTGGAGGCCTGGGGGAGGGAGCAATTGGACTCTCAGGCTCAGAGTGTGTGTTTTGTGGCCTGGAATGAGGGGCTTCTGTCCTTGAGCAGTCCCCTGCAGCAAGAGCCTCTCAGCAGTGCCCCAGGGCGCTCTGTCCCTTGGCTGGCTGAGCTCATGATGGTGTAGGCTTTCTCCTGTCATCTCCTCTGGGGAGCAAAGGCTTGGTGCTCTTCCATGTGTCTGAGTGGAACAGTGCTGGCACATCTGGGTTAGAATCTCTCCTGACAGGTGACAGCATTCCACTTTTCCTGTGCCTATGTAGCTGTTTGATGCAGGAGAAATGGTGGTGGTGGTTGGGAAACCAGGTACAATTTGCCCCTAAACGCTTCCCTTCTCCCTGGCAGATCCGGAGAGCCTTCCGCAGCATCCGCAACACCCTGCCAGAGATCACCTACGTCTTCTTGCTCTTCATGTTTAGCCTTCTCATGTTTTCCCTCATGGCCTTGAAGCTGTTTGGTGAGAGGTGTGAATGCTTGTTTTGCTCAGAGCCGGGTGGGAAGCGTGTGTGCAGTTACTCTTGGGCTGGAGGCAGTCCAGCAGCTCCAAACAATTGCTAGTGAATCCAAGCGCTGCTGATAAGCACAGTTGTTGCGGTGGGACGTGTGATCTCTGTGCTTAACTTCAGATTGTCTCTTTCCTGTTAGGAACCTCCAGACAGCAGAAGGCTTGCCATATTTCAGAGACTACCTAGAGACTGTGTTTGACCTCTACGTGCTGGTGACAACAGCAAACAGCCCGGATGTCATGTATGTGTGCTGAGCTTGCAGGCTGGCTCTGGGGACTGCTGCTGTCCTGCTCCTACTGGCAGTCTCTCTCCCCTTCTCTAGGATGCCAGCATTTGACTTCAGCTCGTGGTATGCCCTGTTCTTCATTGCCTTTGTCATCATCAACACTTACATCTTCATGTCTCTCTTCCTGGCTGTTGTGTACAACAACTACAAGAAACACCTGAAGGTAATGCTTGCGAGGGTTGAAGTGTGGCTGGTGACTGCCTGCTGTTCTAGACAACCCTGGAAGGAAACATCTGGGAAGCTTCTGCTTCTGGAAAAGATGGAAAAGGGGCTACAGCTTCTTGCCTTTGCTACTACTCTGCAGATGACAAGCACAGGTCCATCTTTTGTGTCGCGTGGGTTGCTGGGGGTTCTGCTTTTAGCATTTAACAATGAAATGTCCTGTGGACAAGAAGTAACAACAGATAGGATGCACGTGTCACTGCATTATTGCTAGTAGAGGCTTAGTCCTGCCTCAAAACCACTGCCCACTGCAGGAGACTGTTTCCACTTGGCTATAAGCACACAGCACACGCTTCCTGCCATGGCACGTGCTCTTAAAGCAAAGTAGTAGGAGGTCTAGGTAAATAAGACCTCTTGCTGCTTCTACCCAAACTGAGGAGGCAGAATCTGGTGCTTGTGATCAAAGGCTGAGAGCTGGACATTCCTGCATGCTCCCAGGAGGGGACTGGCTCTTTCTCAGTAACCAGTCTGCCAAGTCTCCCCAGAAGCAGTTCTCCCAAGGATATAAGGTTCTTTAGCCTGCTTATAGGCCCGTGCAGAAGGGGATCTCCTGTGATCTCACCAGCATCCACTTAGGGATGGGAAGCGTTTGTGGACACATCCTCTTTGTTTCTGTGAGCTGTGGACGTGCAGATCCTGTGATCTCTGTCATCTCCTTCCTGTTAGACACTGCCCTTTGTCTCTTCATCCGGGTTTCGGTGCATCTCCCATCAGCAGTCATCTCTTGATCCCTCCAGAGTGCTGTGCAGAGAGCCCACGGCCGCCCGTTAAAGAGCATCTCCTCACCCCCACGGACCGTGCCGTGCTGTGCTCTGTGTCTAACACCACTCCAGCTGTGTTCCTGTGACTCCTTGTGTCTCTGTACCATGAAAACAAGGAGGGGGAAAGGTTCCTGCAGGTGCCTGACCACCCCCCCCTCCCGTGCTCTCTCTAGAACGAGATCCGTCAGCTCGCCTACATGAAGCGCCGCAAGATGATCGAAGCCTTCAACCTGCTGAAGGAGGAGGAAGGAGCCCAGCTGGTGGTCAGAGAAGGCCGCTGGAAGCAGCTTGTCAAGCTGGTGGCTCCCGACATCAGCAGCTCGCACCGAGAGCTGCTGCTGCACATCTCGGACGAGGAGCAGAAGGGTTTCGTGGGTGAGTGCTGGAGGGACTGGAGGGACTGGGGAGCAGCCAGGGGTCACGGGAGCCTGATGCTTCAAGGGTTTTGGCACTGGGACTTGTGGTCTCTAATGGACCTAGAGGGACTCCAGGCCCCTCCAGCTTGTTCAAGTCCTGAAAGGTTGTTTGTTCTGCCTGTGCTGTGGCCTGTGTCACGTATGCTGTGGGCAGCTCCTCGTGGCCATTTGACATCAGGCCAAGCTTGCCATGGAGAATGAGACCTTTTGTTCTCAGCACAGGATGAGGAGAGCCTCTCATCTTATCACACTCCTCCAAGCAATGTGGCTCCCCACACATTCCTCTGGAGCACATTGCTCTGTTCCTACTGGGGGCAGGAGAGATGGGTCAGTCTCCTTGTGTTTAAACTGCGTCCATCCTGATGGTTGAGAGTTTGTGTCGGTGGTTGCCCAAGGGCTTGAGCCATCGTGCCAGGAATGGGGCGAGAGGAGCTGCTCAGACCCTGAGTTCAGCCTGTTCTGTGGTGGATGCCACTCTGCACATCTGCACCGAACAGATACCGAGTCTAGGCTGCTGCAGCCTGCGCACGTCTAGGCTTGCCTTTGGCAGACGCTTGTAGTGGCAGCAGACTGACGTGCAGTGCTGTCTCCTCCTGCAGACAAGAAGGCCTTTGTCCAGCTGGCAGACCTGCTCAACATCCAGGTGGTCGCGCTGCGGATGCGCAGGCACCCGCTGGGGCAGTGGCTGCCCCGTGTGTACGCCTCGGTCCCCAGCCGCCTCCTGCGTGCCGTGGTCAGGCACAGGTGAGCCCCTGCCTTCACAGACCTACTGCGGGCAAACGCTGCTCTGGGTGCCACAGGGGCTGCTGAAGAACTGAGATAGCTGTGCAGCTCCTGCCTCGGTGGGAGCGGTGACCTGGCTCCTCTGTTGTCTCCCTGCAGGGCGTTTGTTTGGGTTTACGATGTGATCATTCTAATCAACGCCATCTTCATTGCTCTGGATGAGGAAATGCCTTTTATTTCTTACTCAGAGTGGGTCTTCCTTGCGCTGTATATGATTGAAATCATCCTGAAAGTGTACACTTACGAACCCAGGGCGTTCTTTGGCAAAAATCAGTTCTGGAACTGGTGAGTGGGATGAGCGTTTGTGTGAAAGGTGGTGTGCAGGGTTCAGCTCCTCAAGAATTGAAAGTCTCTTGGAGAGATGGGCTGCCCAACTCCTGTGAGAAGCTGTAAGGACAATGATCCTGTGCCTCAGAGGATGTGGTGTGCTTTCCTGGCCTAACTTGGCTCTGTTGGGCTCCTCTTCCCTGCCCAGCTCTGCTTGCTCACTCAAAGGTGACCCTGCAGCACGTGTAGAAAATGGCTTGACAGGGGAAAGCATTTTGCTACAAGCTCTCCCATCTTCCCACCCTGCAAGCAGGTTGAGGTGATGCAGGGCTGCCTGGCACAGATAGGAGGAAGAGGGGTCCCTGCTTCTCTGCCACGTGGCCCGTTCTCTGTCGCCACCAGTCTAACAGCACTGCCTTCCCTCGTGCTAGGTTTGACACCCTCATCATCTTTGCTGCCCTGACTGCAACGATACTCAATTCCACCCTCAAGTCGAGTAAGTGCAGCTTAAGCAGCCTGCATGCATCTGGGAAGCTCGGTGGTCTTGAGTCACCTCTTGCCCTCACCTTGGGCTTGGGAGGCTTTGTGACAACGAATTTCCCATAGGGTTTCTAAGAACTAAACTGTAATAAATAGTGTTTGACAAGGACATAATCATAGCAAAAGTAAGAGAGCATGCTTTGTCTCTCCGCTTCCCTGCTCGTGTCTGCAACCAAAAACCTCTTGTTTCCTTTCTCAGCCACAAAGTACAACAGCCAACAGATCCTGGACATTGTCTTCATCCTAAGGGTCCTCAGGCTAATAAGGATCGTCGACAGCTTTCAAAGGTAATGAAGAGGATGGGATAGGGCTGTGGGGTTTTTGGGGGCCAGGTTGTGTCAGAGGCTGGCTGAGGCAGTGCCTCGTGTTGCTCTGTGTGGCTGCTTTGGCCTGAGCCTTGCCACTTCAGGCACCCCAGAGCCTTGTCCCAGCGTGCCTGGGATCAGCCCAGTTGCTGCAGCCTCTCCAGAGACTCGTTATTTATAAGGACATGTGGGCAGCACGATGCTGGAGGGGATGTGATGGTAAATGAGTGTGGGCTTTGAAGGAGCCTCCCCACAGCAGATGCTGCCATGAGTTCTTTGTTGTAGGTTCCGGGTCATCATGAACACCCTGATAAACATTGTACCCACCATGCTGACGTTCGGTGGGCTGACCCTGGTAAGAAACCCTGCTGTCTTAGCTCAGAGCACTCCAGTTGTACAGGAGTAGGTCTGAAGTCTCATGCTCGTGCTGTTTCCAAGAGGATAAATGCAAACCTCTGGATGGCAGCCCTTTGAAACTGTGGGTGTCTGCTTGATTCTTGCTAAAGGCACACGTGAATGGGACTGGGCTCCTGCTGGGTCAGGACGGTCTCCTTTGCTCCATGGAAGCAGTGAGGGTGTTGTGTGACATCTGGGCATCACACTGTAAGGAATCAAACTATCATTTGGGCAAAAAACCCCACAGAATCAAAACCCCATTTCTCACATAACTTTCTAAAAGTCACTTCTGATATGATGTGAGAATCCTTCATTTCCATGGATGTAGCCTGTAGTTCTTGGCTTATTATTCCTGCCTGCTAATTGCCCTTGAGTGTCTCGGATCTCTTGGACTCTGGGCTGCTCCTCAGCAGCTTGCTGTGTCTGTAAAAACTGGAGAACCTGAGGTAATTCCAAACCTGCCCTGGAGCTTGCTGCTGGCTGGGGAAAGCTGGTGATGGGGTTTCTCTTCCCAGGTTGTGTACTGTGTATTTGCTATCGTTGGCATGGAGTTATTCCATGGCAAAATCCAGTTCTTCCCTGCAAACTCAAATGCTCCTCATGCCCTGGAATGTGGAAACCCAGCTCTCAAGGATTCTCTCTTTGCTCGTGGGAAATACTGCAAGAACAACTTCAACAACTTTGCATCGTCCTTCGTTGTCCTGATGGAGCTCACTGTAGTCAACCAGTGGCATGATATCCTTTGTGAGGGAAGGTCCAAACCAAAGCTGGGTGGTCCATGCTTTTTTCCCTTTGTATCTCGCACAGCCATGCACATAGGGCCAGGTAACAGAGAGATGGGCCCTGCAGAGGCTGTGGCTGGGCAGCATTATCTGGTTCCTCCCTTTTAGCTACTGTAAAACCAGACAGTTAGGGTGGTTTTGATTAGAAAAGCCCTTTAAGCTCCTGGAGTCCAAGCCCTCCCCTCATCCTGCCAAGCCCAAGTCAGGATACTGTTGGTCCCTGTGGCCAATGGCCCAGATGTTCTCCTCCTGCATCCCTTTTGCCCTTAACTGCATCCTACTCTTTGCCAACGGGTTTGCCACCGTGACGGTGCAGCCGGCCAAGCTGTACTTCATTGCCTTCCACATCATCATGGTCATCATTATTGTCAAGTAAGTTTGGGTGTGCTGTCCTCTGCCTTGGAGGAAAGGAGAGGCTCTGTCCCCTGCCCAGACAGGCAGGACATGCTACAGAGGAATCTACCCCAGAGGAATCCCACCTCCCCTGTGTGCTGCCCCGACTTAGAGCTCACAGAGAGGAGGGATGGGAGTGCTGGGGAAGGAGCTGGGGCATCTCGAGGCAGTTGATGCCCAAAAGCAAGGGGGAATGCCAGTAAGGAAATGCTTCTGTCTAACTCTGCTCACCACTTCTTTCAGTATCTTTGTGTCGTTCATCCTGGAAGCTTTCTTTGTGGAGTACTCCCTAGAGAAGAGCGAAGTAGAAACAGCCATCGAACAGAAGATCCAGGAGCTGGGAATGGGAGTTCAAGAGTAAGCCTCCTGAAAAGGGTAGTGCTGGGTGGACGTGGCACCTCTGCTCTGAGGGCTGTGGGATGGGAGGGGAAAGCCAGCCCCTGTCCCAGGGTGTGAGCTGAGGCTCCTTTTCCTTGTCACAAAGTTCTTGCTCGCCTGTCGTGACCATGCAGGCTTGGCCTAGCTGTTGGCTGCTTGTGTTGGCCTCACAGCTGCCTCCCTGAGCTCTTTCCAGCCCAGGGCAGTTGCCCTGAGGATGGGAGGAGATGCTGGAGGCTAACACCATGGCTGGTGCTTGCCCTGCCTGAGAGAATCCATTGCTGCTGGGTACATGTGGGCCCTGGGGGTAGGACGTGCCCTCCTCTCCCAAGGTAACTTCTTGATCCCTCTTGTGCAGGGATGAGCTCCAGGATGAACAGCTCCTCGATAACATGGAGAGTGCTGAGCAAGACCTGGAGGGAGAAGGTGCAACAAAGCCACAGTTTAAAGGCCTGGTGTTTAAAATTGCCTCCAAAAGTAAGTGCAGCCCTGCAGTGTTTCCTTCAAGAGGCCAGGGCTCTGAACTGTCCCTGATTGTTAGCCATGTCTCTGGGGAAGCTCCCGAGTGCTTCTGCTTCCTTTGGGCTGTCAAAGCAGCTAGAAACCAGCTGGAGGTTTTGAGAGAAGTGTGGATGCTCTTAACGTTTGCAGTTTTCTGTTTACTTCTGTAAGCAACTTCTTTTCCTCTCTTCATCCTCAGCCCCCCTGCACACGTTTGTCTTCACTAGAAGACACTGCCTTGGTGGCTGAGGCTCCTGCTGTGGCCAAGAAGTCTGTTTTCTGTCCTCCTTCCTCTGTGCACTTTGCATTCCTCCTGGTCTGGATCACAGGGTGAATATATGCTCCTTTGCTTTTTCTACTGCCTTTCTTGCTGTACCTTTAGCAGTTTCCCAGGCTCGTGCTTCTCGGCATGGCAGCTGCTGGGCAAGGGTGGACACAGGAGAATAGAAGGGGTTTAAAACCTTAAAACAGTTATCTTACCTTTTACAAGTGCTTAAAAATACAAGGGGTAAAATACCAGCCAACAGCAGTGGGGGCATTTGTTTTCTTGCCTGTGTGCTGTAAAGCAGTAGGAGCATAAGAGCTTCTTTGGGTAGGATCTGCCTTGAGGTAGCCACTGCCTCACTTCTGCTGAAGCACAGCATTGGTTTCTCACCCTGACTCTTCTCTTTTTGGCCACTTGCAGGGTACAGGACGGTTGATGCTCTGCTCCAGCGCATGTTTGAGGCAGAGATACCCCTTGAGGATGAAGGCCCTTCACTTGAAGAGATCTTAAACTTGCCCCTCTCTGCTCCTGTCCCTGGTGACCTGACTTCTGAGAGTGCTGCCTAGCAGGGGCAGTCCCTGGCAGCTGATGAGAAGGAGATTAACCCTCAGCTAACCTCGGGCTGGAGCGTGTTCCCAAGCAGCACGTGGGCCAGTTTACACAGTGGAAGGAGCAGCTGAGGCTAGAAACGGCTTCACCCTGTAAAGGAGTTTATATCTCATGTACGGTCTCATGTAAACGTTGGGGCAGGGCGAGCGGGTGTGTAGGTGCCTGTGCTGGCTGTGTCCCGCTGGCTGGAGGCAGCAGGGTATGAAACGCCTCCTCCTGATAGCCAGAGCCGTGTATCACAGCACTTTATGCGCTTCTCCGGGCACATTAAAGAGCTCTGTCGCACGTGGAAACGTGGTGTGAGGGGCAGGGAGTGGGCGAGGGGTGTGGGAGGTGCTGCTCTGAGGAGGGGGGACTAAAGATGGGGGAGNTCCCGCTGGCTGGAGGCAGCAGGGTATGAAACGCCTCCTCCTGATAGCCAGAGCCGTGTATCACAGCACTTTATGCGCTTCTCCGGGCACATTAAAGAGCTCTGTCGCACGTGGAAACGTGGTGTGAGGGGCAGGGAGTGGGCGAGGGGTGTGGGAGGTGCTGCTCTGAGGAGGGGGGACTAAAGATGGGGGAG
>WBNH01010261.1:66167-89274 GCA_013401255.1 Urocolius indicus
AGCCCCCGGCTGAGCCGCGCTTTGCTTTGCAGGAGCTTCGAGGCTCAGATCCGGAGCTACCGAGGCGCTGACCCGCTGGAGCCATGGCACACGTGAGCCTGGGGACGCTGCTTCGGGTTGGAAGATGCCGTTGAGGTCACGTAGGGGCAGCTTGCGCTCGCCCCTGGTTGCTCCCAGCACCCCCCCCCCCAGCCCTTCAACACTCACAGGGATGAGCATCCCCAAACTCCCCGGGGAAACCTGTGCCAGGACCTTCACCAGCCTCACAGCGAAGAGCTTCTTCCTAAAGCCTCATTCTCGTCCCCCTTCTGTCAGTTTAGAGCTCCCGTCCCTTGTTCTACCCCTACACGCCTTCATACAAAGCTCCTTTATGACTTTCTCATCAGCCCCTCTAGAAGCTGCAGCTTCGTTTTAAGGTCTCCCCAGAGCTCTCACCGCAGGCTTTTCACTCCCCAGGCTGAACAACCCCAGTTCTCCCAGTCAGTCATCGTAGGGAAGGACTTCTTCCCAATGCCTCATCCTCGTCTCCCTTCTGTCCATTTAAGAGCTCCTATCCCTTGTTCTACCCCTACACGCCTCCATACAAAGCTCCTTTCTGACTTTCTCATCAGCCCCTCTAGAAGCTGCATCTTGTCTCCTCAGAGCTTTCACCGCAGGCTTTTCACTCCCCAGGCTGAACAACCCCAGTTCTCCCAGTCAGTCATCGTAGGGAAGGACTTCTTCCCAATGCCTCATCCTCGTCTCCCTTCTGTCAGTTTAGAGCTCCCATCCCTTATTCTACCACTACTAGCCCTCATATATGCCCTGCTTTTTGACTTTCTCATCAGCCCCTCTAGAAGCTGCAACTTGTCTCCCCAGAGCTTTCACCTCAGGCTTTTCACTGCTCAGGCTGAACATCCCCATTTCTCCCACTCAGTCATCGTAGGGAAAGACTTCTTCCCAATGCCTCATCCTCGTCTCGCTTCTGTCCATTTAAGAGCTCCTATCCCTTATTCTACCCTTACACGCCTCCATATAAAGCTCCTTTCTGACTTTCTCATCAGCCCCTCTAGAAGCTGCAGCTTCGGTTTAAGGTCTCCCCAGAGCTCTGACCGCAGGCTTTTCACTCCCCAGGCTGAACAACCCCAGTTCTCCCAGTCTGTCATCGCAGGAGAGGGGCCCTCTGATATCGTTGTGGCCACTCGCTCCAACACGTCCATTATAACCGGCTTGAATGTGTTTCAGGTACGCTCAGTGGGTAGAAGGTTGTCTTCCCCTTCAAGAAAAACAAGCCCGCTTGCCCGGTCTGCTGGAGCAGCTTGTGAAGGTGTTCTTAGGTGACACGAGGTACCACCAAGATCCAAGATTTGTGAAGTACTGTATTCAGCTGGTAAGCAGATGCTTTTTGGGGGAATTAAGCTGTCCAAAAGAAAATTGAAGTTGGCACGTCACTCTGTACACTTCCTCCTCTGTGGGAGGAAGAGAAACCCTTGGGAGTTCAGATGTATTGCTCCCTGCAGGAGCTCTGAGAACTTTTCAGCCTCACTGAGGGATGTTGTATTTATTTTAAAGCTCTGTTATCAAGCTGTTTAGCTTGTCAGAGGTATCTGATCTACCAACTGGTTTTATCTTCAGCAAATAATGCTTCCCTATGATGGTAACTAAGAAACTGTTATTGGCTTTTGTGCCTGCAGCTTCCTTGGGTGTTTTTGAACGTGCTTATGCATCTTTCTCTTACACAGGCAGAGTTCATCAGCTCTCCTTGCCAGTATTTTGACTACCTCTACGGTCAGGGAGTTGGTGCAAAGACATCCCACTTCTATGCTGCTTGGGCTCAGCAGCTTGTAAATGAAGGCAACATGCAGTGTGCAGCAGCTGTCCTTCAGAAAGGGCTTCACAACCAGGCACAGCCACAAGAGAGCTTGCACCAGCTGTATTGGTAATTCTGACACACCTTTTGAGCTCTTCAGATAGTGTGTGCCCTGAGGCTGCCTCTGCTTCCCTCCACTGCAGCGAGCTCAGGCTCCTGCTCCTGAGCTGAGCTGTGGTGTTTAGCCCAGCCTGGGGACGTGTTGACAATGAGCCACACACCTATTGCACAGGACTTAGCTGAGAGTGGGTACCTGTATTGCATTTTAGCTGCTGGAAGCTCTGGTGTTGGTGCTTATCACGGCGATGTGTGTTCCCTCTGGTGATGGTAAAACGGGAACCAGTTTCCATCTCCTGCTGCCTCTTGCAGGCTCTTTTGTGTTTGTGTATGTCCACACACAGTGATGAGTGTCCTGTAACTAACCAGAGGTTTTTTAGTGTTGTGTTCCATGGTGTGATGCCCATAGACAGAGCTCAAAGGTTCCTGGTGGGTGGGTGGGGAATGGGGAGCAGGTAATAATGATGTTGTGATCTTTAATGATAATAACTGATGTTTCTTGCAATCCAGCTGGCTGCAGAGCTGTGACCCTCAGAAGCCTCCATTGCAAGGTGAGGCTAAAGACATCTGCCTGGGAGCTGGAGCTCAGTTAGATGACTCTTTTATCTCAGTCAGTGAGTTTTGGCACTAAGGTTCCTGTAGAAACTGATCTGTTCTTTTCCTGACCATGTTTCAAATCCTTAAGGGGAGTATATTCCAAATGAGGTGTTAGCATCCTAGAACCTACAGTCAATAGCAATTAACACATGAGAAAACGATTTCTGCTCATTGATGCAAACCTGTCTAATCCATCCCAGGTGCTGGTGCTGGTATGAAACCCCTTCAGACCTCTCATGCTGCAAATCAAATGGCTCCTCGGAAAGGTGCTTTGACTCTTAACAACCCAGAGAACACTTGCAAAACCCAGGTAAGTGACTCTTCAGGGGTGATTTAGTCACGGTGGGGAAAACGTGGAGCTGAGACTGATGAGTCTGAGCAAGAAAAAGAGAAGACAGGAACTATATCTGGTGTATTTCACCTTGTTTGTTACTGATGTTCTTAAGCATCGTGCCTTTGTAGTGATGTCTCAGTTGGGAAGCACTGGGACACACTTTTGGGTCACTTGGCACATTTCTAGAGGCACAGGCAGGGAGTGATCCCTCCCTCTGGTTACCACTCTGTGGAGCAGGAACAGTGCTGATAGGCTCTGTGCCAGGCATGCTTTTGGGAAACTGCCTGCACTGAGGTTTGGTGAAATTCAAATTGCTACTTAAATACCCCCTGTAGGAGCAAGAGGAGACATCCCCAGGCTGGTCCTCAGCAGAATGGGGGCCTCTTGTAGAAATCAGTCTGCTGAGCTGGGAAATGACCGTGAGATGGCATTTCTCACAGCTCACAGGCTCCTCTGCAGCTTGCCAGCTCAGTCTCCATTCCTTTCAGCCTCTCTTCGTCCTTTGTGGAGATATTGAGTTATTTACAGTCCAAATCCTGTCACCCTGTAGTCAAAAACTCTCGCTGTCAGCTGACAGCAAGCTGTTATGTGTCTGATTCTTCAGGGTGAACCTCCTTAGGTTCATAGAGTTCTCTCTCTGATCTGTTCTTGCTGTGCTCAAGACCTGAGTTGTCATCTTTTCAACCAGAATTCAACATCAGGGGCTTTGTGGTTGCTGCTCGAATGAAAATGGATGGTTAACCTTAGAATCTTTCTTTTATTAATTATATACCCTCTACCCTGCTTTAGGGTCCTGATTCTGCTGGTGCTCAGTCCTGCTCTGCTGGTGGGAGAGAAGAAGTGTAAGTGTTGGGGATGGGGGGTGGTTAAAGTCCACGCTGTGGAAAAAGTAATAAATACTAATGAATCCAAGAAACTTGAGCAGAGCTACTTCTTCTTTTTCCCTCACAGAAAATATGTCACCTACATCTCCAAATCTGCAGTTCTTCCCAAGCCCTCCTCTGTGGCTGTGGAGTGTGAGCAGGTTGCAATGTATGACAAAACCCTGCTGGTGTGTGAGGGCTCGGAGCTGTCGTTTGAGGAGCTGAGAGCCAAGAGATACTTCAAGAAATCCGAGCGTCTCAGGAGGCAGCAGCAGTGGGGTATTCTTTGTTCTTCTCTTTCCATCTGCCTCTTCCAGAAACATTCTCATCTTCTTGGAAAACTAGTACTTGGCTGCTTTCCTTTCTTTTCAGCCTCTCTACTGAAGCCTGAAAACTTTCTCAAAAGCCCAAGTTAGCATCCCTGTACAGAGATGGGGTGGGGTGAGCTTGGAAGCATCAGGGGCACGTGCCCAACGCCTGACATCACTATTTACTGTTTAAGCTCATCCCTTGGGCTTGTCTTTTCAAACCTGGATTATCATAAGGAATGATGTTTCTTCTGAGGAAAGTGTGAGCAGCTCTTAGCAGCACAAGTTGCCCTTGTAACTAGTGGTTACTTATAATGTCTGTGGCGAGAAACTCATCTGGATGCCGGTTGTTTCACTTGATATCATTGTTTGATCCTTAGAAGAGGAAGAGAGAGACTGTGTAAGGAAGAAAGAGTCGGCTGTCCTCGAACTGCAGGCCCTGCAGGAGAAGCTGGAAAAGCTCACCCAGCTCACCAAAAGCTTGGAGGAAACCAGGCTGGAACCATCATCTACAGCATCAGCTGAGCCAAATAAGACAGTGGTAAGTGTGTGCTGTGATCTATAGGAGCTCTGTGAGCTCATCTCACACAGACTCACTGTGCTTCAGACAGGGACCAGAGCAGACTGCTAACCAAACCTCCAGGCTCAGGCTGCAATACTTAACTAGTATAAATACCTGGCACAACTTTTAAATACTTGATGACATCTGTTTTAATGGTTAAACCTGAAAGTGTGGGTTTGCTTCTCCTCAGTTCAGTTTTAGTTACACGTGGAAGTTCTCTTATGTGTGAAAAGCTGTGCTAGGGAGGCAGAAATAAAAGGGAAAGCTTATATACTGTGTAAAAGTACGTTTCTGCTCTCTCAAGGTGCATCCACCTGTGACACCCAGCACAGCTCTCCAGCAGAACTGGATGGCACCTCCTCAAAATGCACATCTGCAAAGCACCCGAGGCCTGGCACCAGAACAGCCTCCAGCGAGCGCTTCAGCATCCTCTGCTCTTGCACTGCAGTCAGCAAAACCCCCGGGCCACTGGACAGCAGCCTCTCCGTGGGAAGTAACAAATAAGAGTGGTGCAGGCAACGCTCAGCTAGAGCTTGAGGAGCTCCAGAGCAGTTTGTTACAGGCACCATTCAAGAACGCTGCAGCTGGGGAGCGGGCACATCCCGAGGCGGCTCCTCGCTGCAGCGCTGCACAGCAGTACGTATGAACAGGCACAGCACGTGGGGCACTCTGCAGTATCTGCCTTCAGCTAACAATCACTACAAATAAGTCTCATCTTCTTCAGTAGCCTGTGGGAACCAATGTTTAGACCCAGATCAAGCTCCCAGGCCTTAAAGAGCGTTTAACACTCGCCTTTTAACCTTTTCAGTGGACTCTTACTGCCTTTCAGGCTTTGTACCTATTGCCAGCTGTAGAAAAGCCTTTCTGGGAGACAGTCTGTAGTAATAGTCCAAAGGATGTCTCCCTTCATTTGTGGGACTGGAAAGAGCCATTCATGGGGAAAGGGGAAAAAACAGGATCATGAGTTGCTGTCTAGCTGGGGTTTCCTTTGTTCTAGACTGGGAAAGGCCTCCTTACTGCTTACAGTACAGCACTGCTAGGTCCTGATCTGATGCTGGGTTTAAATACTAGCTTTTATTTCAAGCTAATGTTCTTAATCTCTCCTGTGAAGGCAGCCTGACAAGAGACTCACCGGGCTCCCGACTCCTGTGGATGCAAAGGAAGGTAATTCAGTGTGGATAAGGACTGATGCTGTTGCTGTGACTGTTACTGACCGAGGATCAATAGGTTGTGCCTGTTAGTTCCAACCCTAGCAAAGCTTTTTGGCCTTGCCTCACTCCATCCCTGCATGTTCAGGCAATGTCTCTGTATTCCTTCCGTGGAGCCAGTCCCTGTTTGCAGCTTGTGCACAATTCCTTCTTGTTAGAGCTCAGTTGGGAGCTCGCTGTTTGTCTGTGCTGGCCCTCTGCCTGCTTGACTTTGTGTCAGGATGGATCAGACCCTTGAAGATGGAGCCCTTGGAGACCACCCAGCTGTCCAAGCAGTCTCCCTTGGGAACCTGCCAAGCAGATCTCTGAACAAGCCAAAGCCTCTCCCATCTTGTTTACTTCTCTCGCTACGGTTTTGCTGCCCACTGAAACGTACATAAACAATCCCAGGGGGCCTCAGCAATGATCTCACTGTTCTCTCTTTTTTTCTAGCATCCAGGGTTGGAAATTCTTCCTTTGCTTCTGGAAATGTTTCTCAAGCTACCCCAAACACCTCACTGGGAGGAACCACACAGGCAACAACACCCTTCAAAGTGCAGCCTTCACCTACAGTTCATACCAAGGAAGCACTGGGTAAGTGTGTGCAGTGAAGAGCTGGTCCCACTGCACCTCATGGCATCTTGCCTGCTTGTGTCAGTGAAGCCAGTGTACAGGGAGGCCATCTAATGATGGAGTGTGCGCTGCTCAGTCAATGGGGGAGATAAATTGTTACCCTTCTGTCTGGATGACCCAAAACTTTTGACTGAAAATAAGTACTTTAATACCATGCCAGCAACCGTGTCCTGTGGACTCCCACACAAGCCCCTGGAGATAGAGGTTTTTCGAGCAGTGTGATCTCTGAGCTGCTTTTTTCTGTGCTGCCAAGGTCTCCCCTTCTTGAGATGAACACCTAGAACAATCTGTGGTGGAAGAATGTTAGGAAGTAAGTCAGCTCTGGTTGATGTTGGGCTTCCCCCCAAGCTGAAACAAGGGGATGAAACAAACACCCGTCCAAAAGGTCTTTGATTATTTGACAGATGTTGTCTGTTCCAAGCATTGCTTTTTTCCAAATCATGTCAGGGAAACTGCCATTTTATTAAGGGAAAGCTTATCCCTTTTGTACTCTTCAGTTGTGTTCATCTCTCTTGATAGTAAGCTGCTGAACTGCTGTAGCAAAGGGGTGTAGCTGAATATATGTCTGTAAAAGTCATAATTAAAGGTAATCATTAGTATTCCAAATATCCAAGAAGATAAAGCAGAGTTTGCTCCTTTAGGAGAACTTGAAATCTTACCATGGAGAAGGAAGAAAAGGCCACGGCACAACAAGTATCTGTTGGCTGAGTCGGAGCTTGCTGTGCTTGTGCAGTTGTCTGGAGTGTTTGGATGCCATGGGAAGCAGTGACTGGTTGTTGGCATTTGATAAATGATGATAATGAATTGCCATTTGATTTGACCATACCCAAAGGAAGAACCTGTGAATGCTTCTGTTACTGGGGGTGATGCTCTTGTGGGGATTTCCTTTCAGGATTTCTCATGGATATGTTCCAAACACCCATCGTGTCTGAACCATCTGCCCTGGACGAAAGTGAGGAGCAATTTGAAGTCTTCTGCAGAAAAACTGGTGTGTTCCTTTGATTTTCCCCATGACATTTCCCTGCTTTCTTTCCTGTCCCCACCCCTCCCACCAGTCCTCATCACTTTTGAGATAAGCAGTTGTTTGAATAGGTGAGAAGCAACAACTTAATTCCTGATAGCCCAATTTACTGAGAGTTTCAGAACTGTGAGGTGCAGCCTGAGGAGGGCACAGGCACTTGGCTGTTAGCAAAGCCTGTTAATGTGTGTGTTGTGAAACGTATTGCCTCTCTGTAGAGGATTCTCTGGTGTTTAAAACCTGTCATTGAGCAGGACATCATATGAGTAAAGCTTTTCTCCTAAAACCCTTTGCAGGCTGGGTGTTAGGGTCTGAAGCAACAGCTTAGTGTAGCTTAGTGTAATGGTTACAACTGCCTGAAAGCCAGGCAGTAGCAGTGGCTTACAACAGTGAACACAGGTCTCCCACGTGCAGTCAGATGCAGACACCTGTACTCATGGCCAGTCTTGCTGTTGAGAGGGAAAACTCTTCCCCATATCCAAGAGCTTACAGAAAAGATGTTTTGAGTGGGATTCTGAGGAGGCCCCTGGTCTAGCTGGATGCTAGCCTTGACCATCAGTTGTCTGCCTGGGGTAAGAAGGTGACCCTTTCTTTTCAGCCAACAAAGATTTTGTAATGTCTGTTACATTTTGTTTTGAAGAGCCTGATGGGAGTCTGAAAACTCCAGTTGTTGCCCCTGTGGTGCCTGCATTTTCTATCTTTGAAGATGACAATGACAAGGAGAACAAGGGGTAAGGAGGCAAAAAACGAACAGCTGAGCTGGTTCCACAGAACTTTGCTGTGGCTTTGATGGCAGTATGAGGGGGTGGCTCAAATACAGTCACTGGCAGCTGTGTGGAAGTGGCCTGGCAAAGCTGTAGTTGCTTCCCTGTGGAATCACACAGCTTCCCTGTTTGGACAAGGTGCTTGTGAGAGGCTTCATCTTCCCAGTAACTGTGGGTAACCTGTTTCTTTGAGCTGCTTCAACTTCTCTAAGGAGTCTGCCAAGGGGATTCTTTTTACACAAGAATTTAAAGTATAACTAAAGGCACCAAGCCTTTGCTAAGATCATTCTGCCTGGGAAAGGCTGGGGGGGAAAAGCTATTCAAACCCACTTGTTTTGTTAGGATCCCACTGCCCAGAAACAAGCCAGAAGAGCCCAGAACCATTGGAGAACGTCCCTTGGCTGACTGTCCAGTGCCTATGGAAGTGAGTGTCTGGTCTGATTCTGCAAGAATCAGCCTTGAAAATGGGTTATGGGGTTATAGGGGATGTGGGAAGTGGTTGTACTCGTGGACCCTTATGAATGATACCTAGTTGAAGTACCCTTTCCTATTTCCTGCCAATGGGGTGACTGTGTAGTGGAGTCCTCTACCCCTAAACCAAATCTCACTGCAGTGAATGTGTGGATTTGACATCTGTTTTGAGGGAGGAAGGAAAAGGGGCAAGAAACAACATCCTAACAACCTCCTTACAGTGTTCATAGCCAAGGAGATGCATAGAACTCCAGTCTGCCTGGGTATCAGTGATCACTAACAGGCTGTGTCATGCTCCTGTGGCTGGTTTGTGTTTAGCATTTTGCTGTGGTGTGTGAGTAACCACTGAGCAGTGGGCTGTTTCAGACTCCTGTGGCAATGCTAACTCACCTGTCTGTGGTGGTGATTATTGCCAACAACGAGGTGTGATGTGAAACCACGTGAAGCTGTCAGCTGGGTTGTATTGCCATCCCTTTCTTTTTCTAGCACTGTAAGTTGGCAAGGGCAGGCTGAACGTTGGCAAAGCTGGCTGCAGAGGCTGCTGGCAGCTCCCAGGGCACCTCTGGCAGCAGAGCTTTGATGGCTTAGGTTTAAATCTGTCTGGTTTTTTCTTTCCTGTCTAGGAAGAAACAGGGACACCCGAGTTCCTGAGGGATGATTATACAGTGTGGAACATACCAAACAGTAACAAAACTTTAGCTCCCAGCCCAAACAACACCAGAGACTTTGCAAGAGCTGCCCAGTTTGTATCAACCCCATTCAGTTACCTGTCAGCACATCCACGACAGCCTCTGCAGGACAAAGGTAAGGTCCTGAGCACTTTGGGTTGAAAGCTTGCTGTTGTGTACCACATACAGGTGCCCTGGATACTTGGCAGCCCTTGCCAAATGCCAGGCAGCTATGGCTGCTGCTGCCACCCCTGCTGGCCAGTGCCCAGCTGCTGGGAGCTTGGGCTGGCCCAGCACAGAAGCTTTCCAAACATTTCTAACTGGAGGAATAAGAGAAGATAGTTGAGGCTTTGAGTGCGCTGTGGAACTGCTGTTCTGAACTGTTTCAAGGACTTGTAACCAGCCAAAAAAATTGAAGCCCCCAACACCACCTTCTCTGGGGGCACTTTTGTTTTGACACACACACCCTAAAGAAATCAAGCTACTGTCTTTACTGTCATGCATTTCAAAATAGGCTTGTTCAGTTCTAGCTTTTGTGGTGGCTTGGCAGCTTCTACAGCTGCAGTGTGACTTAACCTTCTTGTCTTGGTGAGACTACTCCAAATGTGCTTGCCTTTGGGGAAGATAAACCCTTGCTCTTTATTGCTCCTCTTTCTGTTCAGCCTGTGAGGATGACTTGCAGCAAATGGATCTGGAGTTCTCTGAAGAACTGCACAAGCAAGCAAAAGCTAAGAAGCTAAGGTATGTCATGGCTTGCTGTGGTTGTGAAGGTTTGAGAGGGCTGGGCAGATGAAATCTGTGCTGGAGCAGGCAGCTCTGCTCTGCTGCTCTCCTTGCCAAGTAAGCCAGAGCTGAGCTATCTGTGTCAGACTGACTCTGCTTGCTTAGCAGACATCTCGGTGCCTTGCTGGAGGGAAATGAACCTGAGTATGGTGATAATACCCCTGAAAGTGTTCCTGTGGGTTCATCCACTTTAGGGTGGATGACAGCTTTAAAAGTTAACCTTCCAGAAGCTTTTAATGGCTGTGTGTGTAAAGCTGATGCTTTCATTTCAGTATGGGCTGAACTTGTTGGCTGATGAACTTGCAAGTGATTGGACTATAGATAGCATAATATGGCCAGATCTTATTAAGAAATGTCCATGTTTTTTTCATTTTGACCTCACCTAAATTCCAGCCAGAGTTTCAAGCAGGGACATTTGGCACATTTGTGCTTACTGGATGCAAAAATACCGTGGCAGTACTGTCAGTTCATAATCCTTTGTTTTAAATATGTAGCCCTGCCCCTGAACACATTGCAGAACAAGGAGAGCTTCGAGGGAATGCCTTGAAACAAGGAAATGGCATCCAAGGAATCGCTGCAGCTGCTTCTCAAAGATTGCATGAGCAGACTGCCACGAGCAGAGCTGAATATTCCTCCTCTGCTGGGGTGGACAGAACTTCCCCTGGAGAGCTGTCTGGAGCTGGGCAGGACAGGGCATCCCGGCCTCTCAGAGCTGCAGGTACACAGCATTGCCTACAGTTTCCTTCCTCCAAGTCTGAGTTGGGAAGGGTGTTCCAAACTCATAGCAGTGCTTTGCTCCAACAAAGCTGTCTCATGGCTGTGCATGGATGTGAGGAGGGACAGGCCTGGGTAGCACAGAGTCTCCATATGGTGGGAGTGGGAAGGGCCCTGCAGAGCTCCCCCAGACCCTGCTACAGCAGCTTCCTCAGGCTCAGGGGGCACAGGAACGTGTCCAGGTGGATTTGGAAATCTTCATAGAAGGAGCTCCCACACCCTCTCTGGGCAGCCTAGGCCAGGGCTCCCTCCCCTCAGCACCAAAGGACTTGCTCCTCCTGTGCCAGGGATACTTGCTGTGTCCCAGCCTGTGCCCAGTACCCCTTGTCCTGCCAGTGGCCACCACACAACAAACACTGGCCCCAGCCTCCTGACACGCACCCATTAGGAATCAATCTGCATTAATAAGGTCCCCCCTCAGCCTTCTCCAGGCTGAACATCTCCCGGTCCCACAGCCTTTCCTCAGAGTAGCCCCTGTGTTGTGTGACACCAAAGATATTCTGAGTAGAGAGGTACTTAAGAGTTATTTGTAAGCAGAAGCTCAGATGCCTGGGAAAGGTCTGTCTGTGTGGGCAGCTTTAGCAGGGAAGGCACAGCAATAAAAGCTGGAATGTCAAAACTGAGGACTACTCAGCCCTCTTTTCTTGAAATACTCATTCAAGTCTAAGCTTGTGTTGAAATGAGACTTTTCTTACACCTTAAATGTTTTCCTTCTTTCCATGAAGTCCTTGTTGAGAACCCTTGGGATAAGGAATTGATTGGCAAATTCTTATCAGAGCTTCCTAAACCCCTCCACACTTATGCCAACTACTTTGAGTGGAAATCTGCTCTGCCATCCATCAAACTGAAGGCTGAACTCCCACTGGGTAAGAGCTACTTCAAACATGTCACTTGGAAGCATTCCATCAGGTTTTTTGTGGGAACCTCTGAGGTAGTTTTTTTCTCCTTCAGCTTATTCCTGTGTACGTCCAGAGAGCTTCCACGTTATCTGAACCTCAGATTCTAAATGACCTGGGTTTTGGTTTTTTTTTCCCTTGTCTTTTGTAGCATAAGTATTTTTATGGGGCACTCTCAGCAGGGAATTTTCCTGGTTTTCCTTCCCCAGTCACGTGTGGCACAGCTCAAGACTTAGTGTAGAACAGCAGCCGTCCTGTGTCAACAAGATCTGTGCGACAGCCATTGCAACACGCTTGTGTGACTTCAACATGAGTGTTTACTTTTTAAGGAGAATACACTTTGGCATCTGATTGCTTCCAGGGACTCGAGCTAAAATAGAAACACTGAGTTTTAGTGTGTGTCACTTCACAGCACTCTAGCTCTCAAGAGCTCACTGCAGGCTGTTTTCTCTACTAGCAGGAGGAGACTTGTAGAGAAAGACTAGCACCAGGGTTAAAGGGACAAATGACCCAGGCTGGTGCTGTTTGGTTGTTTCTGAGTGGGGGTGTCTCTGCCATGGAGCCTGCAAGCAGGACTTAATGTTGTTAATCTCTCAAAGGTTCCAGCTCGTTCCACGTGGACTGCTTGGTTGGACAGGGAGCTTTTGCCCAAGTCTATCAAGCTTCCATTCTGGGTGCAAGTAACCCTAGAAACAACCAGAAAGTTATATTCAAGGTAAGTAGTGTTTGGAGTAGCTCTGCTGGAGAGTTCATGGGTTGTAGAGCAATGACAACTACCTTTGGCTGGGCTCTGCTGAGTGTTCTCTGGGGCAGTTTTATTAATCAATGGCCGCTTGTAGATTGAGCAGCTCCTCCTCTGCTCTGCCCTGACTTCTGCCAGGCTGCTCCAGTGCAGGAAGGAGCAAGAGAGGACAGATAGCTGGTGTTTCCATCAGAGCTGCTGCCAAAGGGAGAAGCTGTGTGGTGTGAGGTCAGCTCAGCTCCGGAGGGTTGTACCAGGTCATGCCTTCCAGGACTGCCTGAGAGGGCACGTGTGCACTTACTGCAGGCTGCCTGCAACATGCTTGTGTGGTGGAGCTGACACACACTCCCCACCTTAGCCTATCACATCTACCTTGGAATCCTCTTGTGGATCCCCTCTGCAACATTTAATCTTGCTCCAAAAGTCCTTTTAGCGTGACATCTTAAACTGAGAGCTCCCCAGTCTGCAAAGGTGCCTGAAGGGCTTGGGCTTCTTTGAGCATCAGCAGGGGAAGGAATTAGAAGGGTTTTCCTGGTTTTTTACTTCAAAAGCCTTCTCTGTCACCCAGGAGGGCTGTGGCCAGCACAAACACTGACATGTTAAATAACACAAGGGGGTGTACAAGCCAAAATGGAGCTGTGGTGTGTGATTTCCAGAGGACTGATCATTGTGTCCACCTGAGCTCAGTTACTGTGGATCCAAGTATTGTATTTGGTGAAGAGGAAACAATACTTACCCTGCCATTCAAAAACCACCGAAACTCAGCCCCAGAAGAACTTTTCCTTTCCATGCTGATAGATTTTTCCTGGTAACTCAGCTTTCTGGTTACAGGTGCAGAAGCCTGCTAACCCTTGGGAGTTCTATATAGCAACACAAGTGGCAGAAAGGCTCCATCCAAGCATACACCATCTCTACATCCACTTCTATTCTGCCCATTTCTTTCAAAACGGGAGCATTTTGGTCGGTGAGCTCCACAACTACGGGACGTTGCTGGTGAGTGGCACCAGCTTGTTCTCTGGGGCATCTGTGTTGGTTTTGGGGTGCTGTTTCCATTGCAGCACACAGATGTCTTCTCTCTGCTTCATGGGACTTGATTGTGAACGTATTCAGTGCTTCTCAACAAGGGGCTGTCATCCAGGTTGAGCTCTGATGGTTCTGCCCCATGTTTTGCTGTGCAGAATGCCATAAACATCTACAAAAAGCTCCCCGAGAAGGTGATGCCTCAAGCCCTTGTCATCTACTTTGCTGTAAAGATTCTTTACATGTTGGAAGAGCTCCACAGCTGCAAAATCATCCATGGGGACATCAAGCCTGACAATTTCATCCTTGGAGAAAGGCAAGTATTTCCCTTTGCCACCTGAGATGCCAACATACCATGATGCCACAGCCAGAGCCTCTGTTACTGACCTGATTGCTTCATGTCATCACAACTGAAGGTTTCTGGACAACGACACGTGTGACATAGATGGCCTCTCCCATGGCTTGACGCTCATTGACTTGGGCCAGAGCATAGACATGAAGCTTTTCCCTGAAGGAACAGCATTTACTGCAAAGTGTGAAACGTCTGGATTTCAGTGTATCGAGATGCTGACACAGAAACCATGGAACTACCAGGTATGAGACTGCACAGGCAAACTGGAACATTTCTAGCTCACTGCCTGCCTCTGCCACTCAATCAATGGAGTGTAGAGGTGGCAGGTTCCTGCACCAGAGCTGCAGCTGCAGCCTGGTGGTTGAAAAACACAGTCCCGTGCCCTCTTCTTACAGAGCTTGCCCCCAGGGCTCCACAGAGTGCTTCTCAGCTTATTTTTAGCTGTCTTGATACATTTTTAACATGAAACCTGCTTGTGCTTTGTTCAGACAGACTACTTTGGCTTTGCAGCAACCGTGTACTGCATGCTCTTTGGCTCCTACATGCGAGTGAAGAACGAAAACGGTGTCTGGAAGCCCGAGGGAGTCTTCAGAAGGTTGGTGTCAAAAAAACCCCACTTTCAAAACCTTCCCTTGTCTAGAAAGATGCATCATTGGTACGAGGCTTCTTTGAAGTTAGTTTCTGTGACAGCTTTCAGGGTTGCTCGCACTCATTTCTCGAGCTGTGGCTTCAGTGCACGGGAACTGCTTCATCAAATCCCCTGCCTGAAGGCCAGCAAGTGTTTCAGCAGTGGTGAACTGCACAACCTCCTGGCTGCTTGCAACCAGGAGGCAACAGCTAAGGAGGACGGATCCCTCTGGTTCATTGAGCAGCTGCCTGTTGTTCCAGCCTTGTGTGCAGTCAGCCTCTGCTTGGGAAGGGAAAGGGGTGAAGGTGGGAAATGGTACCTGGACAGCTTGGGTTTAGCTCTTTTTATTGGATGTGTTTTTCATAGAATTGTTCTGCTTGGAAAAGACCTTTAAGAGGGAGTCCAGCCACTCACCCCGTGCTGCCACCACTAACCCACGTCCCTCAGCACCTCCTCTATGCTTCTTTTAAACATCTCCAGGGCTCGGGGACTCCACCACCTCCCTGGGCAGCCTTGGCCAGCTTCTTAACAACCCCCTTGGTGTATAAAAGCTCTTCCTCCCCTTGTTCCTTTGCAGGCTTGCCAACGCTGACCTGTGGAAAGAACTGTTTGAGAGCATGCTCAACATCCCCAGCTGCCACAGCCTGCCTTCCCTGCGAGCCTGGCGCACGAGGCTCAAGGACCTGTTTTGCAAGTGCTACGCCAAGGAGATGAGGCTGCATCGGAACAGGCTGGTGGTGCTGCTCATAGAGCACAAGCGCTCCCGCAAGTGAGCGCGGCCCCTGCCCTCTGCTTCAAAGCCTTGGGGGGCTTTTAGTGACGGGAAATCTTTCTGTAACGGCTTCTGTCGGAAATAAACGTTCTTAGGGTTGACTTCAGGCATGGTAACTCGCCTCTTTCTGTGCTTCTGGGGGACAAAAGGCATTAAAGCTGCTGCTTGTTTTCACCGGGCCGGTCTGAGAGGCGCAGTGGTGGTGGATTTCTAAGGGGTGGTGGTGGGGGCAAAGCTGGTGGAAATTGGTGTAAGGTGAAGTAATTGCTTTCAGCCTCCCCTGGGATTCTTGAGAAAGGCCGTGGAATGATTCCTGATGAAGGGATCTCGGGAAATGCTCAGCACGGACACTGCTGAGCTCAGCCCAGCTGCTGTGAGGCCAGGATGCCTGATGGGTGGGGGGAAGGACAGGCTCACCTCTGGAATGCAAAAGCATGTGTGAGGTGGCTGATTCCTTTTCCCCAACATGGAACGTGTCAACAGAGCCTTGGGGAGGAGGAGGCATTGGAAAGGGGGATGCAGTTCCAGACTGAGCCCCTGCCTGTGGTGGAAGACCCCTGCGTCTCTTCCTAACAGAAGTGAAGACAGCAATTGGCAGTGAAATAGCTGTGGGCTGCAAGAGTTGTGTGCCTGTGTAGCCTTCTACACGTGGTCAGGGGAAACTCATAGGTGTGAAGGGTACAGGTTTGCAGCAGGTCTGTTTCTCTTCTCCCAAAAGAGCTGCTGCATTTGCTCCTGTGGTGCTGAGTCAGTGGTGAGATGGAGCTGCAGATGAGCAGCAGCACTCGGAGCTGACATTCACAGCCCTCCTGCTCTAACCTTTCTCTCAGGAGAGAAACCAAGGTTTGCAGATTTAGTTTAGATTAGACAGGAGGGAAATTGCACTTGCTGCCTTGTGTTGAATCCACTTCTGACCAGGCAGAGCACAGTTATTAGAGATGAGGGGGAAACACAGAGGCAAATCCCTGCCCTGACTGGAATGGAAAGGGTTCTCTTTCTGTTTGTTACAAGGCTCTGTTTTCCTTTGCTGTGGCAGGATATTGGGACAATACCCTGGGAAAAGGCTGGGGGAAAGCATTCCTCTAAGAGTGCCCCCTCTTCCTTCTGATCTGTTTTTGCCTTTCTTCATTCCAGCAGGCTGAGTTCCCACTGCTGTCCCCTCCGCTCTGCACGAGCTTCACTTGGCTTTGTGGCTCTTATGTTATGCATCAAAGTAACCTGAATGACCTGAACGTTGGCAAGGACACCAGGAAGAGCTGAGCACGGCCTGGAGGCATGGCAAAGGATGGATGGCTGCACCTCTCACCTTCCCTTGCTGTGGAGCGACCTTTCTGTTTCTCTGCATCCTTCGTGCTGCTCGGCTGAGGCTTTGCTGCTAAACCCAAGCCACGACTCGTTGCTTTGGAAAGCTTCCTGACCTGCCTTCTCCTTCTACTGGGGGACCCTGCTTTGGTGGCAAAATCTCCCCCCATTCCTGGGGTGTGCCAGGGAGCTGGGGGCTGCTTGCCTCAACATTGCACTGCAGCTTGTTGCCACCTTCACTAGTGCCTGATGACTGAGCTCAGAGGATAAATCCATGTGGGGTGCTGCTCTTCCTGGGCTGGAGGAGCTCTGAGGCGGTGTCTCCCAGGCAGTGAGCAGCGGAGCTGAGCAACCAGGATCATCCCAGCACCAAGGCACCTCTGGGTAAGTGCCACCTTCTTGTTTGTGGGTAAAACAAGGAGCTGAGGAGCAGGAGTCAGGGGCCTGGGGTGGACTGTAAGGAAGATACCGTGTGTGGGAGAGGAGAGGAGCTGGCAGCGAGGCTTGGGAGAATGAGTGCTCAGCGGGTGTGCAGCACACCGAAGTACTGCAGTTGGGCTTTATGAGCCTGGCTCTGCTGCCTGCAAATCCTCCCCACTCCGACTGCACAAGGGTGATGTGTTGGCTGAATCTGCTGAGGAGCTGCTGAGCTCTCTGCGGGCAGCACACTTCAGGGGGTGCCAGGGGGCTCGCAGCCCGAGGGATGCAGCTATCCTGAGGCTCCTCACAGGCCTGTTGGTGCAGTGCTCTGGTTTGGAATCCTTTGGAACTGATAGAGGAAAAAAGGCTGTTTGATCAGCGGTATGAGGCTGTTGTCATGGGTGTACTGGAACGGAGAGAGAAAAAGGATGCTTGGTGCTGGTGAGGGCACTCATTTTATTTGTGCGTCTATCCACAGGAGGGAGACAAACCACAGACTTTCTTAGGTCTCCCTGCCTCTCACTGTGTTTCAGGGGTGTTTCTCCCCTGCTGAAACTGCCTGACTTTAAAACCACGTGGTGGTTGGGTAGGTGAGGTAAAGGCAGCCAGCCCGGGTGCTGAGCAGGGGCAGAGAGGCTGTGCTCGTGTTGGGAGGGTTTGCTGTTCTGGCCTGGAAGATTGGAATCACGAACTGCTCTGTGTGCAGAGGATCTGCAAATGCTCCTTGGGTCGTTTTCCTAAACTCAGCTGCTCCGTAGAAAAGCCTGTATGGGCAGCAGGGGCCTTGGGGCTGCTGTGGAGGGGCTGGGGCAATGGGGATGTTCAGCCTGGAGAAGGGGAGGCTGCAGGGAGCTGGGGGTCGGGCTCTGCTCCCAAGTAATAAATAACAGGACAAGAGGAAATATTGCACTCAAGTTGCTCCAGGAGACTAGGAAGGACTGTTTCCCTGAGAGGGGTGTCAGCCCCTGTGCCAGGCTCCCCAGGGAGCTGGGGCAGTGCCCAGCCCTGGAGGGATCCCAAAGCCGTGGGGCTGAGGTGCTGAGTGCCAGGGGTCAGTGGTGGGCTGGGAAGGGGGAAGGCTGGGACTGCAGCAGCTTCAAAGGATTCTCCAGCCAAAACGATTCTGTGATTCTATAAACAATTCATTCTGGGTAACTCACTCAGGCTGTTAGTTTATCTGCTCCTCCCACTGCGCTCTCGCTCCTTTCCCTGCTCCTTTCCCTGCTCCTGTCCCACACCAACCCAGCACAGATCCTTCCTTGCTTTGGGAAACCCCTTCCCACCTCACACAGCAGCTCAGGATTATTCCTCCCAGCAGCAGGGAGCACCTCCCCACAGCTGGGGCTCCTCTGCCTGCTTTTTATGGCAACCCACTCTCACATTACCCTTTAAACTCACCCTGCTCTTGCCTCTTGTCAGCCTTCCCGTGGCATGTGGAAAAAAAGCGCCTTTGGGCTTGACACAAAGCAGCTGCTTTAACCAGTCAGCTGCAGCAAGTTGCACCGTGAGGCTGATCAGCTGGGAGAAAAACCTCCTTGTAGCTGCTGGAAATACAAACATTGGCTGCTGGGGTTGTGCTTTTGGTGCTTTTATTTTTTACTTCCTTCGCCTCCTTCATTTAATTTTCTTACAAAGAGAGCTGGAGCCAGCTGTTCTCTGCCCAGGCAAAAACCTCTGCCAGGCTCAAGGCTTTATATATATGGAGAGAGAATGAAGATCGATTTAATCCCCTTCTCATAATGCAGTGGCACACGCTGCTCTGAAAAGTGCTTCGCATTATGAGCACGTTGTGTTTGGAGCA
This sequence comes from Urocolius indicus, assembly GCA_013401255.1. NCBI lineage: Eukaryota > Metazoa > Chordata > Aves > Coliiformes > Coliidae > Urocolius > Urocolius indicus. Next base: position 84,969 of record WBNH01010261.1, read on the forward strand.
TGACAGGAGTCCTCACCTGCCTCTTTGCCCCTAATTCACCCTAATTTCTCCCTGTCCCATCTCAGGGTAGTAAGACAGATGTGTCCCCCTCCAGCCGTGTGCCACCTAGGGCTTAAATGTCAGCTTCCCCCCCCCTCCCCACACACACACGGAGTGGGGGAAGGAGCTCGCGTGGGTGTCGGAGTTTCACATCGTGATATATACAGCAGCTAGGTGTTTGCTACAAGTCTCTGTGCCATCCCTCCTGGCTTGGAAAAAAAATACCCAAAGCCCATCTCTGTGCCTGCAGGTGTGGCTTGTGCTCGGTGGTTAAGAGCATCTCAAGGAAGGCAGGCGTGGATGTGAGCTCTGAGGGTGATTGTAGGGATGGTTTTTGCTTGCGGACGCCTTGGTTGGGCTTTTGGTTGTGAATTACTTTAGCCAAGCCTTGGTGACTGTAAGGGATGGCTAAGGAGATACTGCCTGTCTGTCCTGGGTTGGGTTCAGGCTGTCAGTGCCCTGTTCTTTACCATGAAATAACCTTTCAAAGAGAAGTCCCTTTGTGCTGAGCAGCTGCTCCTGCCATCCCCTCACACGAGCATCCCATGGAGTCGGGGGGAAACAGGACAGATAAACCCTAAAGCCATCCAGGTGGTCACCACAGCAATGGCTCCACAAAGACGCAACCTGGAGGGGTCGAAAGGCTCCTAATTTCTGAGTGATTTGTAAACCAAGCTGCTAAAAGGGAGCTGTGCATGAAGCACCCCAGCAGCAGCCCAGCCCCAGCCGGTGCCGCTGACGTTTCCTCCGCGGCGCGCGCCCGAATCCACGCCGATGAAGATCTCGAGGTATCCCCAGAGTCGCCCTTTAGAGATAACTCATCTTGGGGCCTCCACCACCCACACAGAGAGGAGAGATTTCCTGGTGTGTGGGTGGCTCGCCTTTTCTTCTTCTACACAAAGCCCAAGTTTACTCACTTTTTCAGCCATTCGCCACGAGGCTGTGGTGAGCCCCGGGGGTGGGGGGCCCCAGGCAGAGGCCTCGGGGGCTTTGTTCTCCCCTAGGTTCCTCCATCGCTTGCTGGTGGTAACCTGTCCCCAGGAACCCCTGGCTGAGCCCTTGCTGCTGCCAGATTCCTTTCAAGGTTGTTGAAAGTCGCAGGTGCCTCGTTAATCAGTGAATCCATCCCCTGGGGATGACCCAGCCCCAGCCCAGGGACCACTGAATGTGGGACAGGACCATTCTCAGCTGCCACTGCCTCCAGATGAGGCTGCTGCTGCTGTCCCTTGATCCATCCACAGTGTCCCCATCCCCACTGCAGACGAGTGCGCAGCAATGACACCCTGCATACAGATGGTTTAGGTGTTTAACAAACACATATCTGCATTCTTTAAACCCCCTCCTAACCCTGCACGTTCACAGCAGCCATTGGGGACGTGGAGCAAGCTGATGGAGGAGGAGGAGGAGGAGGAATGGATCCAATTCAGTTCGTTGGGCTCAGCGCTCACCTGGGACGTGAGAGACATGGGTTTGGTCCCTGCCCAGCTCAGGGGATGCTTAGCCCAGGCGTGGGGAAGGGGATGCCCGCTCACTGCAGGGAGAGAGGAGTCAGGGCAGGCAGGGTTTGAGGCTTTTGGGCTCTGGTGACATCACTTGCAGGTGCTTGAGCCCGGTGGCAGCTCGGTGCACGTCCTGCGGCTGCTCTCACCACAGCTGTGCCCAGCTGCGCCTGCCCCGGCGCCGGCTGCTGGGACACACATGTGCCGCCTGCTCCTCCCGCTCTGCCGGGCAGCTCCTCCAGCCCCGAGCCTCTCCTGCCTCCCCCCAGCCAGGAAATCCTCCTCCTTTCCCTCCTCCTTCTTCTTTGCTGGCTGCCTGGGAGGCCCCCGGGGTGCTGGGTCGCGGTGCCGAGAGCCGTTGGCGCTCAGCAGAGTGCGCGGCACCGCGCCTTGGTAAAGGTCAGGCTCCAAGCCCGGCTCAGGCGAAGCCTCCTGTGTGAGGCACGTGGCTTCAACCTGATTTTATCTCCCAGCACAGGGTGAAATAACATTTGTCACGATGGGCTGGAGCAGCAGCAGGCGTCACTTTTTTCCGTTGGTGCGCCGTAAGGTTATAAATGGCTTTTGGTGAGCAGCTGTGTGCCAGGGCTGTGCCTTGGGCTGCTTTGTCTCTGCCATACAGGGACGTGTTCAGCTCTCTCAGGCTGTGTGGGCAGGCTCAGAGGTCCTTCCTCCCCAGCCTCCATCCCTATTCTTTCCTCCATCTCTCCTCCCCGACCGCTTCCCAGTACCAGCCATGGGCTGCGGGGATGGGGCAGAGGGAGAGCTGGGTGGGGGAGGATGCAGGCAGCCAGTGCTCGGCCATCACTGTGGGACCTGGATCCCAGCATCCTCATTATTCATCCTTTCCCCTTCCCTTCTAATTTCTCCCTTTGATTCTCCATCTGGGAGACAAGGAAGCTCCGGCTGTGTGGTGGCATCTGGGCTGGTGGGACCGAGGGGAGCTGTGCTAATTGGCCATTAGTGTTGCAGGATGAGGGTTGAGCTGTGGCATCCCCAACCCTGCGTCCCCCAGGGGCTGGGGGTATGGGGGGGTGGATGCTGTGGGGACAGAGCCTTGTGGTGAGGGAGGGTTTGCAAAACACCACCTCTCTCCATCCCTGTGCGCTGCAGAGCGTGAGGTGGTGACCTTCGGGACGTGGCTTCGGTGCAAGCACCTCCGGGATGGTTCACGACAATAGGAAGGAGGGCAAATAGAAACAGATTTGTTTCCAGGAGGCTTGGCGCTGTGATTCACGGGGGGATAAAATGCTCTGGCAGAAAGAGGGGGGGTGAAGCTGGTGGCTGTTGGGGTCCATTGAAACATCCCAGGTGTGTGTGAGCCCCCTACACTGCACCCAAAGCGTTTGAGGGGAAAGGCCAAGCTGTCCTTCCCCAGCGCCTTCCCCAGCGCCTCGCTGTTCACATGAGACACCCACACAGAAACCAAAATGAACCAGGAGGAGAAAATAGACACAGCATCTGCCCCTGGCCTCGCACCCTGGGGCCTCTGTGCCCCAACCCACCCCCACCCAGCCTTTGTCCCAGCAGCGGGGGCTCCCCAAGATGCTCCCCAGCCCCTGAGGGCTGGGTGAAGCCACGAGTGGCTTATGGGCCAGTTGTGGGGTTGTTTTGGGGCTGGACAAGGGCATTTCACCCCTGGGACCTCGCCTGCAGCCCCACTGCTGGCTTTGGTGAGCCGATGTCCCCCTGTGCCGGGGGCTGCTCACCGAGGTGTGGGCCAGCACCTCTCCTCCTGTGCGAGCCAGGCTGCTTCAGCGAGGCTCCTCGGGGCTTTAGATTCATAACTAAAGGCCCCTCCTGGGCCTTGGTTTATTTTTGTTTCCCTGATAAAAAATCCTCTCCCTTGCAGTGGAGGCTGATGCAGGGCCACCCCCAGAGCCGGCAGCAGCGCTGGACATCTGTGTTTTCACAAGGGTGTTTATGGAGTGGATGTGGAAGCAGCCGCCAGCGCCGGCCCCGGGCTCCCTGGGCCAGCAGCCCCCCCTTTGCACAGTAGCTGGGGGCAAGGGGCTGAAACGGGAGGGGGAAGGGGCTAGAGAGAAATAGAATCATGCAATGGGGGGTTGTAAGGGGGAAGCTGGTGCAACCCCCTGCTACAGCAGGTTCAGGGGACACAGGAGCCTGTCCACGTGGGTTTGGAAGCAGCCCCAGAAGGAGCCTTCACACCCTCCCTGGCATCCCCCTCCCCAGCTTTTTGGGGCTGGTGCAGTGCCAGGCACCGCTGCCCGCAGCTGGGGTGGGGGGACACTGCGCAGGATGGGGGTCACCTCCCTGGCCACAACCCCAGCCCTGCAGCCACACGTGTCCCCAGCTTTGCTCAGGCTTCCCGCGGGGTTTTGGGCCGGGGGGAGGGTTGGCAGAGGGTGCCGTGGGTGTCCCCAGGTTGGCCACGGGACGTGGCCCCGCTCCTGGTTGCCGGTGCTGGGGCAGGAGGAAGCTGTGGTCAAGCAGGTCCCTCCTGGCTGCCAAGGCCCAGCTTTGAGTTAGTCACCACAAAATAGCGTTATGATTGTTCATGCAAAGCATCTCCTGCCCGGGGCCGCGGCGCCCGAGGCTCTGATTTGGGGTGGGGTGTTTTTCCCCTCTTCTTTTTACTTTTACTGATTGATTTCTTTCCCTTGCTCCAACGGCGTCACCCGGCTCCGGTGTGTGCACACCCGGGCACCCGCAGCCTTGCCACAGGGGAAGGGGGGCTTGGGGTGGCAAAGTGAGAAAGGGGTAAGTGTGGGAGGCGTGGAGGCTGGGCTGTGCCCGGTGCGGGTGTC
>WBNH01010262.1:0-36720 GCA_013401255.1 Urocolius indicus
AACTTGAGGCCACTTCCTCTCATTTGATCACTCATTACTGGGGAGAAGAGCCCAACTCCCATCTTACTACAACCTCCTTTCAGGCAGTTGTAAAAAAAATGATCACATTTCTCCTCAGTCTTCTCGTCTCCAAGCTAAAGAACCCCGGTTCCTTCAGCTGTTCCTCATCAGAACCGTGCTCCCTTCCCCACCTTTGCTGCCCATCTCCAGACATGCTCCAGCACCTCAACGTCCTTCCTGTAGTGAGAGGCCCAAAATCGAACACAGCACTTGAGGTGCAGCCTCACCAGTGCCAAGTAGAGGCACAGTCACTGCCCTGATCCTGCTGGCCACACTATTTCTGATACAAATCAGGATGTCACTGGCCTTCTTGGCCACCTGGGCACACCGATAACTCACGTTCAGCTGCTGTCAATTAACATCCACAAGTCCTTTTCCACTGCAAGTGACAGACAAGGAGGACAGTGGTCTCCTTTAGTGCTTCAGCTAGACCTGGCACTGCCCTGAAGATGGGACTCGTGTAGCCACCCTGGCCCATTAACGCTGGGCTCAGCACTCGGCAGAGCCCGCAGGACAGAGAGGTGCTGTCCTCCACCAGTGACGTGGAGCCTGCCATTGCCAAATCCTCTTCCCCAGGAATTCATAGCTGGATTCAGACATTCCCAGCCTGTTACTTATTTCAATACTTTCAGCCCTCCAGAGTACAGGGACATCCTGTCTTAAACCTGCCGAGCCTCACGCCAAGAGGACATCTGCTTGGAAGGTGGCCTCTCTGGCTGACCCAGCCCTGGAGGGCTGCCTTCCCGTCTCTGCAAGATCCCAAACATACCCTTGCACCCAACAAAGAGAAGCCAGTTCACAGCAGAGCCAGGAACAAGAAAAGCCACTCAGGCAAACCACAGCTCCCCATTCCCACTTCAGAAGCTTTGCGAGATTTTTAGGCCTTGGAAACATTTTCTTCCTACTCAGGGCATTTTTAGGTTAATGGTTCATCAAACCTCACAGTCCAGGAAACCTCTGTGTGGCTGACCAGTGTGTGGGTGTAGGGATGGGTGGGGAAAAAAAACCCTCTCTGGCATCTGTTCTTCCCACAATGCTTAAACCACAGGCTCTGGGCTGAGCTAGGAGCCACCAGAAACAAGCCAAAAACTAGGCAGGCAGGCAAGGGAAAACCTCACTGCTGCCCCATGCTTCTTTCAGACTTGAGGAACACAGACAGTGAGCAATCACTTCCAGAAAGCATCAATCTCCTGTTCGAGATGCTCTGCAAAACACAGCATCCCCAGGAGAGAAGCAGCCATGCCATGCCTGCTGTGCCCCTCTGCCAATCCCCAGAGGTGCTGGTGGCACCTGGCACTGCAGGGGCTGACAATGCTGCTGGCAGAGGGAACACACAACATCTGAACTCTCTGTTTGCCCAGGAGCAGGTCTCCAGCATCACACAACTCTGATTCCCCGCGCTGATTTCGTTTGGTTTGGTCCTTCTAGCCTAAGCCTTGTTTTACAAGCATTCTTCAAGTGCAACAAAGAATGAAGCATCAGTGTTTGTAAGAAGAGCCCTTTGATATCCTGAAGCTCACTCTTCTTCCTCTTCTTCAAAAACTAGTACTTTCAAGTGAAAGCTCCAAATTTGGACAATTCTCATGAAGCCATTCCCCTACATCACCTACTGTGAAAGTGGAGGAGCTGAGCCATAGCTAGGAACATCTAATCATTCACCTTTATCCTGTCCAGTTTTCCTAAGTTTTTATGATTTTCCAGGATCAAAGTAACAGTGGATTTTTATCACAGACAGAAAGGCAATGGAGCAAAATTTCCCTCTGCTCCCTTTCCCAGCAAGCACAGCACCAGCTTGTAACATGCTCACAGTGCCCCTTCTGCCCCTCAGATGCTCCACAGATACAGCAGTTCACTGTGAGCCACCAGCAAATATCCTCCAGCTTAAGCAAAGCACATGACATGAGAATCTTTCAAACCACATCACTGCTGAATTTGAAAGATAAGGGATGTTTGTGCTGTATGAGGGCTATGACTCTAAGTGGACAGAGTGATGCACCTGAAGAAACCCACTCTTTCCACATTCCTCCAGCAATGCGGTGGGAGGCGAGGAGAAATCATCTTTTCCCAAATAACCAGTAACTTCCAAACCAGGAAGGAAATATTTGCTCCCAGTACACCTCACCTGCATGGGAACAGCCTGACCTTGCCAATCCTCATCCATCCTGACCTCAAAGCAGCAGAAAGCAAGGATGCGTGCTGCTTTTCACCATCCGTTTCGTGAGATGGTTTCAGAAGCCGCTGTCTGTGCAGCACAGAGAGAGAGTTGTGGGCAGGTTTCAACAGCCACGTGCTGTGCACTGGTTCTGAAACGAGCAACCTCATTTTACCACTGTCCAAATGTGCTCTCACAAAACCTGGCTGCTAGCAAGCACACCCGAGCAGACGTTAGCCAAAGAGCCTGTACTTTATGTCGTGGGAGAGGGAGTCCATGAAGCTAACTCAAGAGAAGGGATGGAGAGAGCTGTAGGAAGGGGAGGTAATGCACACTTCTATGCCTTCTAGGAAGTTCTGGAAAAGAGCAATGGGGATAAGCTCCACTCTCCACCAATTCGGAGGGCATAGCTTAGAAGGTGCCCAAACCCCACTGTTCATTCATGGTCACCCTCACAAACACCTGCCTTGCGCCTGTTGTTGGTGAGTAATATTTTCCACAGTGGGAAGCAAGTGAACAGAAGCAACACACCAGAAGCCACCATCACACTTGGTCACACATTGTTCACAGCTCCTCTCCATCAAAACCTGCAGGAGCTTTTATGGCTCAGCCTCACCGCGAGCCCAAGGTGCAGAAGGGCACGCTTCATCATCCCACTTGCCACCTTTCAAAGAAGGTATCTGCCTAAAACTGGCACTCTTTCCTCACCCATCCTCCAGTCTCCAGAAGTGATGTCCTAATGCAACAGGTCAAGCAACACAGCAGGAGTCCCCAGTCTGCAGACTGCACCAGGTGCTGGAGCCCTCTGAGGATACTAAAAGCATCTGTCAACCATGTCAGCTGACCTCGGATTCAGCCAACCTGCTGAGACCCCCAAGTCTTCAGAGAGCTTCACCAACCTCTGCAACTTCCCAACGTACCATAATAACATCTCCTAAGTGGAGTTTACAGGCTGATTGTTCAGCTTTCAAGACAGATGCCCTTTCTTTTAGCAAGTATGTCAAATATAGCTTATGGACCAAATAAGGCAGGCTTAGAAGAGGGGAGAGTCAAGAGGGAGAAGATACTTCCCAACAAGAAGAAAAGAAACACGAGATTTGCTGCAAAACGTAACAGATTCAGGGGACAAATTAAAAAGGGAAACCATAAAAACTTAGCCAAGTCCTTTTTTTAATTCTTGCATCTGCTGCTTTACAGTAAAGTTTCAGCTACTGTATATAATTAGATTTATGTTCTGTGATTCTATTCCACACAGATTTCTTTGAAACTTCTCTGGGGTTACAAACTACAGGGAAGTTTCAGCTGGGAGATAAAAAAGCTGCAGTAAGAACATCCTCACACACAAAGGTCTCACAGATGCTGCAATGTAAACAAGTGAAAGTCTCACCTGTGAAAGTGGTCTGCACACTGCGGTAGGGTCGTAGGGAGCAAAGCCACACCAGCTTATTGCTGCTCACCCTCAGCTCCCTACACGGGGCCCTGCAGCTCCAGGAACATTTTAGGGACCTGCCATTTGGAAATCAGTTGCAAATCCCAGACCTAAAGCAGTTCACCAAGAACCAGTGGCAGCAGTACGGACACTGTGTGGCGTGCCTGGGTTTTCTTGAGCGATGAAATGGCTTTTTCTTTAACAATGAGAAACAAAACAGAGAGATCCAATTCCAGTGCTAAAAATGCAGCAGTCCAAACAGATATCTTGGACCTTAAGCTCCAAGAGCAGGACGTGAATATGACCCAGATACCCAAGAGTCAGCATACAACAAAAGTGGCAGAAAGGTAGACCAGTATATGGGTAAAATGGATAACCCCAGTCTGCTATCAGAGGCCCACACTGATCACTTTGGTATAAAGAGGTTCTCAAACTCATTTATGTCATGGTACATCTCCTGAAACTCTAGAAATCATCCATCAGATGCCATCACACTTTGTAATTGTGCACTTAAAGCGTGGACAAGGGGGGGAAGGAAACCGTCTCCATTTATATGGGAAGGACAAAACACCTCATGCTTTAAGAGCACCACGACTGCAAAGCACCCAAACATCCCACTCCACTTAGGACCTACAAAGCAGGCACTCCTGGGAGAGGCCAATCTGCCTGTGTCTCCACCAACCATGAGGAAAACCAAGGCGATAAGGAACACTAGACATGCACCAGCCAAGCTAAGAGCACGAAGCATTTATCTGGAAACAATCGGGTTCTCTAATAACAGGGCTGCAGCGGCGGCGTGAAAAGGGAGGGAGGAGGAGCAGGCGGGGAGAAAGGGACTAGCTGGATATTTATCCCATCCTCATCTTTGTGTTATCAGTACCCCGGTATCAGCATTGTTCAAAATGGCTGCTTAGATGGTTGCCAGCAGCAACAACAGAATCGGTCCATCTGCTGGCATTCTCCCTAATCTATCTCAAACACTCGTCTTCTTTTTAAATGCACGCAGGGGAAAGAAGGGGTGGGGGGGGAGGGAAAAAGTCCGCCTCATACAAAGAAACTGAATCCTGCTATAACAGAGCCTTTTAACTAGATTTTATGCCACCCCTGTTTCCAGGACACACAGACAAAAGTTAATTTTACGATAAAAGAACCAGTGTTAGGTGCTTTTTTGTTATGAGATCAGAAAGCAAATGGAATTTGAATTGTCTGCAGTGGCATGTATCTGACAAAGATTAATTTAAACAGATATTGTCTCTGAAACCAAAGTCCATTGAGCGGCTTCACAGCCTATCAACCATGCGAAAGCAGCTCCTTCAGCAGCACTGCTGACTCCACCACTTTCTTTAAAAATGGCTTAACCTATTTCTTGTAAGATAAAAGGTCATATATAGTTCTATTTTACAAACCCATAATAGCTGAAGCCACACCAAGCGAGGACAATCAGAAGAAAATAACAACGGGAGGGGGGAGAATTTCCTCCCCCTTCACAGGCAGATGCTCAACACTCGCTGGGTACATTTCAAAGTTCGGCGGGTAGACACCGAAATATTTCAACACCCTTAGAACAGAATAAAAACCCCCGGGCCCCTGCAGGTCAGCAGTGCAGGATGGAGGAGCCCAGCCTGAGTCAAGATGCTGCAGCAGGGCAGCTCACTGCAATCGGCACGGGATGCTCCTCTGGCAGGGATGCAAAGCCCTGAGGAGGATGCAGGGGAGGAGCAGCAGGGCTGCCAGCTAGCTCCCTAAGCCCCTGGGCCAAGCAGGGGTGGGCAGAAGGAGGACAAGCACTGCTCCCCAAGGGCTCACTTACCCACCTCAGCCCTTCTCTGGGGTATTATTTCTCCTTTTAATCACAAGAAACAGATCCGTGCGTGCCATCAGCGGGCTGCGTGGATGGAGACAGCTGCTCAGACTTCAATGGGACACACACGCAGACAGGGGTGGGGGGGGGAAAGCTGCAGAAACCCAAATCCTGCAATTTATTCTCTTTTTATTTCCAGTTTATACAGAGCACCGCAGGGAAAACGCTACCAGACAGTTTCAGAGCATTTGATACAGCAACGACCCAGCTTTGGGAAAAGAACGGAGGAGAAGCAAAATAAAAGATGACAGCCAAAAGCACTTTTAATATAGTTTCAGTACTTTCAAGAGAAAGCTTCTGTACACAGAGCAGCCAGTGAACTGTTACCAAAATAAACACCACTGGCTTTAAAAAAAAAAAAAAAAATAAGATTTTCTTTCTGAGGAGACAGAGAATCAAAAGAGACGAGAACCAGCGAGTGAGACAGAAGACACATTTATTTCTCATCCTCCAGACGCAATGCTTTTAATTTGGCATCCAAAGCCACTGTAGTTCATTAATGCAGATTTTATTTATCTCAGTAGCCCATTTGTTGCTCTGCCACCCCTTTGACAGGGCACTCGTCTTCATCGAGGCAGTCCAACACTAATAACGGGTGATAGATACTGCTGGTGTTCCAGGCAGCCACCCCCACACCAGCACCGGCTGAAGGGTAGAAGCCAGTGCTAAAGGAACAGCACCCAAAGGGGAGCCATAGCCTGTCCTGGCCTTGCCAAGGCCCAGGCCACCAAGGCCCCCACCATGTTCCCATGGGGAATCCCTCCCCACCGGCTGCTGCAGGGCACAGGCACCCTCATCCAGGTGCAAAGGCAGCAGCCAGGCAGATACCACGCAGCGTCCCGCCGAGCCAACCTCAACAACGATTAGCAGCACCCGGCCTAATGAGCTGGGTACCATAGGTGCAGGCAGCTCATTACGGGGAGCATCACAAGGACGGGTGGAAGGGGGTGGGCACAGACCCCTCATCTCCCATTTTAACCCAGGGGCGACAGCAGCAGATTTACAGATGACAAGCTGGACCAACACATCCACATGCTTCCCTTCTGAGCCGGCATCCCTGCAGAGCTGCCTCCTAAGCACATTTGTGGCTTTGTTTTCAATGATGTGAGAAACGAGGCCAAAATTAAAAAAAAAGAGAGAGAGAGAGAGAGGGAAAAATCCCTGGCAGCGTGTACCTAGAATGGGACAAGTAAAAGCCCAGGGTTTTATTAATTTGTGCATTACTTTAAATGCAGCATTTCACGAGGACTAACCCCAATCCTGCAACAAAATCCTAAGCCGTAAGCTTGAGACAGAAAAAAAAAAAGAATAAATATAAATGCTCTTAAAAGGCAGGAGTGGAAAATCCATTTGGAGAGAAATGTGGTAGCATCACACACAGGTGAAGGTTCAGCATGTAACAGAACAACACCCGCTGCACCAACCGAGTGGAATCCAGTCAGATTGAAACACGGGGATTAAAAATAATTAAATAAATGCAGAAAAGCCTTTGAAAAATTGAATTTCTGTTTCTGGGACGTTTCGTTGTAAAACCATGAAGCTGCTTTTCCCACCCCACAGGGCCCCAGAGAAGTGATTTTTCAGGACCTGCATCTCTCTGTGAGATGTTGTTATGACCTTCCCTGTGCAACTCCCGTTGCAAAGGCACAAGAAGTCAGAGGTCAAGCCTGTACATCAAACCCTGCCCCTGTGAATGCCAGGTGAAAAACAACACGGGGCTCACTCCTCCTCTTCTGAGCGTGCACGAGAGCATTTCAAGGGCCTCGGCAGCTCTTCAGGAGGACATGGAGAGCTCCCCACCACCATCCCACCTCCTGGCTCCATCCAGAGGGTAGACTTGTTTTACAGCAGTCCTTAACAAAGCCAAGGTGTTGGTGTCACCGAGTTTTTCTCCTCGTTGGAAAATGGAACAATTTCTATTGATTCTGATGGCAATCAAAAAAGCCAAAACTCAGAAGGGGCAAGAACCTGTTACTCACAGGAACAGCTTTCCTCCCCTCATCCCCAGAAGACCAAGAGTATGACAAGAGTATGACATAACCTCTTCAAGACAGCATCAAATGTCAGGCAGGACGCTCTAGAAATTCATGTTGATACCCTCGAGGCAGCTATTTCACACCTCCAGCTCCTGGCAAAATAAAGCCACCAACACCAGCCACAGATGGGGAGACTGATGGAGAAACAAGTTCAGCCATCACCTGCCTCCTACTGAGCAAAGCCAGGAGAGGACCCCTGCACCTGCCTTCCCAGGTCTCCAGCAAATCTCATCCACTGCCCTAGCAGCAGAAACGAGCACAGCAAAGAGACAGAGGAGCAAGCAGGGGCCCCTTCCTCACTGCCTCCCACGGGACCTCACGTGAGGTCGGCTCCTCAGAGAGTAGACAGAGGAACAGAACTCAAAGCCTCACATCCCCAGGAGAAACAGGAACACCCCTACACCTCCAGAGTAAAGTTCACTTGCTTCAAGTACAAGACACTTTCACGCAGCACCAAGCCTCGGCCTCTCACTGAAAATCCCTGGCTCAGCTGCCTTGAGAGAGTGAAGAGATGCTGCTCTTCTTGCAATTCCCACTCAGCTCCTGACCCGCAGCAGCTACTCCAGCCTCAAAGGCAGCAGGGGAAAACTTGCATCACCACTAAACACAGAGCTGTCCACACCACCCAAACACAAAAGAGCTCCTGAGAATAAAACACAAGCATGAGGTTGGCCATGCCATTCACCTGAGCAGCCTTCCCCCTGGGAAAGGGGAACAGGACATAGCTCGAAAACACCAAAGACTTGCCACCTGCTCCAGAGACCAGGTCCCCCTCCAGTGCCAGGTTCACATATACGCCAAGGAAACACATAAACCCACAAACTCTCTCTTCCACCCTAACACTACCGAGGTTATTTTTGTTGATACGTGTATTTCCAAAGGAAATTAAAAGCTGTCACACCACAAGATTGGACGATTCGCAACTGAATGTGGCAGGGCACAGAGCTATGGGACAGACAAGCTCATTTAATTCTTCCAAAAGTCCTATCTGAGGTTAGAGGGACTAATCATAAAACATCCAACATCAAAGCGAGCGTCAAATAACAGAAAAGCACATTCCCTCGCACAAAGCTCCAGAAACAAAGCACACAGGCACATGTGGTTTATGTTACTGCAGCCTTAGCACAGTTAAATATTTCCTAAAATATTCCCTCTACGTGTGAGCAAAATCTGCAGTGAACAGCGTGCACGTTGGAAGTAAAGAAAGCTTCTCACCTGGGCTGAGCTTCATAAAGCACAGGTAGGCTGAGAACAAAATCCCATTGCCTGCCCAAGCCAGAAACCAGGACTTCTCACGCTTTCTCCCCAAAAGACACTTCAAATCCATTTATTTTTAGCCATTAAACTAAATATTTCATCTCCTGTGCTTTAATTTTTCAGGTCTCCAGCCTCTTTAAGCTGCCACATTTGCTTGGAATAGTTAACCACCTAGTGAAACAGACATCCCAGCTTCAGAATGTTTGTTTAGACTTTTTCAAAGGACTTGAAAGTCAATAAATAAACCTGCTTTTTTTTTAAACAAATAATTAAAATTCAGCTGTCAAAGTCTTTCCAGCTCTCCCTGCACTACCAAGCAAGAAACTCTGGTGGTTTCCATCCTCTCCAATTCCAGAACATCCTCCAGAAATACCTCACCTATGAGGGAGTAGCAATAAACAGATTGTAAGTTTTAATGCCTGATAATCCTTCGTTTTAATTATATATATGGAGACAATAATAATTAGAAACATAAAGAGCTTAATGTAGATTTAACACGTTCCAAGCGATACGGCTAATGAACCTCTGCTGGCCCCTTTCATGTGGCTTGAAGTATTCTGATACATTTCATAGGAAAAAGGAATCTCTTGGCAAAGAAAAATAAAGTGAAAATTAACTTATGCAACAACTTCCACACCCAAAAACTAAGAGGATACAGGAAAAAAAAGAAAGATACTTCCTTAGTAGGACCCTGACAGATGACACCAGGTTTCAACACACACACACACACACACACAACCCACGGTGTTCCTTCCAAATCCGCTCCCACTGGACGTAGCCTTAAACCTACAGGAGATCCGTCTTTACACAAAACAAAAGCAACCACAAGTGGCCCTGGAGAGCCTCATCGAAGTGTTTTCCCCAAAATAAACAGCTTCATAAAGCAACATGCCACCTGGACTTTTAAAACCAACTGGGTACTAATTTAGACTCTGCCCCACACCACGTCACAAGGGAGGGAGACCAAATGCTCGCCCTCAGAGCAAGCATTTCGGAGGGGGAGCGGAAAAAAAGGCTGAAAAACCTAAAAGTGGCTTAGGGAAAGGGGAAAAAAAACCCCAAAAAGAGCTAAAAGTAGCTTCAGCCACGTTAAAAGCATGGGAACCCATCAGTATTTTTACCTCAAAGCTGCATTTCCACAGGCATCGTTATGAATATGCAGCGTAAAAAAAAGCTTCCAAATCAAAACTCGTCCAATTAAAGTGCATTTCCACGTATTATTTACAGGTATCAGGTCAAGCTTAACCTCTGCCCATGCAGAAGGCTGCTGAAGCTGGGTCAGAAACCACCCCCCACCCCTTCCAGCGCCTGGATGTCCGGCTTAATCACCAGACCAGGAACCACGGGAAACCATCCAGCACTGATCTGCAAAGCATCAGCTAAAATATTCAGAATTAATTGCAGGATTGGAAAAAAAACAGGCTCCCTCCAAGTGTTTACAAAGCCAGTGCATTTCCAAGCCCTGCTTCATTGTTACTCTAACAGCAAAAGTAAATTCTGCCTATGTACTTATGGCTGGACCGCATACCTCCCCATCGGGGCACAAAGGCTTATCTGCGGGGAAGGAGCACACGCTACAGAGCCTCCCGAGCGGCGAAGAGCAGCACAAAGCTCCACGCTTCGTCTTATGAGCAGCCATAAAAAGCGACGAGAAAGCAGAATTCCCACCCTCGAATTGCCACGGACACACTCGCCCACCCATCAGCAACCGCCGCTGGGCTCAAGGGCAAACCGTATTGTACCGCGCCGGGGGGAAAAAAAAGAGACGTGAATTTGTTCTGCTGGATGGCAGCCTGACTGTCAAAAATCCACCAAAGCTCTTTTCTCTCTGCCTAAACCCCCAAGAGATAATGGTGTGAAAAAAAAAAAAAAAAAAAACACAACAACTTTTGTTCATAAACTTTTATGCGAGGGAACTTGTTAAAAATTAACCACCGTCGTTAAAGGTTTTGTATCCTTTAGGATTCCCGGCATGCAGTGCACTCTGCATGCTTTATATTAAGCCTGGCATTTCTGCATTCCTTTCCTGCATGCTTTTGTCATTTGTCTAAAAATTAAAAGAAACTCCCCCCCCACACACACACACTCACTCACACACCACACACACACACCCCACATTTAAACAAAAAGACGGGATCTGTACACATAATAATAAAGCAGTTTTTAAGAAGACAAAGATGCCTGTGTTCCACATCCAAGATCTTTTCTTTGAGCAGGAGAGGGGGGGAAAACAACAAAAATAAATAAATAAAATACATTTAATGACTCCAGTGAGATCAGGGTTTAAGCCTCGTTTAAGTTTTACTAAGCATGAAGGAATTATTGGTTGATAATGTGGGCATGTATGGGGGTGGGTTGTTTTTTTTTTTTAAGAGCTGCCCAGCTTGGTGAGCACGAAGAGCCCCGAGCAGCTCATCCCCACAAGTACAACCCTCAACCCTCTGTCTCCACACCACCTCCCATCTCCAGAAGGTTATTCCTCGTGGATTTTGGCTTTCAAGTTTTCAAAGACATTTTTCCGACCGCAGAGGGAAGGAATCCCACATCCGCGCTGCCCGTGTTGTTTTCACGGCTCCGAGTCAGAAACACGACTGTACAAACATCTGATCTTTATTAGCAGCAGATCTCAACTGTGCAAACCTCAGGTCGTGACGCCGGGAGCCGGCGGTGTCCATTAAAGAGATCCTCAAGCGGGGAACAGTAGTTTTGATTTAGCGCTGGTGAACATCAAGCAAGCCAGGCTTGGGGTTTGGTTTGGTTTTTTCCAAGACATAATGGTTCCCATACAAGCCAGCAACCAAGTTCCTATCTTAATTGCAAACACACACACACACACACACACACACGCAGCCACAAAGTGTCTGTGTCTCCAGTGGCTGGAGCTCTTCCACCTCACCTTCCAGCAAGCATCCGCAGAATGGATGTGGAAAGTTGGCAGAGGAGATCCCGGCTCTGCCTCCCGCCCCGGATAAACACACAGCCCTTCACAGCCTTTTGTTTGATGTCAGTCTTCCTCCTCTGGCTCAGGGCTTCGAGGGACTGCTGTGACAAGGCTGCTCCGGGGACAAACACCAGAGGGGTTCAACCCCACGTCACCCACCCGCTTGTTGTCTGAAGAGGAGCCACGCTACAGCTGAGACCCGACCCCCTTTCGCTGCGAAGGCAAAACTCCCACAGCGAGCGGCCCGCCTGCCCCTCTCGGGCTGCAAGAACAAGAGATAAATCACCCACCAGCGCTTCCAGAACACGCCGCTTCGACTGAAAAGCCGACGGTTCGGAGGACAATGGGCGCGAGCTCCGATTTCAAAGCTGGGGAGAGGGTTTTTAAGACTTGTCAGGGGATACGAAACGGCAGAGCTGCGATTGTCCTCCCCACCCGGGAAGCACAGGGACACGGGGCCCGTGTGATGCTGAACTGGACATCTCTTTGGGATGGGATGTGTCCCACGCGTGTCTGACCCCCGCACTCATCCAGATCCTTCACAACATTGCCTAAAGCCTCATCAGAGCCACGTTGCAGAGACAAATCGTGGGGGTTTTTTTACAGCTCATTAAGACAGAAAACCCCTTTGTACAGAACCAGCCCTGGTTTTAGGGCAGCCGTGAGCCCCCCACTCCCACGCTGGCTGCTCCCTGCGCACCCACACCTCGGTGGGCACGTCGATAAAGCATTGCCCACGCTACGCCGCTATTTTCCTTTCCCTCCCAATTTTAAAGTTCCTGAAGAGCCGCTCCTCTCCTCCTTAAAAAAAAAACAAAACAAAACAAACCTGTTTGGTTTTGAGGTTCCAGGTATTTTAAACAGAACAATTAATCATCTTAATGCAGCCCTTACAAAATATTCAGTCACCCCAAAAGAAAGAAGGGTGCAATCATATCCCCGGAGAAAAACCCTTTGTGCTGCAGGAATTGTCACTGCATATCCTCGGAGGTGGAAGAATTCTTCTTGCTGTCTCCTATTTTCACGTCTCAAACGGAGGACGTTTTGCTAATGCTCTTGTGAATGTAAACTGGCACCAAACGGGATTTTGATGTCATTTTTCTTTTGTAAAGCAGGGTTGGGTTCCCCTCCTCCCCACCCCCAAAAGGAAGGAGGGCTCTTTAAATAAACACAGCCGAGCTAACCATTCCTTACAACAAAAACCTCCCTCCCTTCACTCATTCACGCCATACCCTGGCACAAGATGAATTTACATTTCGCATTTGCAAAACAAATTCCAGCCTAATGTCATTTTAATGGGGACGTGCATCTCAATCACTTCCAGCAACAACCAGGAGCAGGATTATTTTACGTAAAACACCACAATTTGTTTCTCTTTAAAATATATACAGACACAAGGTGGATTTTTGGCTGGGGACAGGGACTGGAAGGATGGGATGGGGGGGGGGGTTGGGGAAAGAGGAATAATATTTCCTCTCCGAGGATCCCCCTCTACCACTGCACACAAAAGCCACCTGCCCATGGAGAGAGAGAGACACGATGCCATTATTCCCACCGTCATTCCCACGGCCCCTTGGCGAGGAGGCCGCGCGTCTCCATCCCCGACGCGCCACGGTGACACCCGCCGGGGGTACCCACCGGTCACCCCCACCGCCCCTTTCCTTTCCCACCCACTGAAGGTACCCGTGTGGGTGCCTGAGAAGGGGGAAAGCGGGGGATAGATTCCCCCCCCTCCCCCCCAAGAGATTTTCCAAGGCGAGGGGAAAGCCCCTGTGATGGAGAAGACAAAGACAAGCGCTCGGAGCTGTTGGAGAGATGCGTTGTGTTTAGAAACCCACGTCCCGGTGGAAGAGCCGGGACCCCCGTGGGGGATGGGGGCACTCAGGGCTGAGAGGGACCCCGGCGGCGGGGCGGAGGGGAAAGGGAAAGGGTAGGGAGGGGGAAGGCTGCGTGCCCTCCATACAAATCCCCGACGGGCACTTGGCGGAGGGGGGGNTACCCCAAAGCTGGCATCCTCCCAGCCAGGCTACCAGGCGGTCCCTGCTCCCGGGGGCAGGATTTTCCTGTCAAACCACAACCCGCGCCAGACAAAAGGCTGAGGTGTTGGGCAAGGGGACCGCGACACACGGACGGGTACCTGCCCTTAAGGGTCCCCGTCCCCGGCACTCACCGACTTGCAGCACGTTGTCTACCGCGCCGGTCTCCAGCAGGCGGATGCCGCGGCGGAAGGGCAGCCCCTCGCCCTGCGGCGCGGGGGCGGCGGTGGGGGCGGCGGGNNAGCGGCGGCGGCAGCGGCTGCGGGGCTTTCCTCGCCCACCGGGGCGGCGGCGGCGGCGGCGGCGGCCGGTCCCCCCGCGGCAGCGCTAGCGGGAGATGCTGCGGCGGCGGCGCGGCCGGGCTGGAAGCTGGAGTACATGCAGATCTGCCGCTCGCTGCGGGGGAAGCTCCAATAGACGATGCGGCGCTGGACGGGCTCGGGGATGCGCTGGAAGCGGCCCTCTACCCGCTCGAAGGCCCAGCTCCCCGCCACCCGTTTGGCCGCCGCGTCCAGCAGCGACTCGGGTTGCAGCAGGCTGCCCGCCCCGCCGCCGCCACCGCCGCCGCCGCCGCCGCCGCAGCCCGGCCCCGTCGCCNGGGTGGAGACTGGAGGGGGTGGTTCCGCCGGCCAGGAGCCGGCCCCCGCCGGGGCGGGACGCTCCGCAGCCCCCCGCCCGCCCCCCGCTCCGACAGGCACCTGCCCGGGATGCCGAGGGCTCGGCTCCGCGGGGCTCGGAGGGGCTCGCCCCGGAGGACCGCCCCGGTGCCCCCCTGGCAGCGTCCAGTGAGGAGGGACAGCGGGGGGATGCTGTGTGCCCGTGGCCAGGGGAAGCGAGCGGGGGGCCAGAGCAGCCGAGCGCAAGGAGCTTGTGCTGAGCCCGAGGGGCACGGCGGGGCTGGCCGTGGCCAACCGGGGGCTGCTGATGCTGCGAGCGCTGCGGTACCCGGCCTCGGCACCCAGCCGAACCCAAAATCCGCCTTCGGGTTGACGCCGGGTGGCAGAGCAAGACAGGTTTGGTTTTTTGCTTTGTGAGATGCTCATCCCGCACATCACTGCAGCACCCCTGGGTGTAGAGAAAACACCGGGTCCTGTGGCACACTTGGCCTTTGGGAGAGGAGGTGGGAGAAATACAGGCAGTGCTGAGTCGCAGGGAGCTGTGCTGTGCCCCTGGATGGGGTTGCATTAAAGTGAGGTCCTTTGGAAAATATTACCGGAGTCAACACCCCAAAATCCAGGGAGCTGACTCCTTGCCAGCCTCTGATTCAGCAGAGGATGGTGGCAGCATCCTGGGACCAGCACAGCTCAGGGGCCAGTCATTTTGCTGCTGTGTCCAGAGCAACACCATCTCAGGATTTTTTTTTCCCAGAAATACATTATTTTGTCCTGTCTAATTTTAAGTGACGAACCTCTGAGGAAGAGCAGAGCTCACAGACCTCGGGGTTCAGTTTTCCTCCTGTTATTCTCAGTGCTTTGAGCATCTAAGACCGATTCCTTTCAATCTGCAGTTCAGTCACATCTAGACCATTACCGGTTACTCCCTCGTTGCAGAGATTTCCTATTTACTCTTACTGACAGAGCAAGAGGAGATTTCCTGGAACAACAGGGCGATGCAATTAGGGAACAGGAAATCATTATGCACCTTTGCTATGCCATGAGGTACCTCTGAGCCCAAGGTCTCCTCCGCAGGACTCAGAGGGAAGGGACTGGATCTCAGGAAGGCAGAGAGAGGAGGCAGAGCTGCTGCAAGGACTGATCTCCATTTTAGAGAACAAGCCACATGCTAATCGATGAAGGTCAGGAAGAGGTTTTCCTTGAAGGCTGAGGTGTTCTTTGCCGCTGCAGGTCTCGTTGGAGATAATCAGTGCTAACTGGCAGCAGGGCCCGGCCATAGGCAGCAGCTACACACAAAACTGTTTACATTTTCCCCCAGGAACCACATCCCCATTTCTTTAACCCTAAAGGGCATTTCGCTCTCTGTAAGTGACGGTTGCGACAGGGAGCACGTGCGAGCACAGCGTGTTGACCCTCACCTCGGTTCACCGTGGTGGCAGCAGGACCTGAGGGGACAAGAAGGGCTTTGTCCACCTCTGCCTCTCCCTGGCTGCAAAGAAGGACCTGGAGGGGCCGTCCCAAATCACCTTCCTGCCCCAAGGAAGAGCACATCTTCCCAGCAGAGACCAGTCCAGCAGGATCTTAAGCTCTCCTGACGATGGAGGCTGCGGGCTGCGGCATTACCACAGCCCGACTGCCTGGGAGTTTCTGCTGGCACCCGTGTCCACCCCCCCGCAGCCACCGGCTCTGCTGAGGCAGAGGCTGGGACACAGCACCCCAGCTTGCCTGGGGCCTCTGTCACCAGTCTCTGCAGAGCTCACCTAGTGACAACCTTGACTGTCCTTCCTTACGCCGTCCCCAGACGATGCCAATAAAGCGGATTTCAGACTTCAACCCGAGCAGGGATGTTATTCATTCCCAACGAGCTGACTTTTCACTGCATAAAATGTATAATCCAGACTCAAATCAAAGCAAGGTCGGTGCAGTGGCTGGCCAGTCTGTCTCTGGGGGGTTAGCATGTTATTTCAAAGACAAATCAATTTATTTCTCCTCTCCTTCATCTGAACATTTGTTGCTCCCCATTCCTCCCTGTCTCTTCCCTGTGCTTCTCTCGCTGCTGCCTTGACTTTCACGATGGGGGAGCTCTCCTCCTCCTCCCAGAGAACACGGACAGACCTCTTCTCCCCAGGGAGGGATGCGAAATGTCAGCCTCTCGCCCAGCCCCTGATGCTGCTCATTCAGAGCCTGGAACCAGGTACATCAATAATTCACCGCACGCTTTCCTGAGCCCAGCCATTTGCTGAGCCTCTGACACTGGCAGCCTCGATTCCTCTCCTGGCTTTGAGGCTGTTTGCTCAGGGTCTGCCCATGCTGTGACCCACCTACTCCATTCCTTCTAGCTCAAGCACTGGTGGTATTCACAGAGTGCTGATTTTTTCATGCAGGCCTCAGAAAGCATTGTATTTTGAGTCCCTCACTAGGAAATTTACTGAGCAAAGGGACCGTAGCCCCTGTGGCTCTTACACTGCAGTTAGGCAGCACTGCAATGCAATGTCATGGGAAGCTCTCTGGGTGCCAGCTCGGTCAGAAGCCCAGCTTTAAGTTGCAGGTGCTATGGGGCAAGAAATCTGCTTTCCTTTAGCTGGAAACTAAATTCAAGAGCCCTAAAAAGGAGAAGAGAGGAGAAGGCTGCTGTGGAGATGCCCTCTGCGGGTTTACTGGCACCTGTGCTTGGTCTTGTGGCAGACACAGTAAGTGCTGGTAGGTGCCACATCTCACAGTGATGCCATCTCCTTGGCTGCTCCCTCCTGCACCTTTGTATAGCTGCTCTCCTCTCTCCCCACTGTGTCCAGACCCCATCCTATGGAGAAATATTGTCTTTCCCTGGGCATCTTCCCCTCTCTTGGATGCTCCTGTGCCTCTTTGGCATTGCTTTGACTGCACAGTCGTTGTAATGCCCTCGCTACCCCGAGCGATGCTGGCCAGGCCTTGCAGAGGTGACAGCAGAGCTTTGCAAGACCCAGTGAACACCAGGAAAGTCCTCTGGTGACAGAGGAAGATATGCAAGAGCAGCAGAAGCTTTATGGCCAATTAGTTGTGAGGAAGGAGCTAGATAGCAGGGTGCAGGCAGCTGCTGAGCTCCTGCTCTGGTCACCCAGAGGATTTGCTGCTCCAAAAGCAGCCAAAGTTGAGTTTATCGTCAGCCAAGGTCCCTGCTGCAGCCTCCAGCCCTGGGCACCCATGGGAAGCATGGCTATTTCTGCATTTCTCATTCAGAGGAGAGGCAGGAGGGAAAGGACACGGGGGGTAACACAGCCTGCAGCTCCCCTGCCTTAGTGCACTCAGGAGCAGAGGGATCTGTTGCCCACGATAGTTGTTCCTCAGCATCCCTGTCCATCTGATGTCCAGGAAGAGACAGAGAGCATTGCTTTGTGCAACATTTGGCTTTGCAAGCAAGAGGAGGAACACCTTGGTTTGGTTGCCTGTGGAGCTGAGCCCCGTTTTCAGGGTCTCCAGTCCTTAGTAAGGTGACTGACAAAGCCTGTTTGAGCTGGAGACTTTTGCTGTCGAGCTGTTTAAGTCCCCCATGGACTCTCCACTGACTCATTAGCGCTGAGTTATTGCTGTGCCCCTCTTTCAGCAGGGACTCTAATAAAGCTGCTTTTTGCTGGCCAGACAGTTATTTCATTAAACTTTCCCAGAACTGACAATCCCAGGAACCCCATCCAGGTGTGACTGCAATTGTCTGTGCACTCAAAAGGGAAATGCAAGGACTGAAAAGTACCATCTCCACTCTCCCAGCACGGGCTGAGTTCGAAGCTTGGGTGCAGGGTGGCTGCTCTCACCCTCACTTTGATACAAGAACAGCTCTGCTTGTCTGCATGTCCCTGTATCTGCTCAGGGATGTGTAAGTTTAAAGCAGGGGATGCTTTAGGGTGCTGCAGCCTCTCTACCCTTTGTCTACTGCCAAGGGGGATAGTAATCCCTGGCAAAAACCTTGGTCCATCCTTGATCCACCCAGCACCGTGCCATGTGGTCCCTAGGGCAGCCTGGGGAGCACGTGTCACCTCCACAGGCACCAGGAGTTAGGGCCTGGCAGGGCTGGGGATCCTGGCGGGCCTCAGCAGGAGGCTGGGATGGGTGAGAGGCAAGTCCTGCTGTGGGGATAGGGTGTGTGGGGCAAGGGGAAAGGTTGGGAAATTCCTTCTTACAGCTGAGGGGGCAGTCACACGGTTGCAGTGGGGCAGGAGGAATGTGAAGATGGTCTGGGGCAGCAGCAAAGAAGAGGGGAAAATGGAATGAGGTGCTCAAGTACCAGGTGTCAGGCTGGGACTGGGCAGACTCAGACTCCCCCTCGTACAAGACCAGAGAGTTACGGCTGAGGGGAGCTGTTGTTCCCTCTCTCCCATACACACTTTACATCTCTGGCTTGCCAGGGCTGCCTTCCCCCGGCCCCCATAAGATTAGCAAAGCGCTGAGCCTCTGCCTTGCCACGGAGACTTCTGCACCCTTCCAGCAAACGCATTTGCTGCGCAGGCCAGCAATTAAGCACAGAGGAGCTGCTGGACAAAGCCCCTCGGCTTCCAGGAGAAATGGTCACCTCCCCAGCATGGAGTCTAAAAGCACAGAGTGCTCCAGAGACTCACTCAGCCCCACGCCACGGAGCACCGGGCACGGGGCTGAGCTCAGCAGGAAGCAGCACCTCAGGTGATCGCTCCCCTCTCAGCCGCTGAAGCTCCCCCCTCTCATGAGAGATGCTAAAACAAGCGGGGAATCATTTCCCAGGGTACAAGAGTATGAACAGACAATGGCGAAGCGAGGTGTGAGGGTGTGAGTGGTGCTCCTTGCAGCCTGCAGCAGCAGCTCTGCCCTGGCTTCAGAGTCAGGGCAGGGCTGAGGGTCAGCCCTGCACTCGCCGTCACCCATCACCTGCTCCCCTTTCCTGGGCAAGAAGCTGAGCGCAGAGCACACCGAAACCCCTGGGAGCATCACAGCCTTCAACAACACTCCTCCTCAATGGTCCTTACAAGGTCAGTGACTCCGGGCAGTGACTTCCAGGGGAGGAGGGAGAGGTTAAACCCATGGGGAATGACACGCTGAGACAACTCCACTTTGTCCTTCAGGAGACAGGATCTGCAACGGTGAGAACACACAGATTCTGCCAGCTGAAGCAGCCACGCGGAGGGGCTGGAAAGTGGGCAAAGTCACACTCAAACAGGAGCTGCAAAATCTTAGTGGTGGAGGGAAACAAGCAGCAGCACAAGAGAGCCAGGGAGCCCTGGAGCCCTGCAGGAGAAGGAACCGAGCCAGGAGGGGATGGGATCCCCTGGGTGGCAGAGCACAGGGATGGCTGATTGGTTGGCATGGTATGAATCCCCACAGCTGATTGGCTGGGAGGTGACAATGCCCCACGGCTGATTGGCTGGGAGGTAACAATGCCCCATGGATTATTAGCTTAAAGGATACAGTGCGCCACGGCTGATTGGCTGGGAGGTGACAATGTCCCGCGGCTGATTGGCTGAGAGGTTACAATACTCCATGGCTGATTAGCTTAGAGGATACAATGCGCCACAGCTGATTGGCTAGGAGGTGACAATGCTGCGCCCCTGATTGGCTGGGGCATGTAATGGTGCACTGCTGATTGGCTGGTCGGCCACGTCGCTGGATGTTAAATGGCTTGGTGGCTTTCCTTCTGCATATTAATTGGCTGGGTGGCCCTGTGGTTGCGTGCTGATTGGCCAGGAGCCAGGGGATAAACAACCCCAAACTACAAACAAACTACTGAAAAAACACCTTTGACAAAAGTCAGGTCCTTTCAGCCCGATTCAGGCTCTTTCTCCTCGTGCCAGGTGCTGCTGGTTTGGCAGCCGGGGGGCTGTTTGGCCCCTCAGGCCCCTCTCAGCAGCAGGTTTTTCAGGAGCCAGAGATCAGACACCCGGAGCACCTGGGCTGGGACACCCCTGACCATTCATTTCAACAATTGGTTCCAAAAATCTCCACGGGCACATCCGTGTGGAGAGGAGAAGGGAAGGCTCCAGCCTGCGGCCTCATCCACACAAGAGCTCCTCTTCCAGCAGATGGTGGCAAAGCTTTGGCAGAGGCTCCTGCAGCCCCAGCGTGAGGCTGTGCCGCTTGAAGCCACCCAGTGCAAGAGCAGAATGTGGCAGCTCAGTCTGAAAAGAGACAGGTGGAGAGAGACGTGGCAAATGTCCTCTTGCATGGCTGAAAAGGAGTGGCTTCTCAGCAACAAAAAAAAAACCCAAAAGGAGTAGCAGTTTTAGGAAAGCTCCTACAAATGCAAGGACCAGCACGGGACTCAGCCTTGGGCTCTGTGACAGAAATCCACGCATGTCAGGCTGGCGAGGTGTCTCACCTGGCGTGTTGGGTGGGCTTTGTCTGCTCACATGGAGATCATTGCAACCTCTCAGTCAAAACTATAAATAACAGAAGCAAATGACTCCCTCCATGCCGTCGTCCATCGATGGTGAGCAAAGGTCGGGGCTAGAAACCAGCAGCACAGAGAAATGGCTGATGGGTTCTTGTACTGCAATGGCCAAACCATGCTGGGTGGACAAGGAGAAGAGGCAAAGCCACGTAAAGCTGCACCACGGTGGCACTGACCTGTGCAGGAGGGAAAGAGCCTTGATTAGCCCATGGGGCTGGGCCTCCAGCTCTGCCTCCCCCAAAACACTCTGGACCCAGCAGACAGGAGGGAGAGAGCTGGGATAGGTCTCTTGTAGGACAGCAAATGGCTGGGGAGAGGCTTGGAGGCCTTTGGAGGGAGCTTTTGGAGGAAACAACGGGAGAGGCAAACCTACTGAATGCATCTTTGCTTAAAGGTCAGAGAGGTGCCTCCCCATTCTGACCCTGGGGACTGCTTTGGGGTGACTCTGCTCTCTCTCTGCCAGCAGGTGAAAGGAGGGTCAAGCCAAGGCGTTTGAAAACCCAGGGACTGGGCTCTGTCCTGCTGGTGGCCTCGTGCCCAGCCAGGCCCCGTGACTGGTGCTGGGCAGTGAGATGGGAGTGAAGGAGGCCAAGATCTGATGGGCTTCCTCAGCCCGTTTGCAGCAGCCTCCAGCAGCGGCCGTGCAGGGGCCACAGGGCGCAGGGGCTGGCTCGTTCCTCAGGCTGTTCCTCTGCTCTGTCCCATCTCCTCAGGCAGCGCCACGCTGAGATGAGCCTGGAGACCTGCTCACCAGGGACGTCAGCAAGTTGGCCAAAGACGCTCTCTCCAGCTCCCAACCCACGACAGGGAGGCATATCTGCCATCCTCGGGCAGCAGCCTTCACCCTGACCTCACGGAAGCAAGAGGGGCCCGGCTGGGCTGGGATCGGGAGGGGGCAGAAATGCAGCCGCCCGCAGTTATTTTGCCTAACAACAGTGATCCCTCTGTATATTTTCATTCTGTTTTCCTAGGCTCAGCTGCCTCCTCAATGAAATGTTTCCAAAGCAGCCTGGCTTGGCAGCACGCCAGCCCCGGCTGCAAGATGAATGGGCAGAGGAGGAGGGACCCATTCCTCTTCTTGACACAGCATCGCTGCACAAGAGGCCTCTGTTGACATTAGGACTGGCTGTTCCCCCTCCCCTGCGAGGATCTTTCTGGCCCTTGGCAAGAGCAGCGAGCTGGGCCAAGGCTGCATGTGATGTGGGGCTGGGATCTGTCCTCCTCCGAGCTGGTCACACAGCCATGGTACCAGGGTACCAACGGCGCAGCACTGCCAGGGCCTGAAGTCAGCCCCAGCTTCTTGCCCTGGCCCATCCCCTGCTGAGCCAGCGCCCCTGGCAGCCCAGCACTCCTTGGGGCTCTGACTCTTTGGTGATGGAGCACTGGAACGGGCTACCCAGTGGGGCTGTGGAGTCTCCTTCCTTGGAGAGACCCTCCTGGACATGTTCCTGTGTGACCTGATCTAGGTGAACCTGCTTCTGCAGGGGGGTTGGACTAGATGATCTCTAAAGGTCCCTTCCAACCCCTACCATTCTATGATTCTATGATTGACTCCTACTAACAGCATCACTCCCAGAGACATCAGTCATGTGAAGAGACCATTAATTCCCCCCCAAAACACCTCTCTTCCACCTGTCTTGGAGCAAAGCTCCTCAGCACCACAGCAGTGCAGACACCGACATAGGTTTTGCAGAGCTCCAGCTCTCTGGCACCTTTCAAGGGGAACAATGCCATGGGGGGCACAAGTACAGCACCCCCCAAATCCTTCAGACCTTTGGACAACAATGTGTAGAGCAGCAGTAGCTTCACCCTGCTTCACCCCATGCTCTTGCCATTGCTCAGACTTCACCCAAACAGTGGCACAGGATTTTCTCGTGCCTCAATTTCTCAACTCAAAGCAAGATACTATCCCATGCTTTCAGGGCTGGAAGTTTGTCTCCTGTGAGGTTAACCAAATGATAGCAGTGCAGCACAGTGACACTGGACAAGCCATTCACCACCAGATGCCATCCCTTCACCTGCCACTGCTAACTGCAGGTCTGCTAGTCAGGAGGGGAATGCACCTCTAGGCAATACCCCACTCGTCACAAGCCACCTCCTCGCCAGGGACAACTTCAGGAGCTGCACAGGCCTGTGACACTTAACAGAAGGGCTGAGGAAGCATCAGAAGGCAAAAGAAAGAGATAAAAGTCATCAGCATCCTTCCAGTCTGCAGCTCTCCCCTCTAACCAGCTCCCCTGGCATCTCCTGCAGTGGAGCCAGAGGCCGAGTGGGAGCAGCACCCAGCAGCATGACTGCTCCCACCAGCCATGGTGGGGAGAGGGCTCTGCCTGGCTCTGGTGGAAAGGAGGCCAAACACACCTCGCTGAGATGAATTAGTTGCCTCAGCAGCACCGGCAAAACGAGCGAGAGGAGCGGAGCCCGTGAGGCCCGGCCTGCTTTGTTTCAATTACAGCAGCTGCCAGAAGAAAAAGATAACCTCAATATTGATGGCAGGAGCAGCAGACAGAGGTGCCCTTGCAGGCTGCTGGGAGCAGGTAGAGGAGGAAGGGGGGAGGAGGAGGAGGAGGGAGGGAGCAAGAGAGATGGAGGAGGGGGAGCAAGGTCTCAGCCAGCGACCCGTGGGAGAGCCTGGCTGGCTCCCCTGGGCTGGTGAGAAAGATCCACTTGTCCTTGTTGCCCTCATCCCCACGAGGAAGGGCTCCTCTTCACCCTGGCTCTCATCTCAGTAACTGGCCAGAGCATCCCCCTGAAGAGAGAAGGCAGAGAGGGGCAGCCTCTCAGGGTGTAGGGCAGAGATTCAGCTCAGAGCATCGTCAGCAGGACATGCACTGCAGCATGGTGCCAGATAATGCCGAGCAGAACAAACGTCTCCTGCTCCCCACTCAGGCTATGGGGCCCAGAGAGGAGATGGAGGGTCCAGGGGAGGCGTTGAGCTGGGACTGTGTGAGGTTGATGGATGGAGCTGGAGTGAAGGGCTACGGGGCTGAGGCAGGCATGGGGCAGCTGGGGATGCAGCCTCACGCTGTGTGTGCAGTGGAGGCCAGGCTGGGCACTGAGGGCAAGATGTCCTGGATGACAACTTCATCCCCACGGCAACAGCTCAGGGCAGGCACCTCAACATCACTCCTACAAGCCAGAGATCCAGGTGCTGTGACAAACCTCTTCCTGGCAGTGGGGGGGGTTAATGTCCCGTCCTGGATGAGAGGCTAAGCCCCGGGTTCACATCCTGGCAGGAGGTAACCAGAAGGTATGAAGAGATGGGGTCTTCTCGGTCTTCAAGCCCTTTACCTCCAGGTCTCTACACCAGCTGCTGCTTCATGGGGTCCCAATCCAGCCCCAAGCGCCTCCTGCCTCCCATCCAAGAGAAGCCCCCATGGCCATCCCAGCACTGAGCAAGCTCCTCACCCCTGGGGCAGGCACCCAAGCAGGATTCACTTCACAGAGGCTTTATTCATACTCCAGATATCTGCATCACCCTCCGATCTCGCTTCTCCCCCAGGACAGACCTCGGGACCCTCCCCCCTGCTCCCCCCGGGCTGTAGGTCCGGGATACAGCCCCCAGGCTTCCAAAAGGGACAAGGTCACCATCTTGCGGCCACCCATCACCACTGCACATCCCCGTCTGCAAGGCCTGGAGGGTCCCCGGGAATGTCACAGCTACGAGGGGGTACAGGGTTTGGACCTCCCACTGCTCCCAGTGCCCCCATCCCCTGGGACTGCGTGCTGCGGGGCACACGCTGTGCCTCCCCTCGCTTCCCGGCCGGGATACCCGGGGTGCCAGGACACTCTGGGGTGCCAGGACACCCTGGGGTGCCAGGACAGGCAGGGCATGCGGGCAGTGCTGCTCCCGTCCCGGCTCTGGCCCCTCCACCCCTGCCCTGCTGCTCCGTGCGGTGTCAGCCGGCAGCGACCGGGGACTCCCGGATTGCACGGCAGGCGTCATTGAGCACGGAAAGGCAGGCAGCGGCGGAACAGAGGCTCAGATCCGAGCCCCGGGGCTGAAAAGGCAGCACCTCGAGGGGTCTGAGGGAGATTTTGATCCCTGGTCACAGCCTAGGAGTTACAGCCCACACATGGGGGATGCTGGAGAGAGATGTAATACCAACGCCGTGGGTGACCAGCAGCCCAAAGCGAGTCCTCTTGTGCCTCGGGGAAGTGAATTGACATACTCTGCACACTACTGGGTTCTGCGAGGCTGCCCAGCCTGGCTTAGTGCTCATTGCCTTCCTCCTGCTCCTTCCTCTCGTGATGGGGCTGCCCATGGTCTCCGTGGTGGTGGTGAACGTGTGTGGCAGGTTTGGGGTCCCCACTCACATCTGCGGCTCTCTCGCTGCTGACCTCGTGGTGGTGGTGAGGATGGAGGGGGTTGTGGCGGTGGATGGGGGCCTCCGACTCCTCCTCTTGTTTGGGAAGTGGACTTGGAGTTACAGGGAGCTCCACGGTACTGTTAGCCTGAGGAAAGCAACAGCAGGGGTAGTGCAGCGTGTGATGACACACAGGGTGCCACATTGAGCCTGTGAGCACGGCTGTGAGCTGGGATGAGAGCAGCCCAGCACCAGTCACGCTGAATGCAGGGCTCGGAGCAAAGGCTCTCCAGCTCTGACCCAGGGCACAGGGAGGACAGGAGAGCACACGGAGCACAAGTCTCTGTATCCTCATCGCTCGGCTCGAGCTGTCTATGCTCCAGGGAATTCCTGAGGCAAGAGACTTTGCATTTAATATCTCTGGATGGATTTTTCTCCTAGGAAGTGACTGAAGCCTGCTGAAGCCCAGAGATATGTCCTTTTGTGTACTTTTTGCCATCTCTGGGTCCACTGCCTGCCCCTTTCTTACGGCAAAACAGCCAGTGACCCTAGTTTTAGCTATTCCAGACCTGGGCTACGACCTCTCTAGTCCGTTCCTTCTCAGCTGGAAAGGTCTGACCTATTTAACTGCCCTTATTCCAGACCTTTCATCACCTTCCCTCTCAACCATGGCTGAGAGTCGCTGCCAACCAAGAACTCATCCCCAATGCGCAGACAGGGTTGGTTTTATCCTGATAGGCAATGCCAGAGGAGAGAAGGGAGCCCGAGCTCCAGCCAGCACCCCCGCTGCTTACCTCCCAGGTGGTGTTGGGGTAGAGGGAGCAGTTCCCGCAGAAGTCCTTGCTGTGGGTGAAGCGGATGGCCGACTCCACGTAGGGGAAGTGGAGGAAGCTGTATGGCAGCTGGATGTGGAAGGCCAGGCGGCCGCACCTGCGGGGACGCACCGTGGCTCGAGGCAGGGGGTCTGAGGGTCCCCCCCAGCCACAGGGGAGCCCATCAAACAACCCGTAATCCCCTCGGGAAAGCCTCAGCCGAGATGGGGACGCTCACCGGTCATAGATGAGGAAGTCGTCCTTGTCCCCACCCAGGACCTGCCAGACATCGGGGTCATCCGGCTCCGGCTGGAGGACGGGGATGCCCGGCGGAGCCTGGCGCCGCAGCTCCCCCAGCATGGCGCGGGACAGCGGAGCCTTCTCGTTGATGATCATGTAGCGGACGTGGAGCGTGCCCTGCCGGGACAGCTTCTCCTGCAGGCCCCCGAGGCTGTGGGAAGGAGCTGCTGCGAGGGGGCCAGGCTGTGGGGGAACCCACACGGTGCCGTGCCCCAGGATGGCAGGGCTGGGTGTAGGGGAGGGGAGGCAGGGGCTGACCTGCGGGCCTGCTGCAGGCAGAAGTGTCAGCTGGCCTTCAGCAGGGCCACCACCGTCACCTGCCCCGCCGCCCCGGCCATGGGGCTCGACCCATTGATGCTCCACTCCGGTGCCTCCTGGCAGATCCGGCTACTGTTGGCCACCTCCTCGGAGGCTGAGGCCAGCCCCAGCCAAGTGGCCAGGGCCAGCACTAGCAGCCCCATCCCGGACCTCTGGGGCTGGCACAGGGGAAGAGGGGTATTAATCCCTCATGGGAGCCTCTTGACAACCCTCTGTCCCAGGACTCGATCCAGCCCCACTGCCACCCCAAACCACCTCCCCACACGGCCCTCTGGGGCAGACGGCGATTGGTGGGCAGTATCATGCCGGTCCCAGCACAGCACTGGGAGCAGGACACTCACACTAGGGAGCTAAGGAAAGGAAGACGAAGCCGGGGGGACTGAGGTGTCTGTCTCTCCCCGCAGCCACAGGGAAGGTCTCGCTCTGTCTGTGAGCCTTCTCCACGTCCCCAGCCCCAAAAGCCAGCCCCAGCCGTGGCCAGGACTCTGTCTTCGCCCCAGGGGTGGGCAGAGATGCAGCACTCTCCATTCTGGCTGCGAGCAGGGAGCCAGTGGGACTGGGATGGTTTCACCTTCAAGTCACCTTGAGAGCTTTCAGTGCCCTACAAAGGGCTTGAGGGGTGCCCAGAGCCTTTAATCCCCCTGCCTCCAACATCTGCCTGAAACCCCTTTGTCCCACACCCCTTAACTCTGCCCACCCCAAGATACTCCCGTCCCTCGCACATTTGATGAGCAGGAGGAGGACAGGGGGCTGGGGCAAATGCTGCAGCAAGATGGGGAAGGAGAGCTGCATTTCCTGGTCAGGACGGACATACCCCCCATCCCCACGGATGCACCCCCCATCCCCAGCCCTCTCACCCGCGAGAACGAGCCCTCAATACCGCACTCCTCCTCACCGCCGTCCTCTGGCCGGGCCTTGCTCCCAGCCCCAGCAGCTCTTGGCAATGCCCAGCCAGCCCTGGGCTCCCTTTTATCTTCTGTCCACTCCTCCCGCCCAGGAGGGAGGAGAAGAGGCCGGCTGGAGCAGCGGGGATGGCTCCCTGGCCACCACCGCCTGCCTGGGGACAACAAGGCAGTCACTGTGCCCCTGGGCGCCACACGGCCTCGGGGAGCCCGCGGAGCCTGGGCTGTGCTGGCGCAGCGCGGTGCCTGGTGCCGGGCTGGCGCGGACGGTGCCAGGCAGTGCCATGGGGAGCAGATGGGCACGGCTGCTCTAAACCACCCCCCGGGCGCAGGAGGGCCAGGAGCATGGCCGAGGGCACCACTTGCACCAAAGTGCTGCGGGACCGTGGGATGAGGCCCCGGGGGAGCCGCCAGCCCAGCCTCCGCCACCCTGCAGCCAAAAAGATGCGTGTTTGCCCCATGCCTTCGGGGTGCCAGAGCTGCCTGCCCCGCCGGGTGCCATCCCAAGGGCTGTGCCCTCCTGCCACATGGTGCCACGGCTGCTCTTGGGCCTCACAGCGCAAGAGCCCCCCACATCCAGCCCCGTGCCTCCTGCGCAGCCCTGCAGTGCCGGGGCTGTTGGTGGCCTCTGGAGCCGGGGCTCCCTTGGGAAATCGCAGCGCTGGTGGATTCTCCCCCCCCCCCCCAAGCAAACAAGAGCAGATCAATCACTGCTTTGGCCGCACACGGACATCTCTGCAAATATTTGAGCAGTTTATTGTACCTGGGCTCGGTACAAAAACATGATAAGGCAGGGAAGGGCAGCAGGCACAGACGCAACAGGGGCAGAGACACAACCCTGAGCGGGCAGAGAATGGGGAGCAGCAAGGGGGAGAGGGGATGGCTGCTGGCAGGCTGCAGGATGCCAGCCATGGGTTGGGATGGGGCAGCAGGTACAGCCGCACAGGGTCAGCCCCACGCCTGACCCTCCACCGAGCTGTCACACACCCCCAGTCCCACGCTGCTCTCCCCAAGCCCCCACCGGCTACACCCAGCCTTGGGCAGGGGCAGGTATCCCCCTGCTCCAACGGGATTCGAGCCAGCAGGGAGTCACCCAGCACAGACATGAAGCCATTTCATCCCCGGCCCCAGGGGACGCCTCTCCATCTCCCGGCAGCCGGTTCATCGCCTCCCTCCTCTCACCCCCAAGCCCGTGCCTGCGGTTATCGGCTTGGGGAGGGTTTAGCTCGGCGAACACAGCCCGGTCCGGCTGCCATACATCCCACCCCCCCCCCCCCCCAGCCACGGAGCCTTCCCCTCGGCGGGGGCACATCGCGGCACCCTCGGCACCGCCGACTCCTTTCGCTGCCCCCGCCGGGGAGGAGCGACTGGAGCCGCCTCTTGCAGGGCCGGCCCCTGCCCCGGCATCCCCTTCGCCCCGCAGCCTTGACCCCGGTGAGCCGCTGGCCAAGGGCGAGCGGGGGGAGCCCCCGCGAGGGCCGGGGGGCGGCGGGGCGGGGGGCGGCGGGGATGGGCGCGGGGAGGGANCGTTGCACAGCGTCCCCCGTCCCCAGCCCGGCAGAGCCCTGTGCCAGGGCACGCAGCGCGCGGCCCTTTAGGGGATGGTCTTGAGAGGTGATGCCAAGTGAGTTTTTTGGGTATTTGGGTCACTGTCCCTACGCGTCCCTCTCATTTCACCCTCTGCACCCTTAGAGCGAGGTCCCTGCCCCTGAGCCTGTTGCAGGGAGCGTGGTAGCCCCGCGCTGTCCTTGCCGGGGAGGGGAAGGACACAGCAGCCTGCCATGCATTTGTGGGACAGCACTGGGGCAGCACGGGAGCCTTTTAGCTGTAAGCGGGGTGTTGCTCCATATTTAGCAGCCCAAGTCTCCGTGTTCCCGGTACAGGACATTCCCACCCTCCAACCGTTGTCCCCATAGACTTGCTTACACATGCAGCACACCTCCCTCGCCCGAATTCCCTGCTGCCCTGCCTGGAGGGACACCTGGCTCCGGAGTGGACTGCAGCCAAGG
Source organism: Urocolius indicus (assembly GCA_013401255.1). Taxonomy (NCBI): domain Eukaryota; kingdom Metazoa; phylum Chordata; class Aves; order Coliiformes; family Coliidae; genus Urocolius; species Urocolius indicus. The sequence goes on from WBNH01010262.1 coordinate 29,420, forward strand.
CTCGGGGCTTTCCTCCTCTGCCACCGCACAGCAAAGGGCTGGTGGGCCAACTCAGCCTGCTCAGGCAGCTCTTTGCAGCTGGGGTGCCCTGGCACGGTGCCTCTTGGCTCGTGAGACCCATTTATTTCAAACACACACACGTGTGGAGCGCAGATCCCCACCCCGTGTGCACCCACGTGCGCAGGCGGCCTGGGGCTCTGTGCGAGGTGGGCTCATGGCTCTGACCCTCTGCATCCCTCCCCGCAGCCTGGCCAGCCATGGCAGCCTCGCTGAGCCGCCCCTGCTTCATCTCGCTGCACGTGCCCCACAGGCAGGGCTGGGCGCAGGACCTGGCGCGCGGCTTCGGGCTGCGGGCGGTGGCGGTGCGGGAGACGCGGCGCGTGCGGCAGCTGCTGCTGCAGAGGGGAGCCGCCATCTTCCTGACCAACGAGCGCCTGGCACCGCAGCCCTCCCCCGCTGCCACACATGATTTCCTCTACGACGTGGACCCCAGGCCCGCCGTGGGCACAGCCTCCAACATCTGCTTCGAGGTGGACGACGTGCCGGGGCTCTGCGAGCGGCTGCGGAGGCTGGGGTGCTCCCTGCTGGTGCCTCCCACCGAGGTGAGGGACGACCACGGCTCCGTCACCTATGGCGTGGCCGGCTCCATCGTGGGTAACATCAGCCATACCCTTCTGGATCGATCCCGCTACTGGGGACCCTTCCTGCCCGGCTTCCAGCCCATCCACGGAGCTCCCTCAGCAGAGGGGGACGGGATCAACATCGACCACTTTGACCACATCACGTACGTGTGTCCGCGGGGCAGCGCCCGGGCGGCCCTGGACTGGTACCAGCGCTGCTTCGGCTTCCAGCGCTTCCTGCTGAGCCCACGCGACAGCCCGGCCGAGGGCTACGTGCTGGGGGGGCAAGGGGTGGGCATGCTGCTCCTGGCGCTGCAGAGCAGCCAGGCACGTGGCTGCAAGCTCGTCCTCGCTGAGTCTCTCTCGGAGAACGGCACCAACCAGGTGGACACCTTCCTGGAGCAGCACGGCGGGGGTGGCATCCAGCACGTGGGGCTCGGCACCACCGACATCGTTGGCACGACGCGGGCCCTGCGGCAGCGGGGAGCACGATTCCTCACGCCCCCCGGCACCTACTACAGCCAGGGGGGCAAAGCGGAGGAGATCCGGGGGGTCGGGCAGGATCCCCACGCGCTGGCAGAGCTTGGCATCCTGCTGGACACCACGGTGCCCGGGCCCAGGGGGCAGCCGGGTACTGCTGATGCCACAGCCAGCCCTTCCCAGGAGTATTTGATGCAGATCTTCACCCGTCCCATCTTCTCGGAGGAGACCTTCTTCCTGGAGCTCATCGAGCGGCGGGGAGCGCTGGGCTTCGGTGAGGGCAACATCCGCGCCCTGTGGAAAGCTGTGCAGGTCTATATGGACCAGCAGCGGTAGGGGCAGCGATGCAACCCCTCCTCACTCAGCTCCCCTCCAAGCCTGGGGCACCACTGCAGAGATGCCAGCGGGGAGCTGTGGCACGGCCCAGGCGGGCAGGGACCGAGGGGAGAGCTACAGGACAGCCCAGAGAACAGCTCTGGGTAGGAGCAAGTTGCTCAGGGTTGAGGGTAAGGGGGGCTCTGAGCATCCCCCAGCACAGAAGACGGTTTCTCTTCCTCCCTGCGTTCCCTGTGGTGGATTTATCAACCTCATCAGAAGAGCTTTTTGCCTGAATTTCATCGAGATTTGTGCCTGCAGAGCAACCAAGAGTGTTGGCACAGCAACAGCCCCAGGCAGGAATGTTCCTCAGGGGAAGGAGGGACTGCAGTGGATAACCCCAGGGCCACAGACAATTACCCCCCAGAGCAAAGCCAGCCCCTGCCTGGGGGTAAGCTGCGGCCTCTTGCACCTCTCTCAATTAAAGAATTAACTTGCACACAGTGCTTTGGAGTTTTTCTCCTCCCACTGAAGCTGTGCCAAGTGCCAGGCACGGATGAAAGGGCCCTTTCTGCCCCTCGAGGCAGGCTGGCCACAGTCCTGCAGTCCCTCTGCCCCCCTCCCACAGCCCTGGCCTCCTTCCCTGTCCCTGCCATCATTGCTCCAGCTTGTGCCTGTGTGAGGATGCTCCTGTGCAGCACAGCTGGGGAAAGACACAGCACCAACAGTGAGGGACAGGCTGATGGAAAGTGAAAGAGGGACAAAATCCTCTTAAAAAGCCCAGGGGAGGGTTTCTTGGCCCAACAGAGGAACAGCCCACGAGCAGCAGCTGTGCAACCCACAGCACTGCTGCCTGCCCACTGAGGAGAGGGGCTCTGGGTGCCTTATTTGGGGGCACCAGCTGCCCACTCCCCCCAGCTTAGCACAGGGGAACAGCAGCAGAAAGTCACTTTCAACCCCTCCACCCACTTCAGGACATTTATTATTAGAAAACCTGTGGCTCCAGTTCCATAAAAACAAGTTCAGTATAAAAAGGGCTGTTGGGAGGCCAGGAAGGGTAGAGCAGCACCCCAGCACGAGTGGCTGGGCAGGGAGGCAGCCGAGGCCAGGGCTGCAGGGCTGAGGTGGCCACAGCCCTTCTACTGCCAGAGAAGCCCCTGCTGCCCTGGGGCAGTAGAGCCAGAGCTGGTGTGGCTGCAGCCCTCATGCTGCCCTGGGCCTGCAGGGCCAGATGTGGCTGCACCCCTCCTGCTGCCCAAGGCCTGCAGGGCCAGAGCCATGGCTTTATGGGGATGAATAAGGCCAGGAGGGCTCCAGGCGAGGGGGAAGGGCAAGCCTGGCCCCAGGGCACGTCCAAGACCCAAGTGGCCACATCAAAGCTCATGTCCCACGTGGGCTCTCTGCAGGGAGAGAGAGCCAGTTGGGGGTCTGCAGCAGTGTGAGCCCTCCCCAGGGCATAAGCAGGCCTGGCCACAGCACAGCTCTGCTGTCCCAGCCGTGGGAGCTGTCAGGAGGCATTGGGTGCTCGCAGGAAGGAGCGGAGGGAGAGCTGTGTCCCAGGGCAGCTGCTGCCTGCTCCCTGCGGTTTCGGCCCCCGCTTCCTCTTGGAGCCCTGTGGGAAACACACAGTGGGGCTGAGCCAAACCCCACGGGCCTCCAGCCGTCTCCTCTGCAGCCCCTGGTACTGGGGACATCCAGGGGCACAGCCCAGCCCACCCCAAACCCTGGGGTGGGGGCTCCAGCGGCAGACCAGGGCTGGCCCACAGCAACAGGGAACAGCTGCTGGGGCCCCATGGACCCTCCAGCCATCCTCACCTTGGCAGGGCTGCTCTCCTTCCCACGCTGCTTCTCATGTGCTTTCAGCACCTGAAGGAGGCACAAAAGAGCCCAGAACTGAAGAGCAGCTGTGTCTTGGTGCTGGGACAGCCCACAGAGGCTTCTCCCAGGAAGCCAGAGGGAAGGGAAGGAAAGGCCCAGGTGCCCCCCAGTACCTTCTTCATGGCTGTGGACACAGCTGAGGCACGGAACTCCTCCTCTGTCACCCAGCGGGATGGGGACAAGGCAGGGTCCAGGGTCACATCCTCATCCAGAGACAAGGAGTAGACCACATACGTCTGGTGGATGTGAGAGAAGACGTGGATGACCTGTGAGAGGATGGGAAGACACGTGAAGAGGGCAGCTCAGCAGAACAAGATGCACCACTCAGCTGTCCCACTCCGAGGAGTGACAGTAGGGAAGGGGGAACCCTCTTCCCTCCGTGCTAACACCCTCCATAGCTGAGCACAAGGAGAAAGCACATCGCACCCCTCCGGCTCCACACTCACCTCTCCCACGAGCTGCAGGCCTCTGGCTGCCACAGGGCTCCCTGTCCAGGCCTGGAGCTGCTCTGCCAGCATCTCCCTCTGCTTCTCCTCCTGCAGACCCTCAGCCAGCGGGAGGCTCGGGAACTCCCAGAGCCCAGCCAGGAGACCTGGCGAGGGGCACGACGAAGGCAGAGAGTCACCACAGCCCCCAAGGGACTCTCTTCCCCACACAGCCTGCTCTGTCCCTTGTGCCCCTCTCCCACGCAGCCCCGTTACCCGAGCTGGGTCTCTGCACGATGAGGTACTCGGGGCCCCCGCAGCCCCTCCGCTGCAGCACACACGTGGCCGCCCGGGCTGCCCGCGGTTGCTTCCTCGCAGCTTTCCGGGGGAAGTTGGTGACCCCCAGGCTGCTGTCCCACGGCTCCGTGGCTGGGGGGCACAGGGGACAGCCCCCAACACCTGCAAAACACCAATGGAACAGTTACTGCAGGGCCCAGACCCGCAGCTACAAGAGGGATCTCCTGCTGCGCTCACCACAGTCCTCAACGTCAGGCACCAAGAGGGGTTTTCCCAACAGCTTCTGAGAGGCAAAGGCCAGTTCCTTCTCCACCTGCAAGGAGAGCCAGGAACGAGGGCAGACTCGTTCACAAGGGAAAACCTCTGCCCAGGGAGGGTGTGGAGTCTCCCAAACCCACCTGGACACGCTCCTGTGGCCCCTGATGGAGGGGAACCAGCTTTAGCAGAGGGTTGGGCTGGATGAGCTGCTCTAGAGGTCCCCTCCAACCCCCACCGTCCGTGATGCTGTGCTGCACGGGCCCAGCTTGTCCTCCCCGAGGCCAGATTTTGGAGTGAGACTCACCCTCTGGTGTGCTCGGCAATGCTGCTTCACGGGGCACTCCCTGCAGAGCGGGGCCTTGGGCACACACACGGTTGCCCCCAGCTCCATCAGGGCTTGGTTAAAATCCCCTGGGCGGCTCCTGTCTACCAGGGCATTGGCCATGTCCCTGGGAGGAACAGCAGGGAGTGGTGTGAGGCTCTGTGGGCACAGCCCCAGGACCTTTGCCTCCTGTCTGTTGGGGGGATGCTCCCGAGCAGGCAGAGCCCACGTGGCTCCACCACTCCCAGCGGCACCAGCTTCCCCACACTTCCCACCATCATCCCCTTTGCAGACTCAGCTCCCCACAGCTCCTGGCTGATCCGCCACCAGGGCTGAGCACAGGCACAGGACTTGCAGGGCGGGAGGAGGCTCTGGCTGCCCTTACCAGAGCTGGTCGGTGACGGTCGGGCTGCCGGCGTCGGCGCCGATGCAGCGCAGGCGGCACAGCACCCGCACCACGTTCCCATCCACCACGCCGGTCGCCTGTGGCACAGCACCAGCAGAGGCAGTTTGCACACGAGGGAAGGGGGCCCACGGGGTGATCAGGATGGTGGGGGGACACACAGGAGGCCGACCCACAGGCCAGGCTGGGCGGTGGGCGAGATGCACCACACAGAGCTGGGACAGCCAGAGCCACACACAGCCCCGAGAGCCCCCAGCTCGTGGGGCCCTGCTGCAGGAGCAGGGTTGGGAGGTAGAAAGGGGAGATGTGCCTGGCGCTGCCCAGCTCTCACCTGCCCATATGCAATGGAGGCGATGGCTCCCGCCGTGTAGCGGCCCACTCCTGGCAGCAGCTTCTGCAGGGCCTCAGCCCTCCTGGGCATGTGGCCAGACAGCTCAGACACCACCTGGCACAGAGGGGGCTGAGCTCAGGGGAGCAGCCGGGCCACGTGCGTGTGACACCCACAGGAACACGGGATCCCAGGCTCTGAAGCCTCGACCTGTGGCACACGGGCTCAGCCAGGCAGGGCAGACACGAGCCAGCACCAAACCATGAGCCAACACCAGCCCACGGGCCACAAAGGGCTTTGGAACCATCTCTCGCACCCCAGCGCCAGGGCACCTTCTTTGCCGCCTCCTGCAGACGCTTCCCTCTCGAGTAGTAGCCGAGTCCAGCCCACAGCTCGTTCACCTCCTGCTCCAAGAGACAGGTCACAGCTGTTGGATGAAGAGCCACGAGGGCAAGGAGAGCCCCCAGCCCCAGCAACACTCACCTCCAGAGACGTCTGTGCCAGAGCCTGCAGCGTCGGCCACTTCTGAGGTACAGAGGGAAAGGGACTGGTCAGGGAGAAGCAGAGCCGTGCTCTGCAGCTGGGCATCTGCCACAGGCAGCAGACAAGGCCTCCAAACGGGGCAGCCTGTGAGCACAGACTCCGTGAGGAGCAGTCACCTGCATCCAGCGGTTGTAGTAGTCGATCACTGTAGCCACCTGTGTCTGCTGGAGCATGATCTCCGACACCCACACTGCAGGGAGCGGGGCAGGGGTCAAGAGCAGAGGGAGCAGGGCAAGGGACACCAACACCACCCACCCCTCATGCCGTGGCCGGTTAGCGCTGGCTACAAGCACTACACCAGCATCCAAGCCATGGGGCTCCTTCCCACTCTTCACCTTCCTCACATGTTGCTCCGCAGGAGCTTCCTCAGGCCTCAAATGGGCTCTCCCACCCCCCAGCGCCTCACAAGGAGGGACAGTGGCTCCTATGGCCGCTCCAGGTGCCTCGTTCCAGGCAGCTGAAGCTTTTGTTTCCTGCACACCCGTGCTGGGGGGCACAGGCGGCTGAGCCCCCAGGGACAGCCCCTGCTCCTCACCTGCGTACCCCCGCCTGTCAGCATCCAGCTCCGTGGCTGCCTGCAAAAGGAAGGAGGTGCAGTGTGAGACACGAGCTGGCACAAGATCCCACTGCAGAGGGGACCTGCACGTCACACAACCTGCACGTTCCTAACGCTGCACAAGAACCTGATAAAAAGCCCTTCCCCCGTGTGCTCAGGTTAACCAGGTGACAGCCGAGGCACCTCTCCCTCATGCAAAGTTTTATGTTAGAGCTTCAAAGGTGCCTCCCCGGGAGCTGCCCCAGAGCCGAGCCCCTCTGCCCGGGCTGCAGCCCCCGGCAGCGTTCACACACGCTCCTGCCCTCCCGCAGCGCCTCGGTCACGCCACTCGCAGCCCGGCTGAGCCCGGGTCAGGTGGCAGCTCTAAGGACAACGCTCGGCGGGCTTGAAGCAAAGAGGTGGAAAAGCTTCTCCCCGCGAGGCGCCGGGGACAGAGCACCAAACCGGCTCCAAGGGACGGCAAGACCCAGGTGACCACAGCAAGACGCTCTGGCTTCGCTCTTCCGACCCGCCGGCCGCGCAGCACGGAGCTGCGGGCGCTGCCGCTGCCCCGCATGAAGGACCCCGCGCCCCGCAGCCTCACGGCGGCAGGAACCGCCTGCCCCAGACCTCCCCTTACCAGCGTCCTCCAGGGCAGCTCCCGCTTGCAGCTGTCGTACCAGGACAGAAGGTCCCCGCGCAGAGCCTCCACCTCGGCCGGGTCGCTGAAGAGGTGCGGGGAGGGCGCTGGAGCCGGGGCTGCTGCGGGGGAAGCGGCGCGGGGTCAGGGCACCGGGCACGGTGGGCACGGCCCGCGGGTGCCCCTCTGTGCCCCCTCCAGCCCAGCCCAGCCGGGCACCTCGGCGGGGCGGCACCGCCGTGCTGCTGCTGCTGCTG
>WBNH01010262.1:37140-124637 GCA_013401255.1 Urocolius indicus
CGGGGGTGAGAGGGACAGGGGGCGAGGGTCGGGGGTGAGAGGGACAGGGGGCGAGGGTCGGGGGTGAGAGGGACAGGGGGCGAGGGTCGGGGGCTCCTTCCTCTGTGCTCATCGGCTGCGGCCCCACCGGTGCTGCCGCTGCCCCGGGGGCATGGAGCCGGTGCGAAGGGCCGGCACCGTCAGCTCTCTCCCGCCGCCCAGGTGCATCGAAGAGCGTTACAAAGCCGTGTGCAACGCGGCCAGGACCCGCTCCGTGCTGTCCCTGGGCGTCGCGTGTTTCAGGCAGCTCCCGGAGAAGGTAGGTGCCAGGGGCCGGGGAGCGGCCGGCTTGTGCTCGCTCCTTGCTCCTCCCCGCGGCTGGGCTTCCCCGGCCTTTCAGCAGCTCCCGTGCCAGCTGTCCCTGCCTTGCTCTGCAGCCCCAGCACACCTACCTGTGCCAGATCTACAACCTGACGCTGCTCTGCATGGAGGATTACATCGTGGAGCCCCAGTCGGTGCAGTTCCTGGTGCAGCACGGCTTTGACTTCAACAAGCAGTACTCCCAGGGGATCCCTTACCACAAAGGCAACGACAAGGTACAGAAGGACTCTTGTGCAGCAGAGCAAGCTGCACTGGCTGAAGGCTGCTGGGGAGGGTGCTGGCTTTCCTGCAGCCCCAGCCTCTCCCTTACACAGCTGCTGAATGAAGATGGGCTCAGCACTGGCTGGGGGCTTGGGGCAGCTTTATCCCTTTCCCCTCCCTCCATTCCCCTTTATATCCAGCTTTGTCGTAGCTGGATTCCAAGTCTCTGTGCCTCTGTTCCAAGCACGTCCAAGCTGGAGGCAGTACTGTGCTGCTGCAGGGTGAAGGCAGCTCAAGGCCTTAAGTCTCCCTGTCCCCCTCTCCCTTCCTGCAGGGCAACGAGAACCAGAGCCAGAGCGTCCGCACCTTTTTCCTGGAGCTGATCCGAGCGAGGAAGCCGCTGGTCGTGCACAACGGCCTCATCGACCTGGTGTTCCTGTACCAGTGCTTCTACGCTCACCTCCCCGACAGCCTCGGCACCTTCACCGCCGACATCTCGGAGATGTTCCCGGCCGGCATCTACGACACCAAATACGCCTCCGAGTTTGAGACTCGCTTCGTAGCGTCCTACCTGGAGTACGCCTACAAGAAGTGGTGAGGGGCTCGCTGCTGCTAAAGGCTGATGGGGGGGTGGGAAAAGGCAAAGGGGAATGTTAAGTTGTTGTGGTTGGTTTTCCGAGCAAAAAAGGGGCTGGGTGTTTGTGTTACCCCAGGGAATGAAGGAAGGTGTGTTTCAGGTGGCTCTGCCCTGTGCTTTTTCCCATGGGTAAAGTGGGTGCTGAGGGCATGTGACACCTCTCATCTGTTCAGTGGGCAGCTGCCAAAGGGACTTACAGAGCGGTGCCAGCAGGAGACTGACCACACTAGGTCCCTGATCTACCTGCAGACTGATTTGCTGCCCAGCTCTTGGGAACAAACCATTTCATGGAATGGAAAATGTTTCCCCTTGCCCAGGTTGGATGTGGCTGGGGGCTGGCTGCTGGGTGCTCTTGTGGGCTGCCTCCTTTTGGAGCGTTTTTGCTTTGTCTCTCAACATTCTGAAGACAAACACGTATCTTAGTGCTCTTAATGCTTAAAATCAAACTGTGTGTCCCCTTCTCCCATAACTTCACCAGAGCCACTCTCCTGTGTGTCAGCACAAGGGAATCCAACCTTTCAGTCACTATGGAAGCATCTGCTTACTAAAGCTGTTCTCCTGGGACTGAGTTTCTTTCCAGTGAACTGTCGAGCTGGAGCTCAAGAGCAGGAAACCAGCAGAGTTGAGAGTTGGTGGAGAGCAGCATGTTTGCAGCAGCTCCCCACAGCGGCACCTGCAGTGAGTTCACTGCAGTAACTGCGTGTTCTTTGCTGCAGCAAACGAGAGAACTGCAAGCTGAGGGACTCGAGCGGCCAGCACCTCAGCATCGAGTTCTGCAGCTACCCTGCCAACGTGTCCCGCTACATCGACTATCGCCACTGCTCGCTGGAGGAGGAAAGCCACAGCCCGGGAGAGGCAAAGACGGTGCCTGTCTGTGAAAAGTTCTCGGTAAGTACCACAGCTCTTTTGCTTCCTGCCTGGCTCCATGGAAAAAGCCACATGTGGTCAGAGAAGGAACTGGCAGGACAGCACCTGGGTACTTCCTCTTGCTTGCCTCACACGACAAGGACTGTCAGGCTTGAGGTGGCTTCGTGATGCAAAAGGCAGTAGCATCTGCTCTGTCTGGGGACACTGAGTTGCAGAGGCTCTGTCACCACAAAGATACGGCCTTAAATAGTGGGATGGTTTGAGTTACAGTACCCATTGCTGTCTTGGGCCAGCTGTAAGTTACAGAATCACAGACTCTCAAGGGCTGGAAGGGACCTCAGAAGATCATCCAAGTCCAACCCCCCTCTGCCAGAGCAGGACCACCTACAGGAGGGCACACAGGAACTCATCCAAGTAGGTTTTAAGTTCTAAATCAGTTTGGCTTGTTCTCTGAGCAAGAAATGCCACCTCTGCCCTCCCCCACATCGTGATGAGATATAAAAGGAATGTTACCTGTGTGCAGCTTGTGGCACTGCTGCAGTGTGATCCACAGCACCTCCACTCCTGGTGCTGCTACAGCAGTAAGCAGAGAGCCCATCTGAGCAGACGGTGAGTGGTTTCAGATGCTTCAGAGAGAAAAAGCTCTGTCGGGTGTTGCAGAACAGCACAGGGTTGATGAAGTCTCTGGAAGTTTCTCGTCCAACTCAGCGTTGCTCAGAGCATTGCTTGGTGAGTTTGGAAAATAGGGAAGGACAGAGATGCCAAAACTCCTCCAGGCTGCTGTTCCAGTGCTTGACTGCTCACTGTGAAAATGTTTTCCTCTATCTTGAGTGAGCATTTCCCCTGTTACCTCATCACCCGTCCCTGTGCTCCTCAAAGGAGGGACTCGGGGCTCCCAACACAGCCTCGGGAGAGGGCAATAACGAGGTGTGCTCCATGTTATGGTAACTAAGCTGCTTTAACCAGGAGGCTGGTGGCTACAGGGTTCTCTCTTTCTCCTTAGGCCTATGGCTGGTGTCCCAAAGGGGTGAAGTGTCCAGAGTCTCATAACATTGATCTCATAATCGATGAGGACGACAAGGTTCGGGAGGAGAAGCGGAAGAAGCGGAAGCACAAATGGAAGCGTCGGAAGAACGCGGAAGCAGCTGCCGAGGTGCCGGGAGGGGAAGGCTCAGCGCAGGGAACAGAGCAAACTCAGAACGGGGAGGAGGGACCACCCCAGAAACAGAGCTGCTGTGAGCCTGCAGCTGCTGCAGGGCTGCCAGAGATCACACCCAACAGCCAGGGCAGGCCCCCCGAGGAGAACTCCATGGACGTGGAACCAGAGGTCACCAGTGCACAACAGGAAGAGGATCTGGAGAGCTCTGAAGGAACCGCTGCCCCAGCAGCAGCTGCTGTGAGCCCTTCTGCCAGGGAAAATGCCTCTGACAGTGCCCCAGCAGAGGGGAAGGCAGAGGTTACTGCTGAGGGGGGCTCAGTCAATCATCCAGACATCCCTGAGACTGAAACAGCGTGTGCTGCAGAGAAAGAAACCCCTGGTCCTGGCCAGGGGGGCACCCACCGTGCTGGCTTTGATGCATTCATGACTGGCTACATCATGGCTTATGTCTGGATGCTCAAGAAAGAGAAAACTACACACACAGACACAGAGCCTTGGCTGCCAGACTGCCACAATAAACTGTACCTCAGTGGGAAATCCATGCCCCTTCAAATAGTGAAGAGCTTGTTTTCTAAATCATCCAAAGCTCACAGCCAGAAGATGAAGTTGGCCTGGGGCAGTGGATAGAGCCCAGAGGACTCCTCACTGAACTGGGCTTTTATTACCCCTCAAGTTTTGAAGTTCTTTATCCCATCACGAACTGACCAGAAAGGGAGCAAGTTCCTTACCCTTGGTTTTGTTTTAACTTCTGACCCATTAAATTGCTCTCACCTGGAGCTCCTTCTGTTGTTCCCGAGTGGCATGCTGGGCTCTCAATGCAGGGGTGAAGCTGGAGAAGAGGGAGGAAAGGTGTGCACCTCTCCTGCTGCACACAGGGCTGCAAGTTTTCAGTTTACTGCCCTGCACACGAAAAATACACAACCACCTAGTGTTGCCTTTCTGGAAAGAGCCCATGCAGGCTACTTTAGCATCTTGCAGAAGATGGAAAAAGGTAATTGTTTCATAACACAAGGAGGCAGAGCTTTCCACTTCTTAGCACATTAGAGCTCCAGTCTCCTGCCAGGTCTTGCCTTTATCTGTATTGCTGCCACTTAACCTCCTGGTTTAGGGTGGGACAGACCTTTTGGAGAGGAGCACGTGCAAAAGGTCAAAGTCTGCCTACAGAAACACAGCTGACAGCTCCAAGCTGTTACCCCATAGAACCTGTTCGATAGCAACTGCTATAAACAGTCACTAGAGGAAGATGAGAAGCTGCTGCCAGGCTCCAGCTCACTGTTCAGGCCCAGCATACGTTTTAATGAAGATCCAGGCAAGTGTTAGTGCTTTCAGTCACTGCTGGTAGGGTACCTCTCTCACTCTCATAAGTGTTCCCTGTCTTTCTAAAGAGTTCAGGAAGGGAAAAAGACAAGAAAACACTGACCATGGTTGGTTCAGAACATGCAGCTGGCAGAGCCATCCCACTGCATAGCTGTACTTCACCTTGACCTTGGTTACAGCAAACAGAGACAAGACCTTTGCTCCTGCAGGAGAAGGGAGGAGAAAGCTCCAGCTAATTGTGGTGCAGGGTAAGTGCATGCAGAACCACGCCAAAGCAGGTCTGCAGACTTCCAAGTAAGGAGAGATGCAGTGGGACTTGCAGACAGGTGTAGTCCTCAAACTGTTTCCTGTGCTGCTGAAGGCATTTAGGGCCTGAGCACAGCAACCACAAAGGCAAGCTCCCTGCAGGCTATAACCATCTTGTCCTGTAGGTCACAAGCTCCTGCTGCTTTTCAGAGCCCTACAGGGCGGAGCAGAGAAGTCTTCAAGCTTCATGGAGTTAACGGTGCAACACTTCAGTAAGGTGCAGCAGAGAAATAACACTGAGTAAGGGTGACAGCTATCCCTGTTAAAAATCCAGCACCCAGTACTAGTAAACATGATGAAGCCAGCTACTCATGTCATCTCCAGCTTCAACAAGGGTTTTCTGTAACCTAGAGCTGCCCCTTTTAAACACAAGACTCAGGCCTTGATTTTATTTTTATTTGGAAAGCAAGTTGGGAAAGTTTTTTACAAAACCTGACCAAGAAAAAACAAAAAAATTAAGAAAATATTGAAGTGGATTCATCTTTGGTTACTTCTTATTGCAGTTCCAATGCCACATCCACCATTCCTATCGGCCCAGAAAGGTCAGAAGGTCAATCAACATAAAAAAAAAAAACCCAAGAGGTGCTTTCTTTACACAGTCATAAATATCCACAATCTCTGAAAAGCTGGTTTTCTTTTGCAAAAGGTTTGTTTCTCTCTCTGGCAGTGTTAACTTACTATTGTACACAGGCCACAAACTTCTTCCTAAAGCCTTTAATTACAAGTCGAGCTATTTACAGACTGCAAAATATTAAGACGGTAAAACTCCTTCATAAATACGAAAATAGATCATCTGGCAAAGGTCTTTTATACTTAACCAAACATCTGGCTGCCCCCTCCTTTCCTCCCCCTNTCCCCCTCCCCCTCCCCCCCCAAACAAAAAAGGTTATTTGTTTTGCATAGAAATGTAGTGACATGCAATATAAACAATAGCATTAAGTGCAAACAGGAATTATTCAAGTGTCTTTAGTTGTACTGGCAAAAAAATATACCAATATTCTGTTACACATCATACATTGATGCCTCTCCAGCAAGTGTAAGTCTACTGCAGCCCCTCGTCTGCACTGCTTTTGAGGGGCAGCAGTTCACATGCGTTCTCTTGAGTTGCATTGTATCGACCTGCAACCACGACAAAAATAGCTTATAACAGACATTTGAATGAATTCAATGTAGAAAGGTTTAAAGTGAAATAAAACCAGCTTTGATGCCTTCGGGGAACCTTGCAGTGTGTAGGAAAGTGTTTTAAAAGAGCGAGAACTGCTCCCAATAAGAAAGTCAAAAATGAAGATAAAATCCAATCGCAATAAAACTCTGTCACATCACTATAAAACGAGGAGTTTGCTGACCACGTGCTGGTTTTCATGTTCAGCAGCAGCTGTTCTACATGGCCCCCTGTTGAAAAGCACCCTCAGGTAGGCAGAAAGCCTAGGAGCAGTTAACTAGGTGCAGCTTACACTCAGCTTTACACAGCCAAAGGGGTGAGATGTGTTGAGTGCCGACTGCACCCAGACCCTTGGAAACCCTGGGGTGTAGCAAGCACTTATTTAAGTGGCCCTTTGTCTCCATACACGTGTCTCTTTTCCCATGCAGACCAAGACCCCGTAAAGCCTCAGCCACTATTCCTTGGTATTTCTCTTCCTGACATCTCCACCTCGGTACAAAAGGCTAGAGAAGCTGAGAGCTGTGCCCTGTGCAAGTCAGCTGGCTCTGCTTGGTGGACGTTTCAGAAGAGAACGTTTGAGCTGTGCTGCTTTGTAAGAGAGACACGCAGGGCAGGAATTTAAGAGACAGCGGTGTATGAAAACAGACAAGGTCACTGCCACAGAGGTACCCCTAAAGCCCCACTGCTTAGGCTTTGCAATCAGTGTCAGAGAGGGCAAAAGGCTTCACAACAAAGTGTCAGTGCTGACAGCTTGAGCTAATGCAAGCCGCAGAGCAGCCAGAGGCCCGTGTGCTCTGCCAGAGGTTGCAGGCAGCTGGAGGGTGCTGGGCAGCTTCCTCACAGCCTGCTCATCCAGAAGTAAACGATTCCTTATTATTGCTTGTTTGTCTGAAGTCACACACCTCAATGTACCTTGTGACAACAGGAGCTGGTGCTGATGGTTTCCCTCCCAAACAACTGCAATTGTGTAAAAGATCAAAGAAAGGGAAAACAAAAAAGAGGGGGGTGGGGAAAGAGCAGGCACCAGGCAGGCAACTAGCTGGCAACTGAGTTCTGCTGGTTCCCTGTCCTCAAAGGAAATCACACACACAGTGCTAGTAGCCATTTGAGCTGCTCTGCACTCTGCAGACACCAACCCTGCAGACTGGAGCAGGGTCTTTCGAGGTCCCGCACCATCGAGAGGCAGAGAGGCCAAAAGTAATCTCAGTAAGCACGGGCATTTTGTCTTTCAAAGTGCTAAGGAGTGCCTAACCTGGCAGGGACTGTGCTAAGGAACTCAGCAGCACTGGGTTTCTCATTTAATTCTTCAAAGCCACTGCAAAGGAATAACTGCTGCTCAGGTTAACACATACTTCACGAGAAGGAAGTCATAATTAAGCTCACCTACACCTCTGGAAAGATAAAGCATCTCAGCTAGGAAAGAACTAAGGCTTTCTCCTTCATCTTTTCTTTGAGATGGGAGAAGTGTAGGAACAGTGTTGCTTCCATTGGAGGCTAGCTCACGTTTTCCAGCCTTACAAGAGGGCAGGAACAGAGTGTAACAGGCTACCTGGATGAAATTCTGACTCCACCACATCACCATCTGCTCAGCAGGTGTGCAATGCACAGCTCAGTTAGGAATGACAGTATAGGTTAAAAAAGAAAACCAATCAATCCCCATGTTGTTGGGACAAGGATAGTGGAAAAGGGCAATATGGTACACAAATGTCATCACAGAACACGTTGTCCCACACATCACATCCCAGAGCAGGGATCCCTGGTTCTAGCATTAAAGCCTACACACCACTGCTGTCACAGGTACCTGCTGGCGTAGGGAAGGAAAGAAGAGATCATCCTAGACAGTGACAGAAGCCAGTGGAGACAGCAGCTTCTTTCTGTAGAAGAAAACAAAATCAAAACATTTGGGACAAGCAAATTTTCTTCAGCTTGACAATTCAAAGGCCTCCCCTGAGTCCTGCCTGTCCTGCCCAAGAGCACTCGTGTGGCTGCAACGCTGCTGGCAGCTTCCCCTGAGCAGGAGACTCCTGGCCTCTACCACACAGCCTGGTTTTCAATAAGGAGCCATCACTACTGCAGAGATGGCAATGAGATGGGTCACACCAGAGAGGGGGGTGAATGTAACCCTTCGAGCTCAGTGGGCAGTAAGTCAGCTGTGCTGCAGATGTTGTACTGAACTAAACAGTCTGCAGAAACAGATCATGATGTCCATTCATCTCTTCAAAGATGAGAGCCCACACCCCCCTAAAAGCTCAGTGCAACTGCTGTTTCCTCTGGCAGTTTCTCCAGAAGCCCAGAAATGACAATTCCTAAAATGGGACTCTGGTCTTGTGCCCTGGGCAAATCCTCCTCTACATTTGGGATGAAGTACGTAAGAGCTGTGCAAGGAGGAAAGTGGTGTTTACCACATCCTGCACTTGTGCATTACACATCCTTACCAAATCCCCAGGGAAAATGAAACACCAGGGAACAGATCCTTCTTGTCAACTGCAAAGGATTTGTCATGTGACTCAGCCTGCAGATTGCAACCAGCACGAGAGGGGTTGGTTTTGCTGTTTTTGAAAGAAGAGCTTGTTTAATGCTGCAGCAGCATTTGCAGCTGCTCTGGGACCAGACAGCACTCCTGGCTACTCACTATGAACTCCAGAAGATCTCTGTGCCTGTTTCTAAAGCAAGGTCTCTGACTCAAATGCACTGCTGCAGAATGTTAATGCAAAACCTGCAGTGGTTTAGAGCAGCTGGTCAGTCAGTGGAAGACAGAACACACAACAAGGGTCACTCTTTCTACCCAACATGGAGCTTAAGGCCTTGAAATGCTTCATGCTGGAATCCAGGTCATACACGGTGCCTGCTCTGGCTCCTGCCTCTTGGGGAGGACTGTGGGGCCACTCTGGCTGGATTAGCTCCCCATCCTTATGCAAATCAGGGAAAGGAATAAGCACAGTTAGAAATAAAGTCACAATAATCAGTCTCTCCAGACACTGGCTGCAGCTGTTTGACAGCCATTTTCTACCATCTGCTGAGTCTCTTGCAAATGCAAAACCCAGCACTACAGAAAAGCAGAGTTTGAGTGACTAGGAGCAACTGTTGCCTCAATGACATGTTCAGTTTGAGCCCTCTCTTCATAGAGAGGCAGAGTGTACGCTGCCACTTGCTGAGATATTGGAAGAGGTCTGGGACAAGGGAGCAGGACCATCCCCATCCTGCTCCTGGGAGGGCCGTGCCTCTCTCTTCAGCTCAGCGGAAGGACTAATGCTGAACAGAGGCTTTGTAGACTCTAGGGGAGTATTTTTCAGTAGGTCGTCTTCCACTTCCATCTCTTCAGAAAGGAGACAACCTGCAAACACCTGTGAGGAGCCACGTCCCTCAGAGTTCACCGAATTCTCAACTAGGAGCTTTTTGTAAGACAGCAGCTCAGACTGGGCCAGCACTAACGGCTGATGACGTGTTGCATCTCGACACGTGTTCTCAACCGGGCAAAACCCATTTTCCTCCTGTGTCACTGGCCCATCCCAACAGTCCATATCCTCCTCTTGTCCTGGTACAGGAAGAAATCCTGGCCTGTGAGGCTTGGCTTGAAAGGGAGGAATCTCTGCCACGCCATATTTACTGCTACTCAGGAGCTTCTGCCGAACCTCTGCACCCAGCTGGGTCGGGTCACACCTGCTGATAGTTGAGGACAGTCCCCCAAACAGGCCGTATTCCTTGTGTGGCAGTTCAGGAGAGAGCGGGAGGGATCTGCATCTCCTCCCAGGGAGGAGGGACAACTCCTGCCAGTCTGTGCTGTAGGCCTGCCGGAACTGGGGCTGGCTGGCTTTCAGGCCTCCAGCTGCCTCTGGAGAATGCAAATCAAACACGAGGGAAATCACAGACTTGCTTGGCATGTCAAAGAATTTGATTTTCCCTCCCTTGAGATCCTCCCGGGCACTGAAGGGATTAACTTTCCGGCCTAAGCCTTTGCTAGGTGTGTAGTAGGGGTCCTGCACGTTGATCTTCCTGGAAGGCTTGCGGGAGAAGATATCCGACTGGCTGCGTGACAGCCAGATGTTCCGACGCTGCCGGGGCGACTTGGGTGGGATCTTATCGTCTAGGGAACTCAGACGTTTTACTCCTGGTCCTTTTTCAATTGACCCTGAGTAGAAGAAGAGACATATTCTTAGCTTATAGGAGCTACACACCTGCATGTCTGCTCACTCACAGAGCCTTCATGCAGCTTTTTCTTTACAGCCCTCACTTGGGATGTTCCGAGGTCTGGTGTCTGGTCCTTCCTTAAAAGCTCCTGCACAAACACAAAAGCACACCATTCTCTTCTCCTCCGTGTCCTATTAGTTTCAAACATGGAGATTTGGCAGCCACAGGATCTTTTGTATGCAAGACAGCCAAAAACTACATTTGAAATCCTCTCTTTAATCAGCCTGAGGCATGAGTAACAGTCATCTGGAAGACTCGGGAAAATGCAAATTCACTTAATGCCATCTTACTCCTTAGACACTGAAACTAGACTCATCCTTCACCATTTTTGTGATCAAAGTTGCCACCCATATCGTGGAGGATGCCAATTTGCCAAGACTATTATCTTCAGAAAAAAAGACAAAGTAAAAGGAAACCATACAGCAATGTTCATATTTGGTAGGAAAGAGAAAAATCTTTCCCTCTTCTAGCCAAATCCTGTGTTTTAGGGCCCTTTCAAACCTCCTTGCTGCCAGCACACTGACACAGCAGGGACGTCACAGGGTGGTCTTGGAGAAGAACAATTGGCATATTCTGGATTTGCCATCCTGGCTTCCAGCAGAGGCTGACCAAGATCTGTTGATGACACTGACCATAAAAGAGAACAACACAGTTGCCAAAGGAATTGGGATTCTTTTCAACCTAATGGGAAAAGTCAAAGACTAAAATAAATGCCTCTTTTGAT
Source organism: Urocolius indicus (assembly GCA_013401255.1). Taxonomy (NCBI): domain Eukaryota; kingdom Metazoa; phylum Chordata; class Aves; order Coliiformes; family Coliidae; genus Urocolius; species Urocolius indicus. The sequence goes on from WBNH01010262.1 coordinate 48,062, forward strand.
TTAAACCATAAAGAGTTTAAATGAGACCACCTCAGCCTTCATTCAGTACATGATCCAATACAGAAACTAGAGATACGTGAGAGCTTGACTCTAATGAGCAGGAGTTTAAAAGTTCTACATATGTGTGTGTATTTCTTTGCAAGCATTTGCACTCACACATATATATCACCATAACAGATGGGGAAATTGGAGTTAGTCAGGAAAAGGTGCTAACTTCTGCAGTGTTTAGAACCTGTGGCTCACAAAGTGCCTCTGAAGGGTAGAGCAATAACAAATGGATATAAACAAGGGATATCTCCTGTTGATTACCATTTCCAAAAGAAGCACATACAGGTTTCCACCTTTCCCTTGAAAGGCTGCCACAGTTTAGACTGTAGTCACTCCACCTACGAAAGACTATGCAAGTCAAAGAACAGCATGCAGCACTTCAAGAAGGTGCAAATCTGGCACATGTGCCAAAGGGGGAATGCCAGGAAAACGAAAACACAAATACCAACCAAAAATATTCCCAAACAAAGAATGTTCCTTTTTAACTCATTCCTCTTTTAGATGTTTTCCAGGTGTGGGACAACTTCCACATACATGCACTCTTCAGAGTCTGAAATGGAGAGCTTACTTCAATCTACATCCACGTTACAGACAGATATGTCTATGTACCGTGTACATTTCCAGTGCCAGAAGTCTCCCTAACATCGAAGCAGAACGTCAGGACGTGCTCTCTCCTGCAAGAGCTGCGTGCAGTTTGCTCTCTGCACCAGGTGGCACTGGAGAGCTTTAGAGAAAGCCCTTCCAGGCCAGCATTCCAAAGATCTGGGGTTCGCCTTTTCCCCAGTCTTTCAGAGTATTTCTAGTCACTTCGTAACACTCTTGCATCTTCTCTGCTCTTCCTCCTGAAGGAATTTCCAAGTGTTACACGTAACTTACACCACAGGGACTAAGGATGGTAGAGACAAAGCAGAGGTTGATGGATTTTCCCAACACTATTAAGCAACTTAGAAAAGCATTCCCAAACAAACTCTAAACTTCCCCTCAAAACCTTGTGGGCAGAATCTTCTGAGACACTTGAAGAAACAGCTAGCTTTTTCCCCAAAGCACACTTTCCAGTGAAAAGCATATAGTGTTGTTCAAAACTAATCATCAGGCTTTCAGTAAAATCATTCATACGCTGTCAATAGGTACCAGATACAGCTGACATCTCAGCCTTCAAAACATGAAGCATTGTAACCTCTTGCTTATTAGCCTGCAGCAATGTTTGTGCAGCACAGACACTTACCTTTGGGTTTTCTTTCACTGTTGTCAAGGTTCAAGAACTTCCTCTCTCGGTCCGAGTCCTCGTTTCTCAGGCGGTTTAAAATCTCCTCCAGTGTCTTGACAATATCAGCAAATGAAGGACGCAGCTTTGGGTCCATCTGTGAATGCACACAAACCAAGTGAGTTCACGTGGGATGGTCCATGCTATTCTGCTTACATAGTGGGCAGGCAGAGGGACAACCTGCTTTGGTAGTGGGGCTGGACTAGATGATCTTTCGAGGTCCCTTCCAACCCTGAACTGAGGACATTCAAGACCCTTTTAAGAAGTGTGTTATTGCAATAAAAAGGGAAAAGTATTATTCTGTCCTAGTTTATGTCTATTACACACCTCACATTTACTAACTGAGTTGTAAATCCTCTATGAAGAGAGTCCAAGTAAAGTACAACCAACCACCCCAGTCACCAGGATGCATTCAGTTTGTCTCCATGAGTATGTGTTTACTTATTCACCCTACTACAAATGGCTCTCTAAACAAAGTCCAATGCTAAAATTGCACTAGAGGGCAAGCACTTTGATTTAAGTAGCAATGTAGAAAGCATTTAATCATTTTGAACATTGACCCTGTGTATATGTGACAAGCTTAACTTATAAGTTTAACTGCTGGAGGTAGCAATGTGTAATTCAGCAGCTGAAAACTAACTTCACTGCATTATTAAACACGATTCTGCTTGACCCGATTCCTGTTTCCAGCCCTCTAAAGGCTTTTTCAGAGTGGACAAGTCCAGACAGATCTCACCTTTAGTACAAAGGGAACAGTGGTGCTTTGTATACAACAAACCCCAAAGACCTCCCTAATACTGCCTTGCAGGTCCTACAAGATGGATCTTTCTGAAGAGAACTGCTCTGATCAGTAATGCCGGAACACCTGCTAGCAACCCAGGGTAAAGGGCTAAAAATTCATACACACTGTAAGAAAAACAAACAAATCACACTTGAAAAGCTCAGGAGCAGCAAGAAAATTGTTCTTAATGCAGCAGCTGGAATTTCCAAGCATAGGAAAACTTTTTTTGTCCCTGTTTTCCCCCATAGGAAAACTGTTTTCCCTGTTTCACTGAAAGCACAGGGGCAGGGGCAACACCAAAGCACACACACTGTACTCTGACAGCCATACTAATTTGGGAATCCTAGGGAGCTGTTGGAAGCTACAAGTAAGAAGAGTGCTCTGGCTATTTTAATTTGTGCAAGGTAAGATCCAGGACAAGAGCAGCCACAGAAAAGTGACTCTAAATAACATTTCCTCTTCCATCCTGGAGTAGCCCAGATTCTGCTCAAATGGAACAGAAGGTCCTTCTTCAGGGAGCCCACAGCTCCAGTCATGCTGCTAAGCTTCTTGCATCATTGTACGTTATTACATTTAGAAGTAGTTGCACAAGTAGGCTTTTAGTTGTTGAGAATCTTTAAGCTTTAGGCTTCCTTGCACATACTTACTTAAAAACAAAACAAAACTTCTTTATAACAGCAAATTAAAGACATTTTAACCCATTACTCATGTCAGCTTCTACTGGTTTTCTTAGGTTGCCCAAGAACATGTTTCCTGGCTGTAGAAAACCTCAGGGCTCTGCACATTAGTTCAGCTCATCAGCTGAGCTATACAGTTTACACTGTTTATTGACTTATTAAATAATAAAAAAAAACTATATGAACATTCATGTTTAAGAGCAAATTATCACATGGATCACCTATTACTGAAGGATAGCCTGCTCAGGAAGACTGATGAGAGCCTTATCTGTTCATCACCTTTTCCCTTCTACTAGAAAAGTGACAGGTGAACTACAGCATGCCCCAACCTGAAATCAGCACATTATTGGCTTGATACAAGATAATAATTTGAGTTTCAATTCAGGGAAGGGACATTTATTACACAGGAAGCAGCATTTGACGATGATTAGTAGGAGAAAATCCTTTTTCTCTGAACACTCCAAATTCTTTCATAAGAACATAATGATGATCAGTCACTTTCCCTTTCTTTGTGTGTTGGTTTACTCTGAATTCCACCTGTGCTGAAAAACTCATGTGTTTGGATGCAGTACCATTTCTGGAGCTTGCAGGCGGGGAGTTGAGATTTCCAAAGTCATATCCTACCTCCAGCCAAACCTTTTAGTGCTCATGTAGTCAAAACATATCATAAACGTGAGTCAGATGTAGCACTGTGCTGGTGAAGCAAGTTTTCCTGTACTAAGGTAAAGAACCATCCAGAGGGCTGGAGCACCTCTCCTATGGAGACAAGCTGAGAGAACCTGAAGAAGTCAAGGCTCCAGAGAATGGAAAGGCAGGACTTTTCCTAAAGACACTCACTTGAACACAGCATGGCCTGGTTGGAATCCCAGGGAAAGTTTTATGCAACAATGCAACAATGTCTTTAGAATTTGCCTCAACTTCAGTTGTGCAAACTGCACTTTCCTAACTTCAGCTGAATCTGTTGGAAGCTCAAGGTACTTCACAGAAACCCATTTAGTATACAAAGGTAGTAGCAACCTCTGTTATGGGACAACCTACAAAAGAGACCTGCTTCCTTGGAATTCTCATACTGAGGAGACACGAAAGCATGTGGCACTAACTATGACAATTTTAAGTAAGTGGCACAAAATTCACTCCATAAGCCCATTGCCTATGGCCTTACTGACATTAACTCATTTGGGTCCAAGATTGGGGTTTTTTGTAACACAGGCTAGGGATATGGAGGTTTACCCCACTTTCCATAAGGCAGGATATTAGTGCCTGCTCTTCGTTTTGTTTGTCCCTTCTGTTTATGAGAACGACTCAGAATTGTTTCTTCACAGCTCAGTAGGTCTGTACACAATAACAGCTGGATTCTGTCACCCTGAGGGCCAGCCACTGTCAATAGCATACAACTGGTTGTGATCAGCCTGAGCAGCCTGCAAGAAGCTGTTCAGTGTACCAGAACTGTTTGTTTGGCATGACAGAAGGCAGAATTGCAAAGAAACAAGGTAGAAGCTTTTTGCAAGGAGAAGGGAAGGGTTATAAAAACCGCCAAGGACGTCTGAGTTATCTGGATGTGCACTGCTTTTATAGGTAGGCTCTGAAGTCTCTTCTGTAAATGCTTTAAGCTCTATCTTCAAAAGCCAGATGGATTTAGAGAACTCTAGTTTAGGCCACTCCCCTTCAAATAAGATACTCACATTACAGCAGTTGAAGGCCAGCTGGAGGAAGTCAGGGGGACAGTCTCCCACCATGTGCTGGAAGGCATCATAATCTAATCCAAAATTCTGTACAAAAAGCACAGCATAGAGATATAAATGAGGACTGTTATCTGGCCCAAAGCATCTTCTTCTCAGCGGGATCCCTACTTGAAAGTTATCAGGAATAACCACGAATAACACCTCTCAGCAGCCACATACAGAGGACTTTGAGAAAACTGCTGCATTCCCAATTGGGATCCCTTGATACAAGATACCTGTAAGAGAATGAGCTGACTTTAAAACCCATTCTCCTCCTTGGACTCAAATGCAATCCACTGCACTTGAAATGTTGCCCATGTGCATCCAGAAGTAATATCTTACACTATGATGTTTCACCGTGGTGATTTTCACAGTGTAAATTAACAGCCTGCTACAAAACCAGAGGCTTTAGTGTGATAAAGAGTTATCCATTAAAATGCTTCATTTTTCAGTTCCTTAAATGCACTTCTATAAAATCTGAAGGGCAGAGAAACAAAAGGATCTCTTATCTACTGCAGTTGAAGGCCCAAGCAATTTTCTGTTTTCAGGACCAGAGGGGGATAGGCCACTTGGTCCCTCAGAAAGGGCCAAAACCTGCCCTGCAGATGAGACTCAACTGAAAAGCAACTGAAGAAAGTAAGAAATATCCTGTTTGAGTAGTTGATTCTAGCTCAGACAAACAGTGCTTTGCACAGTCTTTGAAAAAAAAAATAAGGGTGAAGTTACTTCAGCTGCTGCTAACAGAGCTCTTGCCCCTTTTACAAGGAGGGACTGCCTAGTAGATGCCCTGCACCAGGACAAGGGGCAACGGGTACAAGCTGGAACGTAAGGAGTTCCAAAGAAACATAAGGAAAAACTTCTTCCCTGTAGAGGTGAGAGAGCACTGGAAGGGGCTGCCCAGATGGGCTGTGGAGTCTCCTTCTCTGGAGACATTCAAAACCCACCTGGATGAGCTCTTGTGTGACCTACTCTAGGTGGTCCTGCTCTGACAGAGCGGTGGGCTGGGATGAGCTTTTGAGGTACCTTCCAGCCCTTAAGATTCTGTGAAATGCTCTGTTCTATATCTCGCAAGAAGCCTGCAAAAGGAAGGTCACCGCAATGCTCTCAATGTTCTGCCAGATAGGGGCAGAAAGGATTTCCCATGAGGATTGCAGCTGGACAAAATCTCTGTGAAAGTGTCTCCAATGGAGTTTCTTACAATAAACAGCACAGAAGAACAAAAGCCTTTTACAGGCTATTTTTAATGTAACACCTATTCATCGTATCTTTGGCAGCAGTGCCAGAAGTTCTAAAGGGCAGCTATTATCATGGCATGCTGAGCCACCTCCCACCAATGTTATAAACACAAGCACTTACCTCTGTGCGAGGGAGATAGTCTGGATCCGCCTGTATTCTTGCTATAATCTCACACAGAATGATACCGTAGGAGAACACATCCGCCTGAGACACACAAAAAGAAAGAGCCCTGTGGTTCACCTATGAATACTCAGTGTTCTTATCTGCCACTGAGTTTCTCCTTACCCCAAATGGTTATCGTGAAACAACCCAGCCAGCACCACGGCCTTGCAACACCACGCAACTGCGTTATAGCTGACATCTTCCATGTGAGGAAATACATGCTCAGGGTAAAACCTTCTCGTTGCACAAGTAACAATTTAGAACTAGCTTTAGAACTCTTTCATGAAAAAAAAAAAGCCCATCACTAAACCAACTCTTCATTCAGCAGTGTAAAAAAGCTTTTCCTTGTAAAAAGAATGGTGAAGTGGCATTTGATGACTTACAGATGGGAGAAATTAAAGACATAGCCAAAACATGACAGGCCTATATATCACTGTGTTAGAAAGACAGGTTTAGACTACATGTGATCACAGTTTATCCAGAACATTCATGCTGTTTCTAAGAAAAATTACCTTTTCCTCATCTCACAGTTCAGTATCTCTGGAGACAACAGTGTCCCAAAGCTTGAGACAGCCAGTAACACACCTGCATCAATTTCCACTGAATTTCCATGACCTTTACTCATCTTTTATCTGGCTACTCCTGGCACTGCACAGTTCCTTAGAATTTCACCCATTTGAATTTATCATGCAATAAAATTCAGGAAAACACAGAATACAAGTCTACAAGAGCAGAACCTGGCATCCCTCAACCTTTCCATACCAGGCAGGCTTCTATATCATCTTCCATGCTGGTGAGGTATGAGACCTGTTTCTTCTTTCACCCTCCAAGCCCTAGGGTTAGTGAGGAATGTGGCACTTGGGTACTTTATTATTTATTTAGGTCAACTGGAGCTCTTTTAAAAAGCTTTGAAGTGGTAGTTATTACATTCATTACTGAGGTAGCTACTGCTTTCCTGTAAGTTAAAAGTACTACCAATTAAACAGATTATTGAGTACTAGTTATAAAAAGGTATAGTGATATGTGCTTTATCACAGAAAAGCTCTGCTGGCAGGGCTGAAGTAGATGATGCTACACACAAGAGAGAAAACCTGGTGTAAGGAAGAGCTTGATCAAAAATACTGTTTCTAAAACCCAGTGTGGTCTGATCCTCCTCTGAAAGAGACAATTCCCAATGGCACAAACAGGAAAGCTTTGAAATATCTTTGGAGAACACTTTTACCAAGGTATCTTGCCTTGAGAAATGTTGAGCATTTTGTATTTTTCCATTAATCTCACTGGACAAGTTTGCACACAAACCTTTTCCTTCTACCCAGATTTCACTAACGTATGATCAGTGAAGCAAGCTCATGAAACTTCATGAAATTCGGTTGTGTTATATCCACAAGCCAATACCACATTTCTGCACGTGGGATGCTTCAGAATGGGAACATTATAACAGTGAATTATGATAAAGGTAATTCTATTTCCTTACACGCATCTACACCATTCTTCTACAATTCTACACCATGAATTTATAATGTTAGCTATTCAACTCACGCTCTCCCTTAGTCTGAATGACCTACTGAGTACACAAATGTCACAAAAGAAAATAACAATCATTTTAATATTATGCAAATACAAAATTCTGTATCCAGCTATTGAAGAGAAATGGCTCACAACTGAAGTCCATTTCTGCCATGTACCCACCTTTTCATTGTAAGGTTCATCTCTGAGAACTTCTGGTGCCATCCAAAAGGGTGAACCCACCACTGGTAACTTCTCACTATGTAGATATGGGACAGATGTGGGGAAAGGGAAGAGGGTGGTGAGGGGAGAGAGAGAAGAAACATTAAAATGAAATGGTCAGGCATTGCTACTAAATTTTAATTAGCTCCAAATATCTACAGAAACCTTCTCCAGAGCGAAGGCAATACAAGTGAGCTCCATTTCATACTGTACTTTACAGTGGTTTCCTACTGGATTCACTGAAACAATCAACAGTGAGAGGAGAAAGTGAAAGAAAAAGAAAGCTTCAGTCCATTACTTACATTTTATTTCTAGTTCTTAAATGTCTGGCTACTTAAAAAAAACAACCCACAAACTATTTTATTTTAAGGCTACAGCTCCTCAATAGTTTTGAGGTTTATTTATTTTACATAGAAGCAGACACTGGAAACAAATCTGACAGCACTTTTCACAGTCAGAGTACTCTGAAATACACAAGTCAATATGCAGAGAGAATAACGAAACCCTTGTCCTTCATCTCCCTGACAGATGGATGACAAAAGGACTATTTCTACTGTGACAATAGCTTGTGACAGTCACCTGTGCATTCCTCAAATGAGTTAAGATTGTAATTTCATTCTAGGGACAGCAAATTGGTGAGCTACTGTTAGGCAGTCATTTTAATATCTCTTTGTCATAAACCTGGATCTTAACAACTAACCCAGAGGTTAAAGAATGTAATAGTGGAATTCCACTGAATAATGTTTATGAAATGGAATGAAGCTAGTTAAAGGTGCTTGGAATCAATAGAGATCACTTATTACAAAGTTATGCCAATGCAGGATGCATTTTTGTGTATTTTTGTGTATTGCTTACAGTATTTTTGTGTTTGCTTTGTTGTGGTGTTTTGGGGTTTGGGTTTGTTTGGTTGGGTTTTTTTTTAATTTAAAACAAACAAAAAAGGCTGAGAAGCTTGAGCAATTCCCCTGCTCACTGGAGCCTTTAGAAGAAGAAATGTCACTACTAAATATATCAAAAGGGACAGTAATTAAGGCTGGAACATTTTGGTCACCCAGCCTGCAGTTCTAGACTACAGACTGATATTATTTGTTGCAACTTTCNCAATAGAGATCACTTATTACAAAGTTATGCCAATGCAGGATGCATTTTTGTGTATTTTTGTGTATTGCTTACAGTATTTTTGTGTTTGCTTTGTTGTGGTGTTTTGGGGTTTGGGTTTGTTTGGTTGGGTTTTTTTTTAATTTAAAACAAACAAAAAAAAAGGCTGAGGAGCTTGAGCAAATCCCTTACTCACTGGAGCCTTTAGAAGAAGAAATGTCACTACTAAATATATCAAAAGGGACAGTAATTAAGGCTGGAACATTTTGGTCACCCAGCCTGCAGTTCTAGACTACAGACTGATATTATTTGTTGCAACTTTCATATCAGAATGCAACAGTAGCCTCAGGGATCTGGCTCACTAGAGCTTTTGACCTGCAAGTGCACTGTATTTTCATTAGTTCACGTACCTGTGATCAGGAATTTTCTCTGCCAAACCAAAGTCTCCAACTATTGCTGAGTATCCATTCTCATCATGTTTTATTAAGCAGTTCTGGAAAAAAACAACCAGAAGAGTTATTGTCAGTGCATGAAACCCATATGCCATTGTTTTATTTATTTTTCATCTGCAGCAAGAGTACAAGATATTGTTTGGAAGACATTCATCTATGAGGAGCTTTTGTCCGAAAGCAACCACCCTTTTCCCCTACCCTCCCCCCCGCTCCACAATCACATGTCGGTCAAGTTTAAGATGCTGCAAACAGCCTTACACTTAGTTAATAATCCACTTAAAAACTTGCTGAGAAAGCAGGCAGCAACAGGCAGCATGTAGCCAGCTAGGTTCTAGCAAGAACTAAGATGATTTAGGTCCCTTTCTGCTCAAGTATGCAAGACATGCTGTTCTCTATGACACCTTAAATTTACTCTTTACAATTTGCCTGTACCTGACCAGAATACAAGAGCACAGCAGACCCTGAATGCCTTTGTGTATTCTGCTACAGTAACTACTTAAACACAACCCACTGCCTTGCAGTAGATTTTCACCCTAAAATATGAGATGTGACAAACATACACGTGCTTTTAAAACCTCAAATACAATTCCTTGTTCTTCAGGACATCACAAAACGTGATTTAAAGGGAAAATCTAATAGGAAAAAGCTGTCAATTCAGATGTGCTTTCCTATGTCTGGAGAAGAGCAGTTTAAGGATAGATAATTCCGGTCTGGCAGCATCACATCACATCACATCACATCACAGAGTATTATCATTTTTTATATATATTTATTTACAACTCTGAGAAATTTGTTTTGACCATTCCAGCACCTCATTTTTTCCCCTTCCCGTAGTTAACTTCATTCCCTTACCACATGCCTTGCTCTGTGTCCCTCTCCAGGCAATACAATAGCAGTGACAGGCAGCAAAGCCTCTGCCGACTCCAACAGAGTGGTACCCTGCATTAATTAGCTAAACAGCAGGAAACACTTTCTAGCTTTATTGTGCTTGGATGTACAAAAGCCCCTCGCTGACCCCAGAGCATTAGCTTGGCTGTATAATACAGCTACCAAGAAAAGTGAGTCCCTTGTCTAAAAAGATCAAGTTCAGGTCATCACTGTTTACATTATTCAGAGATGACTGTGGCTCAGGCCATGAAGTGAGTTTTCTTCTTGCCAATTAAAAGGTTAAGCAAGCTACTCCTGGGATCATATAAAGAAAATGCATGCCAGCCTCTTGAAACAAATGCTGGGCTCCTGAGACGCAAAGTTTTATTTATTTAGCATGACTCGAGCATAATAAGTACAGTTAGTTTGGGGATTCATAAACATGTACCATGTTAAATCAACCACGCTTGCCCAAAGAGCAGCAAAGCTTCTCAGTTACGGGCTTTGTTATCTTTTATCAAAGAGCACATTCATTCAGCTTGCCTCTGTTTAAACATTTGGCCACTCTAAGTGGGCTTAAAACTGAGAAGGATAAAACCTTTTCTGTAAAATCTTACTCAAATGATTCAGACAAGTGGAATTTCATCGTGTACCACCCAGAAACAAGTCCATGAAGGTGCCAGGGATTTTGCAGTGTACAGGAATGCTGATACTTTTTTATATATCAAAATATCAGGTTATTTTCTGCCATAGATTTCTCAGCAGCTAAAGATGATTCATAATTCAACTTAGTTAAAAACCTCTATGATTCATAAGACAACTGCTTTTAAAATCTAGAATTCCTTCTTGCATTACCTTTGACTATGTTTTGTTTGCTTTGAGCAGCAGTTTGACCTTCTGAGTTTTGTGGATTAGGGCTACTCTTCAGTAATTTCAGGGGAATTTTTAAATCCAGACTAAAAACTATTTTCAACATTCCTAAAAATCTGTTTCTACTAAGCCTAAGAATTGCAGTAATTTACAGGACTGTGTTGATACCAAAAGGAGGCTTTTAAAATGCAACATCATCCTGACACCAAATTTTCCTTCAGCTTCTTCCCAGTGTATGATCACATCCCATTAGACAGCAATACATCACCCAATCTTACACATCCCATTCCCCTCACCCTGCAAGCCCCAGGCAATCTCAGCTCTCAGGTACAGGACTGAACTATTATACAAGCAGATTAGTTCTAAATAAATCATAAATTAAGTCAATAGTGTATGCGATCTAGCTGCCAAGTAATGCTACCTGACAGCTCTGAGCTCCTTCCTGCAGCAGGAGCTGCAGCTCCTTTTCACTGCTGGCCTTTTGAGAAACCAGAGAGGACAGCCCACCTCTGTGGGGTCCAGAGGTCTTGCAGGAGAGGCCAGTACACCATGACAGAGCTATGGGGGAAAGCCTAGGGCAACATTTCTACTATGAAGTACTGATCAATTGTTTTGCGGTGGTGAGCTGCACAATGGTAAATGACATAAAGAAGGAAGCTAAGCTATTCTCTCTCATCAGTGGAAGGTGGTCTTTTGTCTGCATATGAAGAAGTGCTGAGAATTAACTCAAATTCATCAAGATACATATTCCAGTACAAGAGAATGAGGGGGGATCTCATTAACAGTTACAAATATCTAAAGGGTGGGTGTCAGGAGGTTGGAACATCCCATTTTTCTGTAGTAGCTACCAACAGGACAAGGGGTGATGGGATAAAGCTGGAACACAAAAAGTTCCATTTAAATGTAAGAAAAAACTATTTCCCTGTTCAGGTGAGGGAGTCCTGGCCCAGGCTGCCCAGGGAGGGTGTGGAGTCTCCTTTCTTGGAGATCTTCAAGACTCACTTGGACACGTTCCTGTGTGACCTGATCTAGGTGGGATTTGCTTCTGCAGGGGGGTTGAACTAGATGATCTCTAAAGGTCCCTTCCAACCCTGCCATTCTATGGTTCTATGATTCATACTTCAGTCAGTTGTGGGCAAGTAACATGCACCAGACAAAATCACACCAGCATCATTACAAATGCTCACTATAGCGAAACTAAACTGATTTAATTCAACTGGTACAAATTTCTTCTATGTAGCTAAGCACCACTTTCCAGGAACTCAGAAAGGATGGAAACCTCTTCCTACCAAAGTCAGTAGTAAAACCCTTCTGCAGATACAGGCCTGTACTGTTCATTCAGGACAAAGTTTTCCAGATGGCCACACTTCATTCTGTGCCGAGATTCTTCAAATGGTCAAGGCCAGTCCTCAGCACCACCATACTCCTCCTTCACCCTTCCCAGCCCAGTAAAGCCATTACATAACACTGTACCAAATCCCAGCACCAATAGTTTGCACATCCAGTTTAAGATGCAGCTCATGCAAAGGTGGCTTACGCAGCCTGCAGTAGCTGGTAGTTCATGTTCACTCAATAAAAGACAATTCTAAGCATTCTACTAAGCATATCTACTGCCAAGACAAATCACGATCAAAAAATAGACTAAGCTTCACTAGAGACCAGAAGGTTGTAAAGAGCTTTTAAATTTAAGCTAGAGGTGATATCTTAGTATGGAAAGCACAACACAGCATACTGCAGTTTCTTCTAACAAAGTGATACTTGTCAGTTCCTACAAAAAATAAAAAGGAGATATGTGTATCAATTTGGTATTAAGAAGTTTAATTAATGGGTTTTGGCACAGACACTGAGTTCAAATCCTTCTCCAGTGCAAAGAGCCTCTCAAGAACTGCCTATGAGATGAAATGCCAAGCAGCTTTACAACACGGGCTTTAAGAAAAAGCTTTCAACTTCCTATTGCACTATTTGTGTAAGCTGCAAGGCAATAAAATATGATGACCTCCCTAAGCTTTCTCTTTGGAGCTTTACAGACAGGGACGTTCTTTCCTTTGACAGCTCACACAGTCAAAGAGGACAGTATTCGACTGTTGGGTTCTCCAGGGTTTCTTTTCCCCAAAATGGGGACCCACATCAGTCTTTCCTGAGCCAGTCTCTTAATAGAAGCAAGAAGCTCTGTACATGAGCTTTAAAGAGTTAACAGAGCTGTTTATGTAGAGACAGATGTGAAAGAACATAAAGCCTCCTTTGTGTGTTACAGGAGCTTAACATCTGCTTTGCACAGCATAATCCTACTAAGAAGAATGCAATATTCAACTCTCTCTTTTACATAAACAAAAACGAAAATAGACTCAAAAGTTTCAGAGTTAAAAATAAGTTGCTTAGGTGAAGAAACCCCATTGTTTTATGTCACCTTGTGACATGCAAGCTAAACTCCTGAAGTGCAGTAAAATCTGAGAAAATACAGGAATGCTCCTGCAGTGTCATTTGCAACCTTCTGATGGCTATTGCTGAACTAAAATACTGGAAAGGCCAGTTGAGATGTGTCAGCTGTTTTTAAAGCGCTATCCCCTAAGAGAAACACCATCAGCAATTAAATGTACAACAGGAAGTTTATAATACTAGATATACTTTTGAGACTAAAGCCCTTGTGTTTAAGGGGCAGGCTCCACTGGGGTCTCAAAGTGCCAGTAAAAGTTCAGTATTTTGCATTAGACTATCATTAGAAATAACAGCTAATTTTTTAAGTGCAAGCCCTCCCCTGCAATGCAAAATACAGGGCAAAAGCTTACTCCAACACAAAGGGGACCTTACAACTGCAGCAGCAAGCATGAGAGTCATCGGACAAAGGTTCTGTTCATTGCTTGGGGTTTGTTTTATTTTGTGTCAGACAAGCAAATAGCATACAAGGTAGGAAGTCAGGATACGTTACTTTCAAGCCCAAAGGCAGTGAATTTATTTTACATCAGATAATCCACAGTAATTGCTTTCATACATGATTCTGTCCTGCAGTAACTGAGACTACTCCTCTCTTAATGAAAGGAGGGTGAGCCATTACACATCTACTGTCAAGTGAAAGCAGAGGGTGGCAGGAATACACGTACGTACACACACACTATATATATGCTTAGAGATAAGAATTTCTTCATACATGGAGCTCACAATGTTCCCTAAAACTGCTCTCAACCTACTATGGATTACAAGACCTAGTTTTCAATTGCATGTAATTCTGCAAAGCCAGAAGGCGTTTGTTTGGGGGTTTGCCTACTGTTCATCAATCGCTTTGGTACTGGGCTTTGGGAAGGGGGGAACGTTCAGCTAAGGCAGCTCAGCTGCTTGGGGGAACAAACAGACTACGTGTTGCAAGGAAATTTTGAAGCAAAATTACAAATCCTCAGAGAGTTAGTCTATGGTATCATACCAAATTTCACATGTTCTCAGCTCAAAATGTGATGAGACCTCTATGTAAGATGCATCTTTTGACATCCCTGCAAAAAAATAGCCTGAGACAGGACATATGCTGTGTGAGGAACTTGAAAGGGTAAGGCGACAAGATAGAGCAGGAGTCCAAGCTAGCAGCTGGCAGGGCCCAAGACCCAGATTCTCTTGGGACAGGATAAAAACCCAAAGACTATGACAAGGATGTAAGAACTGCAAGCAAAGGAAACGCAGGAGAGGGGAAACAGAGCTAACCTGGAGAAGCAGAACAAGAAGAGAGACAGAAATGCTTCAAAATACTAAAGACACAGAAAAGCAGCTTGGATAAAGCATTAAGCAGGAACAATGGGAAGAGGGTAACTGTCAGCAGTCAAACAAGGAGATTGAACAAACAGGTTGTGAGGCAGAAAAAAGGAAAAGCCTTTGAACAAGGATGAAGAGTCTGGCCAGAGGCTGGCACTGTGCACTAGCAGAAAGGACCAGAGAGTCATCAAGTAGATATGATCAGTTCTTGGAAAAATGGGCAAACTCATAGGTGTTCACTTCTCACAGCCAAGGAGTCTCTCCTGTTCTCTGTCTCATTCTGCTCCACAATGAACAGTAGCAATAAACAGTAATTAAAAAATACTTCATATATAAATTACTGTATTAACCAAAGCAGCAGATGCCTCTTGAATCTCAAGCTTCTAACACTCAAATGAAGAGCACAATGTCATTCCGTTTTCACAGTTTTTTTTTTAAACCAGTAGGAAGTTGCACACAACATACATTAAATCTCATATTGCCCAAGAGATGGGCTGTAAAACTCACTATGACAATCTTTCTTCTTCCTGTGCATATACATTAAGGTCAGGTCTTTAATTACATGATTGTACAGTTTTCCAGCAGGCAAACATGTCTTTTAGTACACACAATGGATTCACACTGACAGTGAATTTTGGAGCTGTACATAAAGCTCTTGGATCACTATTTTCAGGACTGTGGCCACTCTTGCCACAGAAAGAAAGGCTGGGAAAGTCTGAGCTGGAAATGAAGGTCACTTGCCTCATGGTTACCACTATAGCATTGTTACCATAGGATCTGGATTCTCACCTTCCTCAGCCTCATGGGAGGTTTTGACAAGGAAGGTAGTTTAACAAGATCTTTCAGAGGTTGTTGTTAATTTTGTGCTTTCCATGCTTCCTGAGGTCAAACCTGACTATTAACGTGTTATAACACTTCCAACTGCCTCTGAGGTCAGTAAGCATATTGCCTTGAACTTAAATACATGTAAAATGTCAAACCCTCCAAACAAATCCTTAAAACACACATCCAGTATTCTTGCTTTGAATCTGTTCTGGTAAGGCTGAATTTATTCATCTCCCTCATCTCAGAGATACTGCAAGAATAAATTAACTGATTAGGGCAGTCACTGATATAAGCTTCTGTGGAAATCAACAGTTCTTCCATATCAGGGTTTGAATGTAATGCAAATATAGTGTAAACAAGATGTTGAAGGAACTCTCTGTCTAGAAGTATTTGTTTTGAGGGGTGAGGTACAAAAGGATTTTTCTATATCCTTTTTGCACTTCTTCCCTGTGCCTTCCCAAACATTGTGATTTTAATTGTAGGTAATAAGACAGAATGTTGAAAAAACAAGTCAGATTGAGAAAAAACTTTTATCACAATCCACCAGCATGCTATTGAAACCCTTCCAATCTTTCACACTATGATTTCTGTTTTGATAACTCCATCTTCTAGGGCTAAGACTTCCAGAGTTAAAATTCATAACCAGACCTCCTTGAGAATCACTGAAAGATTAACAAAATCCTCAAGATTCCAGGATGCAAATCCTCCTTGTGCACATTACAATGAGCCCCAAATAAAAACCTATTCACAAGGCATGCAGCAATTTGGACAGGGCACAGGGAATGAGCCAACGAAGCTGGCTGTCGTAACCCATCTACGGCTTCATCTCTGTGTAAACCTCTCCATGACAAGTCAAAAGTGAGGACACCATGTTTACTGGCTTACAAAATGTACAAGTCACTCTGCCCACACCCCTACTATCTGCAGCCTGGAAACAGCCAATCTGACCACTGCTACCTTCTGACAGAATCAAGTCAGGTTATTGCTGTCATCAGGGCAGATCAGCCTGATCAGCTATAACAGCAGCTCAAGCCCAGAGCCCAAGCACTGAGCTGCTCATGGCATGGGTAAGCACCGGTTGTCTGGGCAGCACACACTCTTCTAACAAGCACTGCCTTTCTCTGACAGGAGGGCAGCGGGAAGGGCAGCAGTGGGATGTCACGGCTGACATCCCCTGTGGGCTGCCACATCGACTATAATGACCTACATCTACTCTTCTCTACCATTCTTCCCTCTGGCTTTCTGCAGTTTCAGTGCTTTTCTGCTACTCTCCACAGTGCAATTAGGAAGAGAGACCATCCTGCTTGCAAACTAATTGTCAAAATAATTTCTTTTTCAATCTTAGATTGGCAGGGGACAGGAACTTTTCCTTCTTCAACTTTTTATGCACCCAGTACACAGAGATATATGCAAGACAACTCTGCTGTCATATCTGACAGAATAAACTTTATGTATTTATGCCACCTGCTTCAGGGTGCAGCAGGAATTAGAGGTTTGCTAGGAACATAAGAAAGGCAAAAGTACTGGTCTAAATTAATTCCCAAGTAATTTTTATAGTAAAATTCATATTAGAGGGATAATTTGCAGTGGGCTACTGTGTTAAGTGTAATAGGTAGAGCATGGACTGAAAGTGTCAGTTTCATCCTGTTGACAGTTCCTACAAGGCCAGCACATTCTTTGAAAAATACCTCACTCTCCCAGGCTGCAAACTCAGTATCTGTTCTGACTTCTGCAGATGTCTAAATCCTTGGCTTTGCCTTCATTTCATTAACAAAACATTCACATAAAATCCTGAAGTTTATCAAAGAAGGAAGGACAATATAAAACAGTATTGCATTTGCCTTTCTTCAATCCATATCACAAGTTCTCTCCCAGGGAAAGAGCCCATCACATCTTCCTTCAGCTTGCTCATGTGTCGGCTATTGACTAGTAAGGATGAAGATAACTCATGCCATCACCAGCTCAAACCCCTCCTCAAGCAGAAGACAAAAACCACAACCTGAAAGTTGAAAGTTTTAGAGACAGGGTTTTTGCTCTGGGTTTGTTTGGGGTTTTTTTTTGGCCTTGCAACTTCTTCAAAATTCAGCCAGTCACATGAGAAAAGATTTGCCCAACAGGAGAGTCCTTTGCCCACCATAATTAATTCTAAAATCTATTTCACCAATACAATAATCATAGAATGGCAGAGTTGGAAGGGACCTTTAGAGATCATCTGGTGCAACCCCCCTGCAGAAGCAGGTTCACCTAGATCAGGTTGCACAAGAACGTGTCCAGGCGGGTCTTGAAGACCTCCATTCACAAATACCCAAGCATTTAAAACCAGGTGTTTCATCTACTTCCCTTCCCAAAGAGTAACAAGCAAGTGCATCCATCACCTCAAAAACATGAAAAAAGTCAATTTTAAAAAACCACAAACCCCCTCAACCTCAAAACTCCAAGAAACTGGAAAGTACAGAATATAACCAATGACTTCAACTTGCATCCTGACAGCTTCCAACATGCATCCTGACAGCTTCCAACATGACCCACACATGTACCAACACCTTTAGTGCCAAGAATCATCCAAATACAACGTAACTGGTAGTAAATTCTTAGCCTTTGCTTGGTTGTTTTTAAATAACCCTTCCTTATTTCCTGTGGCCACTGTTGAGCCTGCAGTTGCAGTGAAATCATGCATTTCTCCCAGCAGGGGTGTTTCCTAAACCATTGCCATTGGACAATAGGTAACATTGAAATGCTGGTAGGGCAGCTCCAGAGAAGGACACACCATTACAAAAAGTTTTGAACAAAGGCTACCACAGAGGTCTCAGGAATTGGATTTTCTTATGACTAGTCATTCTGTTAGGATAAATGTTGCAGGCACAGAGTTCTTAACTTTCATTCCTTGCAGTAAGTCTACTTGCCCACTCTTAAATGTACTAAAAAATATTCTGAAATGGGGAAAAAAAAGGGAACATCGTGTTACCATTTCAGTTGTTTTTATGCATCTCTTACCTGCACACTCCAAAGTGCCTGAAATGGAGCTTTCTGAAAGTATCATGTCAAAGTGACTTGACTCCAAGTCTGAGCATTTTTCATAAGTTTTACATTCTTCCTTGCAGAATTCAGCACCTTTCACTTGAGGCAGCACTCAAGGAAGTATTTTATGACTTCACTGAAATACTTCTTCCACCTAGGAGTTGAACTATTTTCTTTCCCCTTGGATAAATGGACATTCTTCATTCTCTAACACTACACAGAAGTAGTTTTAAAACAACTAGAGTTGTGTGGAGGATCAAAAATCACACACTGTGCTTCAGCTTTCATTTTAAAAGCTGTTTCTCATCTTAAAAAAACAATTCCTTTCAAGCTAAGGTAACATTCTTCTGGGTGCTTCTCATTAAAGTGACATTATGAAGACTTCTCAAGAACAGTTTTGGAGTACTTTCTTCTTTCAAGTTCCCCAGTGAGTTTAAACTAGCTCATTAGCTTCAGACAAGAGGACAGACAGTACAGCAAAGCCCTCAGCACAGAGTGCACTGGATGGCAAGACCCAGTGTAAATACTGGGGCAGTTTGTTCATAGAGCTTAGTGTTCCTATGTCAATATTTCTAGCTGAGCTTCAATTAGTGGTCTACTTCACCAACCAAACTCATAGAAGTTGTCACCAAAGCAGCCAATTTGGGCTTTATTTAAACATATTTCATGGAAAACTTTGCCACTGTGATATCATTCTGGGAGAAATGTCAAAGTTTGAAAAATTCCAGTAAACTGTTTTCATCTTGTTGATCTTTAGAAATGAAAGAAACAGAAACCAGGATTGTGGACAACACTTAATGCTGAGTTAGTAACGAAAGGTCAGTCTTCCTGCTGAAGATTTGTGAAATACATGGAGAAACAAAGACAACAAGGAGATTTGAAAGTGCATTTGTAATGATCTCCCCAGTTTGGGTTTTTTATGTGACCTATTCCAAATGTTAGATTGTGAAGCTTAATTATCCAGGGATTTAAATATTTTACTGAATCACAACTCACAACTAAACAACTCCACAGCTGCTTTCTGAGAAATCCTAATCTCAACTCATTTAAGGAATGACCTTCCTTCAGGATAGCTATTTCTCCAGGTCCCACACGAACTATCAACACATTTTGAGGTAATTTTAATTCTATAAGCTATTTTTAAATTTGTTTCTCAAAATGTCTTGGACCACATCTTATACAATAGCAGTTCTCTGTTGGAAGGACGAGAAAGAACCAAACAACCAGTTAAAGCACCTTCAGTAGTAAGTTCCTTTTATTTTATAAACAGTACCTTGGATGTAAGGTCTCTGTGGAAAATTCCTTTATAGTGAAGATAACTGATTCCCATAGCAATGTCATAAGCCAGTTTCACCCTTACTGTCCAGGGTAGATGCTGGTTACTGTCTAATAGCTGTTCCAGGTTACCACAGTTGATGTACTGAAAAGACAAAGCAATATTTGCAATTAATTGTTTAACTTCATATATTGTTACCTTAGTTACACATTAAAAGCTTATCTTTCCTTAAGGGGTAGGCAAGGACAAAGTTTGTAAATCAAGAGAGGCTGAAAATGTCTCCCTTTACCACCTGCACCAATACATTTATGTTAAAGATGCATGCAACAGCCACCACTGCTTTAATTCTATGGTATTTAAATTCTGGCATTTACATAGACCCTTCAGAAACATCTACAATACTATCACTCTCATTTCAGCGTGAGCAATGTAAGGGCAACAAGGATGAAGAGCTGGCTCCTGTACAGTGTAAGTTCACAAAGAGAGGGCCAAGTAGGCAGGTATAAGTCACAGAGACTGATCAAGTTCCCAGATATCAATTCCCTTAACTGAAGCAGCATCAAAGAAAAAAATATTACAACACAGTGCTGTAAGTTACAATATTTCACTGCTATATTTACAAGTCCTAATCAGCAATCTGATTCCTGCTGTGTTCAATACTACATCAAGCCCATCAAATTGTACCTTCATGAAAAGGAACCTACATTAAGTATAAGATAAATGCTACAAGAGAGTGAAACAAAGCAGCACTCAAGTGATGCTAAGGAAGATAACCCAGGGTTAAGACATGGCAGCTCCACTGCTTAAATAATCATTACAGCAGCTCTGGGCTTGTGCTTTATGTATAGATCTTTTATACCACTACAGTAGCTACATCATGTTTGTAAAGCTTCTTGTTTCACTACCAGCCCCAGTCCCCTCACCACTGACAAAGCAAAAAGACTACCTCACTCTGGAAGGAAAACTTGGCAGCAATGAAATGACTTCTCTCAAGAAAATCCAAGTGAAGCAGACAAGATTGTTTGCTCCCAAGCCTGGTCCCAGCATGTAATACTGCAGCAGGCTGCACCAACTTTGCTCCTCTGTGCCTCTCCAAAGGCCCTGCATTTTCCTGTGTTAGTCACCTGAATAAATTACGTGCCACCAATATCACATTGAAATTAAAATGTAACTGCAACTCCTGTAATTTCAGAAACGTGGGACTTGTTTGTGTTTTGTTGGGCTTCTCTTTATTTTGGAATCTGGGTGACAAGGTAACTGTGAACCACACAACCACACAGTAGGGATGTAGCTGATCTCCTCAGATTGTGCACACCTAAGTCAGACTCTAGTAGTGAAGTCCATGGGTCATGGCTCACCTAATGGGATAGTCTAGAAAAAATAGCTTCTTCCTTACAGTTAGGCCCTGCCCTCTTCTGAGCTCATCATTTTTCAGCAGATAGGCAAAGTTTCACCAGTTACTGTTTAACAAGGCTAAATTGTTCAGGCGGATGGAAGCACAACCAGTTTTAACTGTCAAAGCTTACTAGGAAGGAGCATCACAGTGGCGTGTGGGCTCCACTGCTCTCCTCAGTTCGCTGCACACCC
The DNA here is from genome assembly GCA_013401255.1 of Urocolius indicus. Classification (NCBI taxonomy): domain Eukaryota; kingdom Metazoa; phylum Chordata; class Aves; order Coliiformes; family Coliidae; genus Urocolius; species Urocolius indicus. Next base: position 69,407 of record WBNH01010262.1, read on the forward strand.
TTTGGAAACTGGGGTCATCCACCCCAAGCACAGCAGCACATTTCACTGGCAGTCTAGAACCTGACCCCTCTCTCTCTCTGAAGCCATCAATAGCTGGACAAGCTGGGAAGTATATGCAGCACACAGACACCACAGACACAAAGCGTCCTCACCCTCAGCATTTGCTTTTCTCCTTTTCAATATGAAGCCCAATCATTGTCCTGTTCATCCACCTTTTGTCCTTGAGCAATAATCAAGGCAAAGGGTAAGTACAAGAGTTATTTGCACTCAGTGTTCTTCAAAGAATGATTGACAAATCCAGTCCGGGCCAGACTTTAGAGCTGATATCAACCACCTTTTCATATCAAAGGACACAATCCTACAAAAGGTGCCCAAGTCTAGGAAATACTCCAATATTTAGTGATTTAGACTATTTCGAGATGCTGCTTCGTATCTATTGCATTAGACTAACAGCAGGAGAAAGAGTGCAATGGTATGCAGAAAGGATTTCAAAATATACTTGCATTTTACCACTAGGCAAGGAAAGCTCTTGAACTCTACAAAGTCATCTGATTGGCACTTTAAAAATGCACTGTCATGTTCTTTAGTAAAATCTTTAAATATGAAACTATTCTTCTTTTTCTGTGCTGAATTTAATTGCTCATAATTTGTGCTTAGAGCATATCATTTTGCTAAATAAAATGCTTGCTAGTCCCGCTCCAAAAATTCAGGCAAAACAAGACTTAACACACTAGTGATAAAAATCAAACATTTAGTTGTGCTCTAGCCCAGCCACTGTGGCTGCAGAGGAAGGGAGCTGATCAAATGACTACACTCAAAACTAGAAATTGCAAGCTGGTGCAAGCCAGAGATCCAAAACAACTTGTCCCTTATGCTAGGAATTCATGTGACAGGAGAGTAGAGCGGCTCAGGAACAGGTCACTCAGAGGCTATGCAATCTCCATCCTTGGAGTCTGGATCAGGCTCAGCTACACAGAGCTGCAGCCAACCTGATTGAGTGTTGGAAACAATGCTGCTTTGAGCTTTTCCTGCTTTGATCTTTCTTTCTTGTTGCTTTTATTCGAATCTCTAAGGGAGTCAGATGACCTTAGAGAGACACCTCAAGAAAAAACCCAACATGCTCAATTTGAGATTCTTTTTAAACTAATCACAAGTTGCTGGTATGCTTAAGGAAAATATGATGAATAATATTTCCACATTAGCTTCATATGTATATTCCCAGCCTCATTGGAACAGTACAAGCAACATTTCTCATCCAGTTATGTTCAAATTAAAAACAGTATTGATCAACCTGAAGCAGAAAGTATTAAAGCACCTAGTTCAATAACCCAGTTAGGAAGCAACACTTAGCAATTACCTCAAACCATTTCACCTTTCTGACTGGGCAAGAACTGGTCATCCATCTAGCACTACCATGCTTTAATTCATTGGCAAGGGAATGCAAGGGGGAAGGTAGTCGCTGACCTGTCTTTCTGTTTTGGTTACTGTTCAGCTGTGCCCCATCATGACAGAAATGCTAATAAAATCAAACAAGTAACCCATAAGGGTATTGACAGAAATGCTGAAGTGTGACAATAGCCAGCTACTATTTTGAGTACGTTCATGCTTTCTTTTTCAAGAAAGCAGCCTACTGATTTGATCTATTATTGCCACATTAGTTAAGTGCATTTAATACAGCTATTACCCCAGCAGCCTTCCAGTTAAAGCAGCTTGCAGGGTCTTAGATTCGTTTTGGTTGGAAAAGACCTTTAAGATCACAGAGTCCAATCACTCCCCTCACACTGCCAAGCCCATCACCAACTCATGTCCTTCAGGACCTCAGTTACATGGCTTTTTCAATATCTTCAGGGACAGGGACTCCACCACCTCCCTAGGTAGCCTGTGCCAATATCTAACAACCCTCTCAGAGAAAGAGTTCTTCCTAAGATCTAATATCTAGGCTCCTCTGGGACAACTTGAGGCCATTTCCTCTTATCCTCTCATTCATTACTTGGGAGAAGAGACAGACCCTAACTTCACTAGAACCTCCTTTCAGTTAGCTGTAGAGAGTGATCAGCCTCCTTTTCTGCAGACTAAACACCCCCAGTTCCCTCAGCCACTCCTCACCAGACTTGTGCTCCAAACTCTTCGACAGCTTCACTGCCCATCTCTGGACATCTTAGTGTCTGTCTTGTAGTGAGGAGCCCAAAACTGAACACAGCACCCAAGGTGCAGCCCCACCAGCACCGAGCCCACGGGGACAATCACTGCCCTGGTCCTGCTGGCCACCTGGATTCTAGCACAGACTCAGAGAAAACTGACAGACACGTAGGATTTAGCACCTGCAAGGACAAGTATCAAACCTGACTCTAGCACGTACACAAACCCCACCAGGCCTCCAGTCTAAAACCAACACCTGGCAAGTGCTCAGACCTGATTTATCACTGATGTGAATTCTGGTTTTGGCTCCAATTTCTGATGTATTTCTATGAAGCACAGTAGGCTAATTAATCACCAGGTGAGGAGCTGAACTAAGATTTTCCTATAGACAGTCCTTTAAGACTCCAGTTGATCTCAGATTTTAGCTGGCCAGCAGGTAATATTTTCATGCAGAGCCCTGAATTGCCCCAAAGGCAAGCACCACCCAGAGTTCAGTGCTCCCTCAGTGTCATGTAAGTGATCCAATTATTCTGGTCATTCAGGCTGATACTGCAAACAGCCAGTCTGATGGCCTGGTGTTTTCTCAGAGCCCTTCAACAATGTCTTCTTGGAATATGCACAAAATTCTGTATGTTATTTCCTAATTACTAATGTAACTAAAAGAAAAGTACTTGTTCTACATCTCTTCCTAGCACAAACCAGCTCTGCATGGTAACAATATCCTAAAGGATTGTAAGTGCACTACTCCCAAAGAGAATACTAGATGTTACTCTGTCCCTGGAGAATTTCAATGCTGGTACAGTAAGGCTACAGCACACACATCATCTCAAAGCATTATTCTCCTACAACAACAACAACAACAGCCATTGCGTAAGTGTACAAGCAACTGGAGCAGGGATCTGATTGGGCTATGACAATGAAAGCAAAGGACACTACATTTCATACAGAGACCTCAATGCTAAATGGAGCAGTATTCAGACCTTTTCAAACTCTGTATCATCAGGTTGCAGTGAAACAGCCACCCATTATTCCTGCTGCTAGCTTTTTGTCACGTAACAGGACACCAATAGTCAGTGTATCTGGATGCCAGAGTCTAAAAGTAACTACTTTAGGTTGTTTATTTTTGCATTTACCACAACACAGCAAGTTGAACACTGGTTTAAAAAGACCATTTTAGCTCACAAAAATATACTTTTCCTACAAATGTATCCTCAGTAAGAGCTGATGCTTTTCTTGCTAGAACAGAAGTTCAGCAAAATTGTATTTGATACAACTCTCCCAAACCTTATGAGGAAAGAGGACAGTAGCTTCTATGAAGGACAAGTTACCTAGAAGCTCAGGCAAACATGGATGCTTTCCAGATTCAAGAGTGTTGAGGAGGCTTCTGATGTTGTTGCTTAATGCTACGAAACACAAAAGTGTCTTAGCCTTCTCCACGCAACAGTCATAAGGAAACATGGAATTTCACCTTAATAATAGGATAATAGGACTGCTTCCTTTTCAAGATATTTGCAGTCACATTATCAGACTCAAGTGTGTGAAATGAAGAACAGAATGAAATTCAACACATAACAAAACTTCCACATAACATGACATGCTTTATTTCAAGAGACCAATACTGAAATTCAGCTGGCAGATTTTAGCCTTTAACATTCAAAATGAAGGTTTGAACACACTTTGCAAGAAGAGGAACCTTGGATTCACCTGATTCCTGAAACTATTGCTCAAAACCAGACTCCAAATATTGCCAGGTCTGAGGGGGAAGGCTGAAGGGAATTGCAAAGAGTTTTCAATGCTACTTTGAAATGCAATGCTCCTTCAGTTATGCATGTCTAATAAATAAGCCACCAGATACTGTTTTCTGCAGAAGTTAAAAAGTTTCAANGAAATAAGCCACCAGATACTGCACATGAAAGAGAAAAAAAATGGTCTGCTTTAAATGTCACTGCTTGCCATCTGAACACCAACAAATAACCACAAGACATCCCTGTATGGCAGCCTGAATGTTGTCAAAGGCAACACATCAAGTGGTTAAGAAAAGTAGGTGTGGAAAGTGTGTTTAGGATGACAGACCAAATGAGGTAAATGAAGATGAAGAGCTCTAGAACACTACAAGACAAACACCGAGATAGCAACTATTTCATATACTGGAGATGCCCAATGAAGAAAACAGGCAGAGAAGAGAGAGGAAAGAGAAACTAGAAGCACAGCTGTAGCAACTTCAGCGTGGAGAAGTAAGAAACAGCAGTGAAAAAGCCAGACTATGTAGTTGGATCCTAAAGGGACACCTGGAAACAAAATAATGACACTGCAGACATTAGCAACAAATGCCTTGAAACTGTGTCAAAAGATAGAGCTTGCATCGTTGTATCATTTCTAATGCTGGCATTAAGAAAGTAACTCTCGTGTCTAATAAGAGAAGGTTGAGATTTTTTCATGCCTCAGCTCTCTGCAGAAGTTAAAAAGTTTCAAACCAGCCATTTCAAGGAGGACACAACCCAGTCTTCGGTCCCCACATGCTTAACAGTCATCTGTCACACTCGACACTCTCTAAGTGACTACTTTAAAGACCTCTGGCTGCAAAGCAAGCCAATTATACCCTTCTGTCCCAACAGCTGGCATAATTAACTAAAGTGGGAGGACTGGAATTTTCCTGTTTTCCCCCAGCTGTTTTCGTTAGCTTCAACTGTTTAGAACTAGAAAAGGCAGCATCAGAGTGTTCAAAACTACTATACAAGATACTCGAAGTTGATGCACTGAGACTGACCAACAGATTAGATTGAATTGGTTTTGAAGTTAGTTCATAGACCTCCACTTGGTTTAAAAATCAATAAACTCACCTCATCTAAGTACCTCTGAGCAGTAACCTTCCATTTCTATTAAATACCTAACACCAGTTGCACCAAGTACAGTAAATGAAGCATTAAAACAGAACCTGATCTAGGTGAACCTGCTTCTGCAGGGGGATTGGACTTGATGATCTCTAGAGGTCCCTTCCAACCCCTACCATTCTATGATTCTATGATTTAATTTGGGCTGTATGAGTACATTTTTGGACCTAATGTTGGTAGGGAGAAAATCACAAATACTCAGAGAGTCGGAACAAGCATATTTCAGAACAGAACAACTTTTTGATGAAAGATCAGAAGGGCTCAACTGGCTAGGAAAAACAGCCTGATTGAAAGGACAGAAGAAAAGCCAAAAGTCTTCCTCAAAAAGCCACTTTTCTTTCCAAGCTCTCGGTTGTTGCCAACCAAAGGAAAAAACAGTCAGCCACCTAAACTTAACGTCTCCTCTGATTTCAATCAATACCAACGAGTTAATTCTTTAAAAGCAAATGCCTTATTGCTTTATTGATGTGTTAACCATTACAAGATTAAAATAATCTTGCGTTTATAAGTGTCAGCTGTTTGTAAAAGGAGAGGGCAAGCTTCCTCATGCAATTGCCACGGCATGGTTACTGATCAGAACTCAGGACCGAAAGCCAAGAAACGTCAAGAGATTGCCTGTTTCTTCTTCCATATCAGTTGTGGCATTGATTGATCCACTGGCTCCTCCTCCTAAAAAGGCATGTATAGGCATGGCTTATTTTATAAGGGCAAACAAGAACTAACGTGCACCAAGGAAGGGGCTGTAATGAAAATCATTTATTGCATTCCAAACGTTAAAGTTCTGGCATGGAAAAGAATATGGCAAGATTTAGCTTCCTTAATTCTCTATATCCAACAGCTCTCATGGTCAGCATGATGAATTTATCACTTTCCTGTCATTCCATTCAATCCAAATTTGAAGCTCACTTGCTTGCCTGCTGCTAGGAACAGATTAGTGTAAGCAAGGCTTCGATTGCAGGCACTATTGCAACCCACATGCATGAAGGGTTTGAAATACTTCAGGAGTTTATTCTGTTGGCACCGGAAAACACTCCCAGTGTATCCATACAAACTGACCTTGATAACCATTCTTCCTGTAATTATATTAGTAGAAAAATACCAGAAAGCAAAGAAGGCCTAACAAAAACCCTGCATTTATAACATGAAGTCACAACCACTTAGATTTTAAGTAGAGCCTAGTTTCAGTGCAGATAAGAATCTGGGATATGGCAAGTTAGCAATGGCATAAATTAGCACACTGGCACAGAAGAGAAAGTACCTTGTTGCTGACACATGCAAGAGAAACAGCATCTCTACAGTAACACTTCTGTTAAGAGCAGAAGGCTCTATCCGTAATGACAGCATTTTGAACACACTATACACTCCATTCTGCCTAGAATCAAGCTGGAGCCCCTGACAAGGAGACTCTTATTTAAATAAGGTCTTTCTCACCTTCCCACAACGATTCCAGTAGCAGCAGCCCACAGATTACATGCCTGCAAGATTCCAGAGAAACACCCCACTTGCTTCATTTTTTCATGTCTGTGACAACTACAAGGATCTACTGAGCACAAAAGTTATAGCACACAAACACCTCTCATAGCACAAACTTGGTTTAAATTCTGCCCAAGGAATACTGGGTTTGAGCTGTTTCAGAGTGCTTTTCCAAAACTTAACACTCCAGTTGTACCACAACATCCATTACTGGCAACTACAGAACGTACCGAGATTCCCTATTAATAGTGGTGTGCAAAAGCAAACACTAAAGGAATTCTCTTGTACACCTCAGATTCTGAGTGGTTTAGGTGGCTGATAAGTGAAATGAGGAACTGAAACTACAAAACACTCGTTAATTCAAGAGTACGTTTCCTGGGATCCAGGGTGAAGGGGATGAATCAATTTACTGGAAACATATACAAAAAGGCCCAGACCATAAAAAAAATATGAAAGGGTCAGCATCACAGTATCTATTTGGATTGCATCTGTTCACAAACACAAGAAACAGGAAAAATCGACTCCTCAAGACAGGATTCAGTTCTCCTCTCCCCCTCAGACTCAGAAGTTTGCATCTTCTCACTGTTATTAACCTAGACACATTTCCAGGATACCAGAAAGCAACAATAAAATAATTGCAGGGATTGCAATTCAAGAATATTGGTTTTTGACAACATTGTTTTGAGACAATGGCACATGGTCCAATAGGCTTATGATGAGTGTCAAAACACTACTGCTTCCCCCAAAACTGCCACACAACACATGCCCCAACCAGTGTATGTGCCACACACACAAGGGAGGGAGAGAAGGAATGAGATAATGGAACTTGCTGTTTGCAGCTCAACAATTATCTGCCCCTTATCTTACTTTCTTCTATCCTAGAGACCTTCCAAGAAGGAGGAAGAGGTTACCACCAGCAAGATATTTAGCAAGCCTTCCTCAGAACACAACATACTTTGATCTATCTCAATTGAAATAATAAGTAAAAAACGTTCCTTGTGCACTATTACAGGCTCTGAAGGGATGAAACAACTCAACTACCCTCCCACCAGAGGGAGAATTTTGAAGATATTTAAATTATAAAAAGAGAGAAAAAAGAGGGAGATTTAACCATGAGCTCTTAAGCTCACACACAGGCACTTAAGAAAAAGACCAGAATTCAAAAGCTTCCACATCTCACTGAAATAACTGGCTGCTCATCACTTCTGATCTAGCACCTGCATGCATAAATATAGATTGTGTGCCTGAAGTTAGACTCATTTTTTTTTCAAAGTCTTGGATTCTGCCTTTACATAAGGATTTCTTTAGTGTCTCTGAATATGGTACTTTTTACCCCTGAATCTCCTTTTCTGTGAGAATCCACCCTTCCCTCCTCACCTAACCACTTCTTGTGAATGCAGCTATCAGTTTCGCTGTGCCTTCAGCACAATGCAGGGCTTACACAACTTTCAGTGCTTGCCTGTTTTCGGTAAAAAGGACTGAATTTCTCTGCAGAGTTGTGCCCAGCGTGTTTAATTTATCTGGTCACTATCAACTCACAATAGGTCTTCCCTTTAACTGATCTGCCAGCACTTCTCTCCTGAGAGAGCACCTGTGAGGCCAGCTTGCATCCTCCATTAGACAACATTTTTGTCAGACTTGGTTCCCTCAAATGAGCTTTTTTATTGCAGCTCTTCCAAGAGTCAATTTCCACCTTTTTGTAAAGCAAGGACTCACTTGAACATCTTTTACTTATTATTTTAATTCTACACAAATACATGACAGGAAATCACTCTTTAAAAAGTTGCATTTGGGGGGAATCATATCAGGCACTCAGCCACAAGAAAACACATCCAAACCCAGTAATTAAAGCTTCCTCCTCTTTGTGTGTTACCCAAATACAGCGCTATTTAACTTCTCATCAAATGTGGCTATGCCACATTTAATCCCCTGCATTCTGTGGGGCTAACTTGGTATAACCAGCCCCAAAACTAAGTTAAAAAAACCCCCAAATCCTCTGCTGTTTAGTCTTCTGGAAACCCTGAGTCTTTGATCATTGCAATCAGAGGTGATGGTTAGCTTTCATTTATGAAAAACTAAATAGCCATCAGATGTATGAAAAAAAACATTGAAAGCTCACTTAAATTAAATGAGATCCTTTAGATGCTTTCCAAGGACCCCACTTTTGAAATGTAAGCACTCGGAATTGCAGAGCTACAAATCAGACAGACTTCACTTGAACTCCTGTGGAGGCCTCTATCATTTTTGCTGGAGAAAGAACTAAAGGGTCAAGCATACCATGTATGCTACAACATCAGGCTGCAAGAGTATGAACTGGAGATGGAATTTCAGCTAGAACACTAAATTTCCTGCCTTCTGTCATTGAAAGCCAGGCCCCCTTGTGCGATTTTAAATGGACTTTTTTGGTACGTGCAGCACATCAAGCTGTGTTTGGGGCTTTTTTCCTTTTATCTAATTCACAAAAATATTTGGTTCCCAAGGAAAATAATACAAAGTAAAGAATATGTACTTTGTCTCAAGTTCTATGAAATACCTTCACTTAGACATTGCTTTTTTGTGTTACAAAATAATTCATGAAGCCTTAAAGTGGTGGCATATGGTTTAAACAGTGATACATTTTCCAAATACCAATATTGCTCTCCCTTTTCTAAGGCTTTTTAAACTCCAGTTCCTTTGAACAGTCTCATTTACTTATTACCTATACAACATTTAGATGTAATTTTGCATGCACTGGTGTACACAGAAGAGTCAGGTTTACCTTTAATCAGCCTGACTCAAATCTCACATACAAGCTGCAGCGATGGACACCAGAGCCTGCAACCCCTCTAGCTGTTGCAAAAACCAACCACCTAGGACCACTCTAAGTGCTGACAGTATTAGTTCAACAAAAAGGAGATGTCTTTAGCTGACAAAACCGGACAATGGTGCTCTAATCCTTACTCAGACCTTCACAGAGTTGATAATCTAGACTGAATCATTACTGGAAATGGGATTTTTCCTTTTTGTTTTTCATACACTCTTTCAGAAAAATATAGTTAGGGCTGACACTCTTCCCCCAAAAAACACCACAGTTGGTTAGTCTATCACTGTCCAGTTAATATTGCATCAGGGTATTGTTGCTCCTAGAGCTGCCCATGCTTCTTGACAAGGATCAATGGCACAGGAATGAGCCTTTCCATTTCTGCAGGCTGGGAAGTATCAGATATATTAAGCCTCTCACATGTGCGTATCTCAAGCTGGAGAGAAACTAGCTCCCTACAGAGAGCTAATCCACAGGGAGAAAAAAATAGAGTACACCACTTTGAAGATGAAACAATATGATTCCTTGTATAGCACAGAGAAAGAACGAGGTAGAGCTGGTCATGAAGCATCAATCTACATTTGCTGAGAGCACACTTAGCCGCTTGGTATAAACCAAGAGCTAAGAGAACTGTTACAGCAAAACTGAAGCTGACAGTCCATATGCTGTGATGAGTGCACAACTAGGAGCAAATATGGTTCAAGTGGTGACACTTACTTTCAAAATTCTATTGTGAACAGTCAAGCCATGAAAGGGAAGTGTCTGCAGGGAATCAAGTTTATAAAAGAACTCTGACTGCATTTCAAAATGATCAAAGATGTACTAGGAATAATTTTGCAAGCTACACAGGAACAAGAAAAAAGCACAAGATCTACATGTGGTCCTGGATAAAGCTATTGAAATAAGTTATTTCAGATACAGACACACATACATGTACCCAGTGTTCAAATTCATAGATTTAGACTTCATTTAGACTTCAAATTCATAGATACTACTTTTTTTTAATGACACATTAACTTAAGCAAAAGCTAAAAAATATACTTTCATACAAGAAATGTGAAGCACGTCCCAAGGTGTATCAGCTTCAAGATTCAAGATCTTTAATATTTCAAAGAGATACTGCTAGAGGCATGGTTTGCCACGTTGTAAACACATTCATCTTGGAATAGAAGCAGAAGCTTTGTAATACTTTGTCTCTGTGAAAAGCCTCTATTACCTACATCTGTTTCTTCTCAAGCAAGATAACTGCTGTATGTAACAAAGGTGTTACTTTCAGTTCTTCCTAAATGAGTGTCTGTGCTCATGCCCAATAAGTAGAACTCGAAAACAACAGACTTGTCCTTCTGTATACATTCAGTTGGTTACATTTAACCCAAAAAGATTGAGCTGATATTCATATATGCCAGTAAGCAGACACACAGATTTTTGCATCTTGTAGGTTCACCTCAATTCTGTTCCCCAAAGTAAAAGATTCCACATGTGTATGTTTTTAAATAGGATGATAGAATTAATCAGATAGTTCAGAGCTTCTGTCAGCTTGCAAAGTTGTTCTGTCGTGAGATAGTGTTTTGTGCTTCTGTTTTTAACAAAGTGCACTAAGCAGACTGAAGAGTCCTGACAGATATGAGACACTTCAATTTTATTTTAGTGCAGGGAAAACATTTGCAATGAAGTAAAACACATTTCTCACCTTTTAACATTACAGACTTGCCTAAGTCTTCTTAACACCTGAGTTACTGCCTTCTCTGTTTTAAACCTTACTTCTGCTGCCATGACCCTTACTCATCTCAGATCCTACAGTGAACTTCTTACACAGTCCCCAGTTATTAAGGGGAGTACAACTACTGCTGCCATCAGACAAGGTTACCATACTCTTCTCTAGAGATCAAGTCCTTGGGGTCCAGTTGTTTTCTTCTTGATGCTAAAGCAAGTACATGCAAGGCCTGAGTCTTAATGATTCCTCTAAGGGAGAAGCTAACAAAGCCAAACAACCAAATTAACAGAGGAAATAACACGGATATGTTCTGGTTGGACTTCCAGTCCTACAACCAAAGCAGCACAAGGGGCAAGCAAATAACAGCAATAGGTACCCCAGTTTTATACCTCAACCATCCTCATCATCAAAACGTTGCTTTCTGGAATTAAATATTCAGTTCCAATAGCCAAGCCACAACGGGAGGGATACAAAGTAATCCCAATTTGACAGAAGAGCCCACACCTCTAACACACTTTTGTTAAGGATAAACTGAGACTGGTACTTGGGGTTTATACCTGCAAAGGCCCAGATTGCCTCTACACATTACACTTGCCAGCACTGAAACCACTGAAAGAATTCTTCTTATTATTATTCTCAGGGAAATACATAAAATGAAGCTGTAGATCTAATGAATGTTGCCCAAAAAATCTGAACTAAGAACAAAGAGAGTAAAACATACAAGTAGAGATTTATTGCTGTACTAATCCACAGCTCATGCTACTCACTGGCTGAGAGATCACACGGATCAGTTTAATCTGTAGAATTTTACACATACTTAGAGTTCTTAAAAAGTTTAAACAGCAGCCCTTCTGTGGCATCCTACAGCCAGGAGGTATTTCAAAATGCCAGCTGTTGGCTGCCAAAAGTCACCTGAAAGATATCCTTTACCATCATACCATGCTCCTTTGTATCAAGACTCATCCTCCTAAAACAAAGACCCTTATAATTAGCAGGTATCTTCTCAGAGCTGTCAACAGAGACATCCAAGAGAAAGCTTGCAGCAAAAGCATTCATTTCTTCAGAAAGTCACCGCAGCTGCCAGTTCCACAAGACCATAAAATACTTCACTTGACATACTGCCTGAGACCTCAAACACACTCGAGGAAGATGCTTTATGTACCCAAATGGGACCAGGATCATGCACACAAATTCGACCAGAATTAGGGACCAAATCTGAGGAGGGAAACAGAATCAAAATATCTCTGGCTTTTCCCCACCCCTCTGCTTTTTTTGCTTCTCCTCTGGAGGTTTCTTTTTTCAATGCCACAGTCAGAAAGACTGTACGAAGTGTCTAAGCAAGGGTAGTTAATGAAAAGATACTGAGGAATAGAACCTGACCTGGAAGCCTCTAATCAGTGTGGCTTGACTGTACACATTAGGTAATACCTAAACCTTTAATCTTACATGAAGAGCTCCCCTAATAATTCTCTAAATTGTTTTTTTGCTAGAAATTGGAGAGCAGGATCCAGCAGATGAGTAACATTATCTAACAGGATTGAGAGTCCTTTAATTTCTTCTAATTTTCTACTTGGTGCCACCTTTAACACTGCTTTAATCTTCCCTTCAGTTGTCTCCAAGCCCAAGCTAATCAATTTAGCACTGTAGCTATTCTCTTGTTTGAGAGACAGTCACCAGAGCCATCTCATCCAGGAACTAAACTTGAGCTGGTAAACAGGTACTACTTAAACTGGGAACAACTCCTTTGACATATGGAATATTTGCAGAATGACTGACAATAGTAACTACAGTTCTAAAGACACGAAGTTCTCTAGGGCTGGCAGGCTAGCCTACTGTGATCACCAAAGCTGAGTTAAATATTTGCAGTGCTACATGAGTAAAACTGAAATTATTCAAACAATATGAATCACACTGATAGAACAGAAGCAGGGATTAGGCAAATGTTGCAGGAGATGGGGGAGGAGGGAGCAAGAAGGAACCATGTCTCAAAGCTTTTAAAAACACTCACAAGTGTGCAATTGCCACCTGGAAGGCAAAGCATGCCTATAGTTTTTGCTGTAGCACAGGAAACCTAAGTGATGTCTGTTTGGTTTCCTCTATACCAGGGTCAAAAGCTCTCCACAGAAAGCTGCCCAAGAACTGAGATGAGTTAAAGAGAAAGAAGGAAAATGAATTACTTTTAATGATAGATTCTGCTTGTGAAAGTTGCGTTTCAGAAGGATCTTCTTCTCACTTGAAGAACTTGCTTTCCCTTTCTTGTAAAAGCATAATTTTCACAATTCTGAGAATGTTCAGCTTTTAATATTTTTTTCTTTACAATCAGTGCTGTCAGTGCTAAGGCTAAAAAAAATAAAATGCTACAAAAAGGAAGGTCTCCAAAGGCCTGAAACTCCACTAACTGCAGTTATAGTTTATTTAAAGCAGTGCTATTGAGAACAGAGAAGGAGAGTTTTTAGTTATCACAGTTCTTCTGTGATAACTTCTTGTGATTCCTTCTTGAAAAACCACAAGTTCTTTCATTGAGATGAACTTTAGAAGTACAAAAGGGATACACTGTGCAAGGAAGGGGGGAAAAGAGTCTTCTCCAAACTGCCACATAACAGCAATCTTGTCTCAAAACAATGAATTGTGGCTGATGCAAAACACAGCTGTGTTAGATTCAGTAAGCTGAATTCAGTAAGTACGACCTGTTGAAATTGTCCAATAACAATTATCTTGCCCAAGATAAAAAAACTGATGTGTCTGGAAGGATTCCTGTGGTAATTTGTATTTTCCTGAGATTTATGGCACAGCTATTAAAAATAAAGAATTGAAGTGAATATGTGCACAAGTTCAAAGAATTCTGTGGATTCTCTTAAAAAAAAAAAGCAAAAGCAGAAGTCAAGACTTTTCTTGCAGCATTTTTGGCACACACATCTGCCTGCAAATCTGTTGTCCACACTATACATTGCCAGCGTGTAATATTACAGACACCACCACTCTGAGCACACGGGAAACATTCTAGACTTCAGGGCACTTCCACAAACCCCTGCACACAGCACCTGTAAAGTGCAGTACGTAAGGAAAACTCACCAAATGGGATGCACTGTAGGAGTCAAGTACCCAGGAAGGCTGGCTCACCCCTTATGCCCCTCACTGTTGCTCTCATTATGTCGATACAGCACCTTAAAAATCAAGGCTACCCAAATATACTCTTAAGACCCACAAGACATCTAATACCACAACAGATACTCAGGATGGAATCAGGACTGACTAGGTAGTACATGTGCAAGAGGAAAGGCTGCAGCAGAGGCATGTCAGGCAGGCTGCTGGTTGAAACAGTACTGTCCAACCCTGCATTAGATTGTGTGTTCCTATCACATTGCCACAGCCCTGCTCCCTGTCTTAGAAAGCATCAATGCATGTCAGATCCTGTACTAAGCAAGTAAAGCTAAAGCTTCAGATTGTGGCAGCAGAGCACTTGTGCACTTTTTTTACCAATAGCCATACTATCTCTGTTGTAACAATTAGCTATTGTTTGTGAAGCACTGCAGTTTCAAGATATCCTAATCAACACATAACTCTCTCTTGCTCATCTTCTACACACACAGCTGTCAAGGTTTTCATTTCCTCCAAGAAGGAATTATCAGGCTCTATGACTCATCCTGTACATAACACATAGCTAATTATAACAAGATTTGAGCCTGACCTCTCTCTTAGAAATTGAGATGACAAGAGTCCAACAAAACTTTTCAGATCTGCAGAAAGGTATTAGGTTTTTTACATGCTGGACTGTGTGCTACGTTATCTGCTTCAGTGTAATAGCACAGGCCTATTGAACCTGCAACACACTAATTTGTTTGCCTCCCATCTAAAATAGATGCCTGCTTGTGCACCCAATTCCATGGTAGATGTGCACAGGACAAAATCATATGCTGTTGCTACTATACCATGGCTGCTCCACACTAACTGGCTCATAGTTCCATATACCCTGGAGGGTATGCTGTCTGCTAATCTCCTGGCAGTGCCTCAGCACTGGTCTCTGAATGCTCAGTAGCATCTCATGCTAACTGACACCAGGGCCCAAACTGCTACACAAGTTTCTCCAAATCTGAGGATGCTGTATGCCAGGAAATTAAGAAATGGAAGCGAACAGAGAGCTGTCGGATTAGGAAGGTGGCCAGAAGCAAGAAGCTTGAAGGAAAGGTTGAAATTAGGTTATAGAGTCATGTAAGTATGGCAGGAAGCCCTGCAGATTCTGCTAGCTATAGATTGGAGCCGAGTACCAAGACAGAAATATCCAGCTCCTGGGGTTCTAGAAAATGAGCACAGCAAATCTGTGCCCACCAGCTCAAAGTCAATGAGGCAGTCCAATGCCTGATCTGAGTGGTACACTTATTAAAGCACCAATTTCACTTACCTTAAATGTTTTCAAACTATATGCCTGCAAGGAGAGAGGTTCCTGCCAGCCCAAACCATTCTATGACTCTAAGGATAGATACTGAACTACTTCAGAAGAGATCATATGGCATATCTTCTGCCTTGATTAGAACTTCAAAAATAATATTGTGTGTTTAAAAGCTGAACTGAGCCCACAGAACTGTGGATTTAGATCAAGGCCAAAGTCCTAGTACAGCCTATCATTAAACAACCCCAATCTTATTTTGTAAAACCTCTAACCAAAACAAAACAGAAACTGCTTCTTGCCCAACAGTTTTAAAAACAAAAGCCACTTGAGAGAGGACAACTAAAACAATGTAGCAGGCTGCCAAAAGGGAAAAACCCAAGGCCTCCATAGGATCAACACCCTCTGCAAGCAAAAAACCTGCTCTGCATGATCCACTGTTTAGTCTTCCATGTGATCAAACATGCCAGGAAAGAAATTTGTGACATGTCAGGCCCTGCCTTCCAATAGCAAAGTGCTGTTTATTTCTAATGTAGCCCCTAACAAGGTAATAAAATCCTCAAGGCTCATCTAACACTATTTGTGGTTGTTGCCCTGCCTGTTAATAGCTGCACAAGCAGCTATTAAGGACAAGTCAGCTAAATCCATTCACCGAACATTTGCCACAAATTCTAATCTTCTTCTGTCATGGAAACATACACATACAAATAAACACGATTTCCCATCATGTCCTCAAGACATAAGCTCTAAGGGATGCTGTATATCTTACTTAGGTTTATTCTCAACTGTTCTCAAAACACAAGTAGGGCTAATTAAGCTCCTTACAGAACAGGTCCAGCAAAAGCTAGTGCAAGAGAGAATTCTTGCAGTGACTCAGACACTTACAGAGCAATGGGCCTTGAATTAACTGCTTCATCTCCAAAGAAGTGAAACCCTGACAGAAGTTGTCTGAGTGCTAGTAACATCAGGCTAATACCGATTATGTTGCAGACTGGAAGCTAAGAGATCACCTTTTTGGACCACAAGCTGAAAAAAGCCAAGAGAGAGTGGCTGTTTATCCTCTTGGGCTATATTTGAACTGGTGATTCACCACATCAGTCTTATTGACTTGTTCCTTCAGCTAGCCATTTCAGCCCCCTTCTCTAACCTTGAGAAGTCTTCAAAAGTCAGTTATTACTCTACATACACTTAGAGATGTAAGATGACACCACTGTTTCCAGAAAACACAAACAACTCTACCACTTGGAACGTACACAGCTCTTTACTTTTAAAAGCTCTGTAAAACCAAAGAACAACTACTGTATTGGACAAAATGGTACGTGGGTTCCCTACAACATCAACTTAAGATAGCCTTCAGTTGTGTTTATTCCTGTTGAAGGCATTAAATGTCCATCTTGATCCACATAAGAAAAGCAGTGTTCCTACTTTCATAAAACATCACTAGAGCTATTCTGTTCCTCAAAAGCTTGCCGCAAACTTCTTCAGTCTAAAACGTTTTCTCTTTGGTCTCAAGATGTCTCAGGAATCTCATCTGTTATTCTGAATTACAACTATAAAAAGTTATTCTTTGAAGTCTTTCTTAGATTTATTTGCTTGCCAAGAACTCAAAAATAGCTGAACAAAGCAAGTAGCTACAAAGTTAGCTCTCCATGAGGAAGCATTTGTGCTGGTTTCATTTTCTTGGCTTTCTGGGTGGGGAGTAACATTTAAACGACAAGCAACTGGGATGAAGAGGGGAACAAGCAAACAAAACAATCCCAAAACCCCAAACACCCATCAAATGGAGGAAGATCTGCCAAGACTTAGTACAACAAAGCTCTATCTCTTCTAGGTCATGTACAGTGAGTGGAAGGGCATGAAACCTCCCTGTTTTAACTGATCTAGAAGAAACTGGCAAAACTTGCCTGAAGAACTCAATTAGTCATCTAATGCCAAGTCTTAGATACATTCCCTACACTGAGCACAGGGGAAAGCAATAATTAAAAAGATTAAAAGTTTTTTAAACAAAAGGAAAATGTCAAGCAAAGTGTCCCTCTCAAACCAAAGGACCCCTCACACGTGTGGTATTTTGAGATTCTGGAAGTGTCTTTTCCTTTGTTCTTACACTAGAAATACAGTATCTGTGAACTAGTGTGTGTTACTTTAATAGTAGCTAGAATTAGAACTGCAGAATTGTCAGCTCTTAAGGTGAAGAAATTCACTGCCCACATAACATGCATCTTTGCCTCAGAGTTGCATATTAAAAGTTACAGAAAGCAGTGGCCACATATACCCTGATAATTGTCCTACAGCTATCCAGTTTCATCTTACAGTAGTTCTTGCCAAGCACACCAGGAACCTGCTTTAATAGCTAATTAATAACATACTTGTCATTGCCGAATGGGAAAGGGTTAATCTTGTAATTGAGAAGTTCCTATAAAATCTAAGTAAATAAGAAACCTTAGCTTTACAAAGCATGGTTTTCCCCTCCATCTGTACTCAGGCAGGAAAGTTATTTTATTGATTTTGACTCTGAACAGACAATGCTATTCCTGACATGACAATACCCCCTTCTTGTTTTTCCAGAGCAGTTTACTGGGAGACCTAATATACAACCCAGTAAAACTTAGTGATAAGACTCACATGAATGCAAACTTCAGTTTCTCATTTGATACCTCAACTTTGACAAGGGTAGATGAGCAGTGGAATAATTCCTTTTCATGAGACCCAGATTAAGCTGTAATCTTGATGTTATTTCAAATAAGGAAGTAGTAGGGACTGAATACAGTAATATCACCCATAGGAAACGCGCCAGATTCACAAGTGAAACACACATAACCAGAGTATAAATAAGACTTAAATACAATGCAATGTCACTGAAACAAATAACATTTAGGGGCAGCTCAACAGTAATACACATCTCAGAATTTTATCAGTGAAATTTCATGTTCCTACTGTGATTTTTTTTTCTTTCATTCTAGTAAGCACTTCTGATAGAGACACACGAGGGCTTTGAGGGAAGCACAGTTCAGAGGCCTGATTCTGCAGTTTTTCCAGCATGTGATTAACTCAATAGTCACCAGAAAAGCAACTATCACTCAAAGTGAACAGTAGCTGCAGAATCTGGCCTGACAACTGTATCATCTTGAGTATACATATCATGAAACACTCTTACCTCAGTAAGTGCGTGCAGTTGTCCTTGATGCACACAGACACCCATAAACCTACAAGAAACAAGAAAAGAAAAGTGGTTTGGGCTTTTTTCCCCCCCTTCTTTTTTTTTTTTTCTTTAAAGAAACTGAGATAATAGGTAGTACTGGATATGCCAAGAGAAAAAGGAAAACAAATACATTTAGCCTCAAATACACTGCACACCTCAAGGCTGATTATTTAAACATCTCAGCACAAAATGAGATCATGGGTCTACGCTACAATACAACTCGAATTAGCAGTTCCAAGAGAGCACAGGAGACAGCTCAAACTCAAGATGGAAAGATACTGATTTAACTATAAGCAAAGGCCAGCATATAATGATTTATGCAGAAAGAAACTGTCTCAGAGTTCTGTTCTGTTTTAAGGAAGTTTAAGCCAAGTAATCCATTGTTGGTCTGCATAAATAGAAAATTACTTCCCTTTGCATTTTGCTGCTTAAGCATAAAGATGTTCCTTCCTATCCCATTCCTAACCACTCAGGAATATGACGGCACACATGTGCAGTGCACTTCCCCTCCCTAACCCCTTATTTCCAACACTTGGATCAAGGCAAGTTTCAGTAGTATCCAGTATACACACATTCCACAGAAGTTACCTACGCTGCGCAAGGTTCAAACTCCTGCTCTTAACAGTCATGACTGTCACCCTTGATTTTTCTGGGAAGCGATAGAGAATGTGCCATACATTTAACATAGAAAGAAAAACTGAAAGCTCACTTTTACCACTGCACAAGCTGAAGTTAAAAAGTGACAAAACACAATTAATATTAATGGTAGACATCTCCCATGAGAAAGCTCAGTAAAACTTGAATTGCAGGCATTTAGAGCCTTCCTTGCATAGTTTAAGTATTGGTTATATTTAAATTAGCTAATTTTCAGTCTTAGCATTTAGATCTTGGTCTCAAAGAGCAAAACCACATCACCTGTCATTTCCACAATGTTCAGAAATTTGTACTTTGCAAGCAAAGGGTAGAAAATGCACAATTTCATGACATGTGACAGGGTAACCTCACAGAGAGCAATTTGAAGGAAAAGAAATTTTTATATACTCAACTCTTCAAAAATTAAAACCAAAATGATGCAAGACACATGTACTACTAGTTCAGCTAAGCTGCTTTTGAAGAAAAGAATGATCCCCACTGTTCCTTCCTCTAACAGCTGACTAGTAAATTGCAAGCAGACAAAGAAAAATAATATAGGTAAGGACCTTTGCATAAGCTGAGCTGTGGAAATCTGGTTTTGTAACCAAAGAAGCAGCGGGACTTGCACTTGAGCATCTATTGCCTGTTCTCATCTCAAATAGTAGTCCTCGAATTAAGTGTGTAAAGTGTGATTTGAGAGAGAGAGAGAGTGAAGATGCAATTACTCTTGTTCAATGAAGAACAACAGGGCATGAGCCAGTTCAGTGGAAAGGGAAGAAGGGCTCTTTTCGATCTACCACCTACACAGAACACTGCTGTTTGAGTTTCACTTCGTACAGTACATGTGTATGAAGATTTGGTAAACAAATTGACAAATTAAGCTCCCTGAGATTAAGAAATCCAGGCTCCTCCACAGTACAACTGTTGCTTCTTTAACACATTCTGAAAGTCTTCAGAACATGGTGTTAATGGCTTTGTTCACAAAGGAAAATGGAAAAGAGATTCCAAGATATGAATTCCACCATTAGACAACTTTTAAAAGTGGTTTTTTTTTTCTTTTATGAAACATGTTAACCAGTTATGCAGCATTTTCAATGAACAAAAACTGGGGCTAATTAAGAATAATTATGTTTTCATCTAGATATCAACTCTTCCTTAGTAAAGATGGAATACACAACTTTCAAATGAGAAACTCATTATATTTGACTTCATTCTAAAATATGAACGCTATTAAAAATGTATCAACATTTTAGCAAAACTTAAGTTTCTTACCATTACCAAAGAGGAAAAACTGCTGTAACCTAAAGAAAGGTTGACCTTAACTGTCTCTGCCAACCTGTTTTGATCAGGGAAGTCTCCATGGAAATATACTCATTACTTCTGTAACTCTGTCCTTAAGGGGGAAAAGACACAGGAGCTCAAGTTACCCAAAGTAAGAGTTTAAAAATTCTTAAACTTTCAGGGTTTTTACTGGGGAATGGGTATGCATTGCTAACTTTAAATCAGCTCAATATCATGATCTCATGAAAAAAAATCTGGACATAAAGATACATTTCTAAACCCCACATCTTTGGAAGTCATTACCCAAGAAAAGAGAAACCAGATACATTGATAAAGACAGAATTAATGCGTTTACAAGCAACATATTGAAGTCATTTAAACTTTGTGTCAAGAATCTCAGCTTTCAGACTCTGGAAAATAGATTCATGGTAGAGACCTCTAGTGATCCAAATTCCTGGAAAACTACTTCTTAGCTGCTGTATCAAGCCATAATAAGCCTCTTGGTTAAGCCAAGTACTGCTACAAAACACTGTTGGAAAGCATTTTCACTATAATACATGCAGTTGCTACCAGGAAATAGAGTTACCAAGCAAGACTTAACATAAGATTCCCATTTCTGAGATAGCTCCAGATGAGTTTCCAAGTTCTGTGGATAGGAAGTTGACTTGCTGGTCCAGGACAGCTGAGATTATTCCTGTTGGCTAGACGTACTGTCTCCAGAGCCAAAATGTGCCTGGAGGTAACTTCAGCAGAATGTCTTATCAGCCAAAGGTTGCACTTCCTATAAGCATTTCTAGTTGGAAGAAGGTTCAATGAGCCTGTCATCCACAGAACAGACTATTTGCAGATGTAAGGAAGTTTACTTTCAAGACAGTGTATCTGGCCTTATCAGGAAAGCTGAAGTGCTTCCAAAACCCTCACTAACAGTTGGAAAAGTTTCCCCAGAAGCTGCAAATACAATGATGCTATTTGAGTCCACTCTAGGAAGTACAGCACAGCACATTTCCAACACAAAATATTTTCTAACAAATGTCAGTAATGTTCAGTTGTCAGAAGTCTCTTTCCATAAACCAGGCTATTCCTCAATCAATATGGAACACCTGCCCTCCTAGACAAGAGCAAGAGAAGGTATTTTCTTAGGAGAAGGATATTTCTTAGTACATTACAACAGGTAACCAAATGGCTTTCTGTTCAGTCTAACTGCAAAGGAGAAAGTTCTGGATTGGAAGGCAGAGGCTAAGAAATGTAGCCTCAGCCTGCAACCTTTGACTCCTTGAGAAAAAAAAAAATCAAGCAAAACTAATATCCAGATTATACAGCCACTGTGGATATCTAGACATTGAACACATGCTTCCCATTACTTCAGTGGGACACATCCCCTTCTGTGGATAAACCCAGGGCAGTTGCATTGCTACATAATAAATTGATGTCTTCTGCAATCTACTGCTTATGAGAAAATTCAGTAGTCTTACGATAACATTAAACACAAGAAACATGCCAAACACACTAATGCAACAGTCTCTCTCATATGAGCTCAGTTACACAGAGAGAAATAAGGTTAAAAGACACAGGCTTATTTCATCACGCTGCCTCTTGGAGAAGAAAGTGGGCAAGTAGGAGTATTAAACCTGCATTGAAGCACTCTTCAGTGTTTTAGGTACCATGCTAGATTAAAAATATATTTTAAATTTCCTACACTTGCATTTTGGTTGCAGAAGGCATTTAATCTATCCTTTCTGTAACATACTATACACAAGGCACACAGCCTCTCTTCTGCTGTATTGTGCAGAGATTTCTAATACTCCTTTTTGATAACCACATCACACAGAGAGAAGCAGAAGTATTTTTCCTTCCTGTTAAAGCACTCTTCAATACAGCACAAAATAAAGGCAAAAGGCATCATTCTGCCTGTTGTAACAAACTCCACCACAAGCAATTTCACAGAAATGAAGGTCTGAAAGCAGAAAATTGCACACACAAACACAAAACCCTGGTATTGTGTTCTCAGGGTGCTAGATTTGTCTGAAAGGAGATGGAATAAAATTCCCTCTGAAAGAAGCTCATGTAATAGGCCCAGTGCTTGCTTATTTGTGTGTGTGCATGTGCACACAAGAAGGTGGATTTAATCAATGAGTCAATCTGCCTGTACTCTCATTGCCAAACACGCAGCAATACCTCCAAGTGCTCCCACGAGAGCACTTAAGACGTGAGCTAAGGCTTTCTGTGCAAAGAATGTTTTAAATGAAGTCCCCAAGGTGCAGATCAAATAAAGAAACACTTTTTCATGCAAACAGTAGTGATATTAAAGACTGAAATGCTATCTGAAAATTGAAGAGACACTAATTTAAGAGACAGCACAGGAGATGGAGAATCTGCATTAGCACACCACTTCATTTGTGACAATGGGAAAAACACACCTGTTAGACATTACCAGCATGAAAAGATATCATTGTCTCAGGCTGCAGCTCTAAGGCTCCCAGCCCAGGACACAAGGACAGTGATTTCTTGAGTCTTTTCCAGACCTATTTGGGTAAAAACTCATGTCTATAGCAGCACATCAGCATTCAGAGAAGCAGTAGAGCACATCTAGAAGCATACACTAGACCTTTCATAACCCTGGTAGATCTAATCCAAGCTTTGAACAGCACTATGCTTTAAATGTGACAAACCAATAAGAAAACAAAGAAAGGCTCAAAAAGTTGCAGTCTTGCCATGCACCAGCCAACCTGCATTAAAGAGGCTATGGTAAATGTTGCATGTGCAAAACAGAGATCCAGCTCACTTTTCCACTCCTGCTCTCACCATCTGTTTTGAGGGAAGATGTGATGGAACCAGCACATCTTATACTCAGGGCAGGGAGAAGTGTAAATCAGAGGCAGTTTTCCATGTTTAGCTTGCATGCAGGAGTGAAGGTGGAGAGAGGAGGTGAGGTTAATAGCAGAAACAGAGCAGAACATTCCATGAACACCACTAGCCCGCTTCTGCCTTATCCATTTCTAAAACGTCCCTGAACTGATCATAGTTTCATGTGATTGCCAGACAATGACCAGACAAAAAATTACTACATTACAGTTAACATCTACTCTGGAAACACATCTGCTGATTGAAACAGGAAGCAAGAGGGAGGGAGACAAACACAAAACCTCTAAATCCCCTTATTTTTACCATCATGACAACGTAGCTGTGAGAGCTGAAGTCTTCTATTCCAAAACGTCCGGGTCAGGCTGACAAAGAAGCTCCATTTTGGCCAAAATAATCCCTCTAACAGAGAGCAGTTTCTCATTTTCCAGATGGAAAACACATTAGAAAATTATTTTTAGATAAATGTATATATTTGACCACTGGAATCTTTATGATGCTACCATGGGGATGATATAATTACCAGGGACTTGGCAAGTGGAAATTAAGCTCTTCACTTACATCAGCCTCCTGATCAAGATGGATCTACATAGCTGGCCAGGAGGAGAATGTGAGCACAGAAATACTGAAGTGAGCAGGGATATTTAAAGTTAGATTTTTCCCTTGATGTCCAGAAACATGAGTTATTTTTAACAAAATAACCAGACAGATACTTTGCCAAATATAAGAAGCAGAGAAACTGAAACACCTCAACACAACTCCATTTCCTGAAGCAGTACGAAAGTGTCACTAAGTTAAAAACACAGACCAGTTCCTAGTTAATGAATGGAAGAAAGTCAGCAAGTACTGACAAGCTCACCCTCCAGAACGGTGGGTGACTAAACTAGGATAAAAACCTCAAAAGGCATCTGTAACTGAAGAAGGGGTTGATAGGGACAGCACAGAAGAAGAGATTTCAAATAGTCAACAGTATTTATTATTGAGATCAGCACAATCAATGGCAAAAATACAAGAATCTTTGCAATAATATCTTGAAGTTAAGTGTGTGCATGTTGGAATTGCTGGCTTGTAACAAGTTACTGTGTGTTTTTGGAGCACTGGCAAAGGGATGGGATTTTTAATCATCCAAAGCATAGCAATAATCTTCGGCTACCAAATACACTACAAGGAAGAGGAATCTCTTATGGCTCCCACATCACCTAGTTCATGTGAACCAGGGAAAGAGTTCTAGGACATAAACACTGATTCAGTTACAAAATGTTCAGCACCAAAGCTTCAGGATGTTCAAAAACATAACCACACACTCAGGTTAAGGAAGATTCTAGCATACTAAAATAAATGCATCTTTCCAAAATGTTAACTGAACGAACTGCACATGCTGAAATAGGTTCAGAGCAGATTTTTGGATGGCATAAGGCCAGTATCTACCCAGTTTAATAATTTTACACGCCATTTGACACCAGAGCACCTCACAGCCCTCTACTTGCTACAATTAACTGCTGCACAATGTGATGTCAACGTTTTAGACTAAGAATCCACAAGTATTCTTAGCATCAAACAACAGATCAACACTCAGAAAGTAACTTGTTTACAGCTTAAGTCCTAGAGCTTACAGACAATAAAGAAGCTCAGATGTATATCTTATATAAAATCAGAGCATACCTTCAAGTTATGTGGAGGAGATCCACTGACTAGTCAATACATAACTAAATTATATTACTGACAAAACAGCTCATTCAGCAATATAGAGAAAGAACTTCAAAGGACAGAAATTAAGTGACAAAATTTAACACCAAACTTCCAGTGAAGAAGAAATAAAGTTCACTGTCTCCAAAACTTTTCAGAAAGAGCCTGAGACTACCCAAATGGATCCCAGCTGTGCAACAGCAGTTTAGAAGAACCAATTATTTGGTGCATTGGCATCACACCTTTAAACTTCTTAATGTTATGGCTTCAACTAACTACAGTAATGCTTGTCACATCACCATAAAAGAGTAACCTAGACTGAAAAGATGTAAGGAATAACAAGGCACACATTGAAACATTTATTTGTGTCCAGTAATCTATTGCAAAATAAGAACTGCCTTTTTCCTTTCAAGAGCAGATAAATCAGATTAGTCCAGTCTAGCTGCTTCAGTTTCTCTTATCCCACCTTGCAATACTACAAGGAGAAAATGCTAAAACTAGAAAGCAGACCTGAATATATGAGGAAGCTGTGGCACTCTGCCATGTTAACCTACATGATTAGCAGTCATAGATAATTTAAATGTTTTTCAATTTGCAATAATTTAAACTCATGAAGAAAAACAAAACTTCACTCTTCCCATCTTTTATTGATTCATCAGAAATGTATGATGTGAAAACTTGTTTTTCTATGAAATAAGTTATTACTGATAAACTCCAGATACCAAAATCATGCAGATTTTCAATTTGCTCAAGTCTTTTCTTCCTCTTCCCCTTCTTTCATTAAATTATAGGTTGAAAGTAAGATATTAACAACAGATACAACTATGATTTTTTTTAAAAAAGGAAATAGGAAAGCTCTCATTCAGGAAAAAAAGAGCCAGTATACCTTAAGATGTTTGGATGTGAGAGTCTATTCATAAGTTGAACCTCTTTCAGCATGTTTGCTCTGTTGCTGTTCAGTGTGTTCATCTTCAAAGCCATTACCTGGTCTGAAGTTCTGTGCCTTACCTATGGAATACAAAGCAAAACATGGTTAAGGATTTGAAATGCAAGTCTGAAAAAACTCTGCTGTAGTAGCACAGCTTTGAGATTGCTCATTGTAAATGGCTTGATCTATACTCTGATTTCTGCAGGCTTTAACACACAGATGACTTTCTATAAGCACACTATCCAAATACAAAGAGGTATTTTGTTCTTCTCTTGCAACTGGTGACAACAGAAACCTTGACAAGTTGAAAAAAAAAAATAAAAAACCAATCAGCTGCTTAGTACAAGTGAAGGAAGTCCAAAGAGAGAAAGTTTCCTATTCCAAGACCTATGAGACTGTCATTCCACCCATATCCCTCCTGTTTTCCCACCATAGTGGCTAGTGTCACTGTTCCACAGAACGTGCTATGACATGACCTGCTGGTTACAGCTACAAGGCACATTTCAAGAGGTATTCAATGTTTACTTCTGAATGAAGACTACAAACCAGATGATATGTACAGTGGGCAGGAAGCATTCATACCAATCCCTGCACACAGTATCATCTGGTCTAGGATGTTAGTAGTGGCTGTAGAGTGTTTGTCAGCATGACAAAAGGTTATTTCTCTAGCAAGTGAGCAGAACCAGCGTATCATTCAGTTACTTTCCTGAGTCAGAAATGCATGCATTAGAAATTAAGAGAATCATTTCTAATATGATACTCTCAAACTAGCCCATCCATCATCAGCAAACAGACCAATACTATGCAGATAATGTGCTACTATTAGAAAAGAGCTGTCCCAGTAATGTAAGCTTTGCCAGTCCTTCCCATTTCCCTGCAGCTGGGCATTCCCACATGCATACTGGTAGTATTCATGGAAACTGTGTTCCCATTATTTTCTTCCTACATCAGTACCTGCAGCTCTGACAGAAAATGTGTACTTCTCAAACAACTGAACTACCACCGTGGCAAATTCATTCATGCTCATGGAGATCAGTTTTTAAAAAGTCTGTGCTGCAACTTTCATCAGCTTTCTAATTTACAACAGAAATCTCCATGATGATGTAGGTACATAGGAAACACCTACATTTTAAACAGTGTCAGCCTGTCTCATTTCATTCTGGGAAACTCTCCTCATCTTTTCTAGTAAAAGGCTTCTTCGGCTGTGATATGAGAGTTCAGAAACAACTCATCATCTCCTGATGAGCAGATGCAAGAAGAAAGCAGGGTCTGTTTTTTGGAGGTGAGGCTCACTGGTAGGCCTCATGCAGCAAGTGATACTCATTTTCAAGTTTTACTTGCACACCAAATCTGCAAGAACAAGGAGCATTTGGCAACTGCACATTCTCAGCTAGACACAAAGCACCAGGGATTCAGCACAGTAATGTACTGGGAGGAAAGGGTGTCATCTTTCAGATGGGTGTCTGACTTAATGCTTCCAAGTTGCTTATTGTGTCCTAGTTTGAAGTATAGGGTAGCACTGAACACACCAGTTCAGCGTGGTAAACAACACTGATGGACCAAGCCAGCAGAAAAATAGCCCACACATGCTTTTTCTCCTGCTTCTCCCCCGCCAGTGCACATAAGCTCCTCAGATACCTCACCCACAGTCACCCAGTAATCCCAGTGCAAGAAGGATCAGAGAAAGGAGGTGGAGAAGGATATAGAAACCAAGCACTGAGAGCAGAAACCAACAGCAAGTTCAAATATACAGGACTCCTCCTTTCAATAGCAACACTGGCTTTAAAATAAAACTGGTCAAACAACAGCCTTAGAACATTATAACAAGATAACCTAGTATCCTTCTGCACACAACCCGCCTTGCCTGTTTGGCCTGCTTATAGGTTTTAAGCAGGGTGATTGCATGTTAAGTTGATGAGGTTTATTGTTACCTGGCAGGTTTCTTGTGTCTATTGTCTGCTTTCATTAATTTTTAATTTTACACACCTTTTGCTTAGCCAGCCAATGTGAATCAACAAGCTAAGCTGGACAGATCACTGTCTATATGCAGACTTTGAAAGCATTTTTTAGTTACCTATTTGGTTTTTTTAGCAGTAATGCTTTTGCCAAGGAATAAAACACTTTAAAAGTGCTTTCATAGACTTAAAAAAGGAAGATTTGTTTCAACAAAGTCAATTTATTTAAGAAAAAAGGACAATTTAGAAGCTTTGAATCTATACACAGTAGATAAATCAGCACATTTCCTCTGGGAGGAGAGATTGGAAGCTTGGGCTTTGTGGTGAAGTAATTTGGGGTTTGCAGGGAATGGGAAAGAATTGGAAGGAACTTAACTCCTGCAGGCAGAGAGATTCTCTCAATAGAACTTCCTCAGAAATTAGCTTTCTATTAACATTGAAGGGCCTGCCAATAAGGAATGAATAGAGGTAGGCGAGCAGGAACTCAAATGGAGTGTGGCCTTAAACAGTATTTGTTTTCTGATTAACTTCTGCTAGCTACCTCTTAATTCCCTGCTCGTTTCTGCAATTCACTCTGCTCCGTGCCACCATTTCAAGTCCTTTTGCCTCAACTCTGAGATAAAAAAGTAGAACCTATCATAGAACCTTCTTCCTTGTTCTTTGCCATTTCCTTGTTCTGCACACCTACTTCAGCTCACGGAACCTCAGAGAAGAGCATGGGTAAGTTTTTGGAGCACTGTGTCCTACACACTTCCTGGATTTTAACCAGAGGAAGTGGTTAACAACAGCTTCTCAAAGGTCTGACTGTCCACAGTATTAATTCCACATCCAGAGAAAACTGAGCTGCTTCTGCAAAGACAAAATGTTTCACCCTCCATTTCAGAAGGATAATCTGCAAGCTTCTCAATCTTGATAGCTTGAACAAGGTTCTGTAGGGAGGTTCAAGGGGTTTTCCATCTGTTTTAGATAATCATCCTGGAAATAGCACAGATTTCTATCATATATAGCATATCCTGCCTAAGTAACTGCTCTCTAAACAGCACCCAACACTGCACTAGGCTTTGTTTCACTTAAACAGACACTGTAAAGTGAAGACCAGCAATTTCATTTGAACTTTCATATACTGTTCAGAGGATGTATTCCTGCCAAATCTGATAAAACAGTAAATTACCTAATCAAACTAAAGGAGAGGTGGGAATAAAAATCAAATACCAGTTCATACATTACAGAACACAATGCTAATCACTTGGAGTACACAGAAGGCTGATGGTGTCCTGCCCTCTGAAACACTGCTGGCAAACCTTAGTTCCGTGGCAAGCGCAGACTGCCAACAGAAAACAGACAGGTCTCATCTTTAAGGTCTCAAACAAGCTCCAGATCATCTACCTAGAAGCTATCAGTTACACCACCCTCTGTGCCTACTTACCTGTCAGTCATACCCTACATAATATTTGGCTCTATTTTGGTATCCCCTACCCAAAAGCCTGCCAAACTGTTTCGTTTTAATCCTTTGACTCCTTTCAGGCCACCTCTGTGTAAGGAAAGCATGGAAGTGATGTTTCAACCATCTGACCACTCCAGAAGGAAAATATTTCTAAATATTTTGGAAATATTGCTGATTCCATGTAGTGTTTGTTTACAAGGCAGTTTTGCCCCGGGCACATGGCTGTATACCCAACAAAAACTCATGCAAGGCAAACCTTCCACTGATGCAACTTGCAGATTGCTATAAAGCTTTTAAAGCTGTTGACATTATTATTAATTAGGGTTCCTTGCGGATCAGAGCAAGTAACCTTTCAGCAATGTCTGGATGACCATATCTCTGCTTAGAAATATTCTGACAATCCTACAGCTGCTTTCCCGTGCTGCTTTGCACTTCTCAGCCTGCTTACCTATGCATCTCCATCTCTGAGGTCACAGTAACCAGATATGGCCTCCATGTTTTATTGCTGGCAGGCAGTTAAACTGCCTCTTTGCACTCTAATTCTTCTAGGATCAAAGTACTTTGTAAGTACTTTGGCCTGGGTATGACTAGCTGCATGGCCTGCCTGCTCACTGTGTCTCCAAAACCATGTTAAACCATGATCCTGGACCTTACTGCTTCCTTTAGAAGTGAGATGCAGAGGAAGTTTTGGATTCAGGTGTAGAAATAGTAATAAATTTGAAGAAAATCTCGTAATAGGGATTGAGCAGGGCTCATGGTTAAAAGAACCAGTCACCATATAAACACTGCGTTGAAGAGTATCCTGCAAAAAATGGTGGTTCTAATTTTCAGCTACTGAGTTCCTTATTAAACAAAAACCAACTAAATATCACTCCTGTCATTATGTATTACGTCACATGGATGTGTCAGGGCTTCCTGAAAATCCAAACATTTATATTACTTCCACTTTTTGCCTGAACTGAAGGGGAAGAACACTTATGCAATAGCTGAAACCAAGCCTGATTTCATCTTTCACAAAGCCTTTTTGATCTGTGTTAACTGTACCTTTCCAGGTGGCCTTGGAATAAGCATCTGAAGAACATTTCCTAATACTGATGTTTTAAAACTGCCTATACAGCTTTCAGCTTTGCTCCCAGCTTTTCACTGCATTTTCTATTTTCCAAATCATCCTTATGTAGTTGGAAGTATTTTGTCACCATTTTTTCCAAACCTGCATTGCTTGCCAGTTTTTCCCTTACCCTCCCCTCCTCTGGTAGCCAGCCTTGCTGCTTAATTGCATAAACAGGTCTTTGCTTACACAGCCTACTACACAAAATCATGTTGCCTCTCCAGCTCTGCCACCCACATCAATTCTTTCTTCATTTGTTTATACACCTCAGTCTTCATCTGGCATCTCACCTTCACCTTTCCTGCCATGTGTCCAAAGTACTGCTTTAAAAAGCAGGCCCTCTAGTCCAAATACATGTCCTTCCCTGAGTTTACTTCCTGTTTCTGAGCTCACTCTATTATCCACAAAAATGCTGCACATCTTAATTTTACTTATACTGGCTCATCAGCCTTACACTCACCAACTCAAATCTTTCCTCCACTTTCAGCCAGCAGTCTTCATGTTCGTAACGTACAGCAAAGGCGAAATACCTTTTTAGTTATCTATGCCACCTTCTATCAAGCTCTTTTCTGTAACAGTCAATGTCTTCATCTAATTTACAAGTATTTTCACTTGCAATGACAAGAGATTAACACATTACCTTAGCTACCTTTTTAGGCTGTTTGCACTAGCTATGTTATATACCCTAACTTTGACTGAGTCCATAAGACAGTTAGTGAGACACAAGATGATGAAAACAATTATTATTAGAAAGACTGGATTACAGAACTCTGTATTAAACAGGGAAACAGACCTGAAGCAGACCAGTATAAGGTTCTGATGAAAGACTTCTCTCTCAAACAACCTTCTTCCTTGCTGTGACAGCAGAACAAATCTTGACAAAAAGTTGGGGTCATCTGCATTTTATTCCAGTCCCACAGTCAAACCACCAAGTCATCCCACTCATATGGGCATATATTCATGCCTTGAGGATGACTATATTAAAAGAATGCCTAAACTCTATGTTTGATTGAAGAAAGCTCCCTTTAATTGAGAAGGCAAACCCGTTCTTCAGCTCAGATCACACTGCTTGTAAAGCTGGAATTGCAAGTGTTTTTCTAAACATTAAAATGAAGCCACAGTCAGACACACATATTCATAGCAGTGATGCCTGCATCAAGCCACAAATTTCATGTCACTAGGAAAATGTCCAGTGACAAATAGAAGCTTAAAGAAATACAACATCCAGGTAATGTTAAGCTACTATATTGATGCTGAAGGAGTCAGACTGGGTTGTGAATGTTTTCATAGTAGTATATAATGTCACTACACTCTGACTTCTTGCAGCAAGACAGAAGCCTGCCAAGTGTAACAAAACTTTGCCAAACAAAACTAGTCAGCATGTGTTACGAGAGCTGAAGCATGGGTTCTGAAGATGTACAGAAACTAGGCAGAAGACGAAAGCCTAAACCCTTTAAAGGCCTGACACTAATTGTGATTCCACTAGTTTCTATTACTAAAAACAGTTGTGAGAAATCCAGAGAACCTTGGAGCCTTTACTACTTCCCTTTTAGTACAAAGGCTTGGTATTGGTCATCAAACAAAGTCCCAACTTCAGTAACTTTAGTTAAACTTCTAGCATTGCCAATGCAGGAGAACAGCAAGTTCAGTTACTCCACCATATTGCACACCTACAGTCAAATGAGTCCTCCAATTTCTTTTCCAAGCTAAAGTGAATTTGATACTCCATAAATCCATTTGTGTGTGCCGAAAAGCTCTGAATGTGCTTTGTATTTTTCTTCATGGCCCACTGTAATGTAGAACCAGAGCCCAATGTACAGTGCTCATTTATTTGAAACAAACATTTTATTAATAGGACTCTCCACATATCTCTACTGTTATGATTTGATTGAGACCAAGTTAAAAGCGAAAACAAACTACAGTCTCATTTTGAGAGAAGGCACAAATGAATCTGAGGACTATTGCTCCAGTTTGAGATGAGATATAAAGAGGCACAGCCTGAGTGGGGAAGCTGATGGATTTTGTAGCCAGTTCAGTAGAATGTAACCACATAAATTTACCTTTTCAATCCAGAAGAAGGAACATGGACCCAACTCTTGGGTCTCTAGCCAAGAAAATGCAGAATGAGTATTGTTATACCCCAGCCTCAGTATATAGCTCAGCTATGTACTTCACACCTGAGTCTAATGTCATAGTCAGAAAAGAAAGAGAAATACTGAGTGTGAAGTATAGAAGTGGGATCTTATTCTTCATTTCTACTGTTAGCTGTCACCATGAGCTATCACCAGCTCACTGAACAGTCCTAGGAGTACTGCATCACTTCTTCTCATTACCTTTTTATCTAATAAAATGGAGGTGATATTTGCAATGTACCTTCCAGGGAAACTGAAAGAGTGACATCTGCAAATGGCCACTGTAACATCCAAAGATAACACAGAATTAGGAGGAGACAGAGATACAGTATCTATGTAATTTTTAATACCTATGGTTAAAGATTTCCCATGTTACTATGGGTTTACCCTGTATAAAAGATGACAGTATTTGCATAACCTGCAGGTGCTTTTGAAGCAAAAAAAGACTTCAGGCTGAGTTTTCCTGATATAATTACACTTTCAGTCTTTTACAGTATATTAACTGTTTGGTACTGAGCACACAGTCCCCTCACTGTAACAATGATGTCATCAAACATAGTTGTTGGATTTGTTTTCACCACCTGTATGGGAATCCAGACAGAAAGTTTTATTTGGGGCAGAAATAATTTCCTTAAATTTCCTTTATAAATCTTTCAAATAAATATTACCATGCAGGAGTAAGGAAGTCTACCTCACATTTCAGAACAGAGCCTGCTTGCATATAAGTTTTGCTACGAGAATCACAGTTACAACACTAAGACTCAACCACAAAGACAGAAGGGAGTATGAAGAAGTTACATTTTGCTTACTTGAGGATACATCTAATAGCTTTCACACTACAGCCAAAACCAAAAGCTCTAAGTAGTTTCTTGTTATTTAAGCTTTCGTGGAACTCCTCTTCTTGAGAACTAAGTTCTCCTAGCAAAAAAAAAAAAGTAGTTAATTAAATATACTGTGTAATTTCACGTGTGTCTAACCATTGTTAGTAAAAGCTAGGAAGCACAAGAACCGGATTTGCAGGACTTGATTGCAGGCAGCTGATGTGAAAGTTACCCTACGGTAGTGACTCAGTGTTAGACACACTGTCAGCCATGGATTAGTTAACAAAGCAATGCTGCCCCGGTATTGATTGTTCCAGCGGATGTTTCATAGATGTCCTCAGTCTCTAATCCAACAAGGCCACCAAAGCAGAGGCCCCATCTGGGCAGAGCAGGGCCTGCTGCTGCTGCCCTGCACCAAGGGCCATGCAGCCACACTGCAGGGTTCTCAGGCTGCTGGTCAGCAGTTGCAGCCGCTCTTGAGCACAGGGAGCTCACACAGACAGGAGAAGGAAGTCCCTTTAATTTGGATATGGGCTCAGCAGCTACTGGGAAAAAGGATGTTTGGAGGACTTGCATACAGAATTCCCAACAACTGGAGCAGTACAGTCTAGTAGAAGCCATATCATACAGGTTTCAGAGTTCTTTATCATTACTGATGGCTATGAAGGGGCCACGAGGCAGCATTCCTTATGGATCTGAGACTGTAAACAACATCTCTTTTTCCCTTACTGCCATCAATAATAATTGGCACTCATTTTGAGATTTTGTATGAGCCAGTAACATGTGCATGTGTATTTCCACCACACACACCTCCAGACACAAGCAGTGAGACCCATCACTAAAATACATTTAACTTCTCCCCCCCAAACCAGTAAATAAGTGTTCAGAGGAGTGTCGCAATGATCTTAAGTGACACACTCTTGTTCTCTAGGCACAGTCCTGTTAATACTGGACATATGCCAGCACAGTTATTTGAAGAACAGTAAATCAGCACCTGTCTCTCAGCACCAGCTATGAATGAGCTTACACAAACATGCATGTTTGCCAGCTGGCAAAATGCAGAAAATCCCAGAGCTGCCAGGCCAGCACATCTCCATCCAGAACATAAAACTAAACAGATCAGTGAACCGTGCTTGAGAAATTATTACAGAAAACAACACAGAAAGCACACAAACAATTCTGTGCCAAGGGAATCTTGCCACCTGCTTTGTCTCTGGGAAACTGCACAATGATACCCGGATTGGCACAACTTTTTCTGCCTGAAGAAAAGTAAAGGCCCAAAGGACTCTGAACTACAGCAGTCGCTGTACTGAACACAATATCCAACCAGGGGGTTATCTCTTGTTGCAAGGTCTCACTTGTTACAGTATTAGACGGCCTTTCTCACTGTTAACAGAATCTGTGAGCATTCTCTTCAGCTGAGAGGACAAGAAAGGCTCACAATGGACATTTGGCATAGCTGCTTAACAAGAGTTAAAAAAGCACAACTTTCAAACAAGCACATTTGAAGATGGACAACTTCTTTTCTTTGGCTACTCTTTTAGCATGGTCTGTTTCAGTGACTTTTGGTACCACTTTTTATTAGAGAAACAAATCCTTCACTTGCAGGGTACAGAAATTCTGACATATTTTCCAAAGACTTTTTTTCTTCAGCAAAGAAGCTGGCTGACCAAAATCAGAGAAAGGGAAACGTAGTGCAAGCAATGCTTTTCCCCTCCTGTTTCATAGTTTGCTTCACTCAGTATATTTTTAGACTTTACTTGCAGTGATGCCAAGTAGGGCTGTAGGAAAAAGCATTACAGAAATATGAATTTGAGAATGTTCTTGACATTTTTCAGCACTATTACTAAAGGCAGAGTTTTCATTAGCTCTGCTATCTGGTAGCAGCTTTTAAGTCACTCCCAGTGTTTTCTCATCTGATGCTATAAGGTGATTAATAATAAATAAGTAAATAAGTAAATAAAAATCAGGACCTATATCAGGCAGTAACTGTGAACTAGCCCTCTGTTCTACATTACATTTCAAAGCATCTCAATACTGCTACATTTGTCAGACAGATAGTTCTGCATTTTCATCTCACCCGTGAGTAGGGATGAAGGGAGTATTTGGCCCTCATTATGCAATCCATAAAGAATAATAATGCAGATTAGGTTTTTCATACTTATGTCAATGATCTGTTGGACTAAGGCCTATTTATTTTCACTTCTCCCCACAGCCTGTGCCCTATGAACGCGCTGCCTAATTAAGTGACAAGAACTAGGATGACAGTGACTTGGCACCTCAATAACCAAAAAAATTCATTAACAAGAGCAAGACAACAATCTGGTTTAGTGGTCACCATACTAATCACCTTAGAAATTGGTAGAAGGGTCCCAAAACACTGATACTTTACATATCAGTGTGAGACAAATCAAACTTACAAGACTTCTACTTTGACTAAGAAAGCACCATCATCCACAACACTTCTGCGTCATCTCCATTCCAGTACAGTGCTTCTTCCTACTCCTGAGTATCAGAGTAGAAAGAGACTGATTAGAACCACCTAGCTGGTGTAACTGAAGAGCTTGGAATGAAGTTTCTAAGTTATTCTAGCTTTCTTGACCAGTTTATACAATAGAATGACTGTATTCCCCAGCAAGCAATTAATGGTGTGTTTTAATACCATACCTTCACGTAAGAGACCTTAAGCCTCAATTATCTCGCTTCTGTCATCCTGAGAAAAGTGAAAAGGTTTCCTTTACCAGCCAAAGCAGAAGGTTTTCAGCTTAAAATCATGACACTAAAATAAGAGATTAGACCAAAAGTCATGCCCAGACAAAAAGATTTATGTTTGTCCTTCTAAAAGGTATCCCATCACACAGGGAGGACAGTGGCAGATGCAGTGATTCTGTCCCACTAAAACAGAATAAAAGAAGAAATTTAGAAGAGGAACAATACACCATGAACAACAAACCACACCCGGGTGAGGAAAGACACACACTGCTCAAATGGATGGCACTTCTCAGTCATAAGCTATATTCCCCACGCCTACAAGACCAAACACTAGATAGATCTTTGTAACCAATACGTATGACAATACACTTACTCATTCTCTGCTCACTTTCCAACCTGCAAGGACGACTTCTGCCACTTATGTCACAAGCAGAGCCTGAAGTATTTCACTTTCCCTGATGTAGCAACACCAAATCTCAAGGAGATAAAACTCAAACACTTCAATTAAAAAAAAAATTAAAATGCAGTTGTCTAGACCATTAGATTCCAACATTGGTTTTGATTAAGAGTGTCGGTGTGTTGAGAAACTTACAGCTACTAACAGTTTAAGGCTACCATTCTCAAAAACCAGGATGACTTACAAGTCTATCAATGAACCAAAAGCAGAGAGAAGACAATTCCTGGTTGGTAAGGCTATTCTCACAGCCATTTTATGTTTAAAAATCAGCACATTTCTATCTACTTCTATCTACTGAGCCTTACTATGCCTTTTTTTTTCCCCACTTCATTGAAGAGTACTTTCAAACAATTCTCTTCTCATTGTAAGACTGTTTATGCACTCTAATGACATCATATTTATACACTAAAGACATTAAGACTTAAGTCTTAAGTCATTCACTGAATCATTTTCTAGTTACTCAACCATTTTTTAGAGTTTATTTTTCCTCCATGTGTTGACACCAAGTGTTGGAGTTCTCCAACTATAGGAAAATCAAATATCCAATATAGAAGAAATATTACATACAACTAGACAGTTTCCTACAAATACTTCACATGGTAACTAAAATAAAATGCCTTTTAAGCCTATCAAATGGTCCCACAAATACCAAGGACACAGTGTGACCTCACCTCTAGTGTTTTACAAAACTTGTGAAGAACACCTATGTTTGTTTAGGCTGCTAATTCCAGAGGCAATCAAAAGAGGATTTCCTAGGGCAAACCTCACACTTAACGTTCAAGTCAACACACAGAGAACTAGAGAACTTTGAAACTGAAGCAATAAGAGCAAAGTAAAAGCATGAGATAGATTTGAGGTTTCCTGTGAAATTTCACATTATCAGCTGACTTCTATTTCATTGCAGCCTTCAGAATATTTTTAACCTGAATACCAGAAATACTTCCCTATGAGTTATGCAGAAAGATATTTTTGTTCTACTTCAAATGCCTACACAGACAATGTTACTGTTTTGTTCCTTAAGACAAAACAGCATTCATTCTAAATAGAAAAAGTATGGGGAAAGCACACATAGAGGATGGAAAGCAAATCTCTCAGACGCTTTCCCACTTCCTCAGTAGAAGTTACCATCCCTCTGCCAAGAGCTTCTACCCTCCCAGCTCAACCAGATGAAGGGCCTGTTTCTGCACAGCATCTTCACAGGAAGTCTGAGTAGCCTAATCTACTACTAGAGATTTTTCAGTCCAATGTGGCTTATGATGCAAGCACTCCTCTCTTGCTCAGTAAAATTGATTTTTGGAGATACCTGGGAGTTAGGATCTTCCACTGCAGCAATCTACTGTCAGCCTTAGAAAACAGGCTAAAGAAATGTCCACAAAGAATGACAGATAAAGCTGCTTTTGCCCTGAGACAAAAGGTTGAAGATGACAATAAGTCTTTTCCAAACCTGTATTTTTGACTCCTCAAATCTCTGAAGCAAAGAAAAACACAAAGATGTGAATTGTGTTAGGAAGGCCTAAACAGGAATAAAATTGTCAAAGCTTGACACAAGCTAAACTTGCAGAAAGCAATTGTGCTACTTGGTAAAAAATAGTTTCCAAGAAAAATAAGAGTGCAATTATCTCCAGGGCATTACTAATGACAAGAGGAAAACTCTTGTCACTGCATTGTAAGTCTGGGGACGTGATATGAGTTCACATATGTCCTGTGTTAACCAAACTATGGTTCCAGCAACACCAAATCCCATACACAACAGCTAACAAAGAAAAACTCCTACACATCTTCCTCTCCATAAAAGACACACAAGCATTCTGCCCAATTAAGTGATTTTATGGTGATATATCACCTTGAAGAATGTAATGTTGTCCTAAAGTCACATGACAAAGCAATGAAACTGTTCCAAAGCAAAAGGCAGAGTTGTACATGGAGCCTAATTCATCTCTTAGTTTGATATTAACAAAGAAATGTGCTCTTTCCTGTTGTCTCTGTTTATGCCATGAATTTTGAAACAATAATCAAAATGTTACATCAGGATTAAGAAAAGTTTGTCACCAGTTGGAATGCCCAGAGTCTCCTTCTATGCTGACTTTTAACCCCTTCCCCCTTAAAAGAATTCAAGGGGAAGCTCTTGGTTGACAGTCCTGAAGACTGACATCCCACTTGAGGCAAACTGGTGCACGCTGAGGAGACAGTAAGTACTTGCTTGTAGAGTCCTGGAGGTGTGCTGAGACTTTGTGCTGCAGGAGGGAGCTCCATACCAGTTCCATTGTTGGCCATCTTGCAAAGGCTGGCAATAACATACAGACTTAGAATTTAGATTTAAAACACATTGACAGTTCAAATATTGCAATGGCTGCTTATCTGTCAAAACCCGTTAATAAACCAAGCATCAGCTCCCTTGCCTTGAATTCAGATTCTCTTGCCCTCTCTTCTGCACCTTTTCCATGTCCTTTTTGCAGTCATCCTCTCCTTTCCATCTGAACTGATGTTCCCTTCTCTGCATGCTCATTTATAAAACTACTCAAGCATCTCCTTCCAAACATTCCCAGACATTTTACTCTTGGAAGAAGGCCTCTGTTGACATGAGATATCACTACATGACACAGGAAAACTGAACTCTGTCAGTAACGAGTTGCCAGTAGAGTCAATAAGCAAACAGACTGGACCAGCTTTAGAAACATCTCAAACGAGGATGTTCTACCAAAGGAGGTTTTAGAGTCTTCTACACTGGAAGTTAAAAGGACCAGCTGAAAACAGCTGCCAAGAACAGATCACGTGTACTTAAGCCTGGTTCAGCTAAGGATACCATAGTAGCTTTCCCAACATTCCCTCTCAGCTTTACCTTAGTTTAAAATTAGGTGCTAAGTTTTGTTAAGGTAATTGTATACACATTTTACAATAGCAATATACATACAAGAACACACAGACTCCTGTAAGACATCTGACTTTGTGCCACAACCCTCTACCACTAGATTAAAGACTGGCTAAAGACTGGCTCAAGATACAGTTGTACGTGACAAAGCAGCATAAGATAGGGAAGTCATGTACTGAGCTTCCAGAGGAACTCAACAAGGCCTTCTGTTACTCAAGTGTTCACTTTCAGCTCACTGATGAAAGCTGCCACTCAGAAAAATTTGAAACTTCTAAGCTTGTAGCATTACCCTGTTCACTTTATTTCACTAAATAGTGAAGTTCACTTCATATCTTGGGTCCACTTGGGAAAAAATGAACATACCTGAACGAAAAACTTCACTACAAACACGCACCAAAGGCTACAGGAGACCCATGCTCATTAAACATAACAAGTGATGATAACAAGTGGTGTGTGCTCTAAGAGAGTGACAAAGTAAAAAGGCAGTTTTTACGTGTCAATGTCAAGAACAAAAGCACAGCATTCAGAGTTAGGATGTCCACTTTACAAAGAGAAAGATGTTAGAAACACTTATATTGCAAGAAGGATGTAGTTCTCAGAGTGGGATGAGGCAGGGACCAGAGAGAAACCAGGACTCCTTGAAACACTAAAAAGGTCCAAGCCTAACTTGATAGCATACGTTAAGTTCTATAGAGAGTAAAGAAGAGATACTAAAAAGATGCTGTCCCAGCCAAAACAATGCAAAGAACAAGTCTATAGACTAGCAGGTCCAGAGACATCCAGTTAGGTACAAATTTACAACAGTGAGACCATACACTGAGGACTGGAATCCATGATATCATCTTTGAGGTATTCAGTTCTAAATTGAATTAAAAAAACCACCGGGGGTGGGGGGTATATCTGTGTTGTATGTGGTATCAATACATGCTGTAGAC
Source organism: Urocolius indicus (assembly GCA_013401255.1). NCBI lineage: Eukaryota > Metazoa > Chordata > Aves > Coliiformes > Coliidae > Urocolius > Urocolius indicus. Next base: position 109,827 of record WBNH01010262.1, read on the forward strand.
AAAATAGCAGTTACTGATAAAATATAATGACCTTTGATATATAAGGCAGCACGTGTGTAGATGATCTAAGCAACTCCTCCAAGCCTTAACTATTTGAGAAGTCTTGGGTTTTAAACATATAGTTTAACCCTAAGACATAAAGGGTAAAGTGTAACATGAAAATAGACATTCATGCCAATCAAGACAGATATTTCTAGGGGTTTTTTTTTGTCAACTGACCTGTCTATTCTCATCACTTTTGTGTCTGAAGTCCTATGAATTAGTCCCTCGCTTACCCTATTGTACAGTTCTTACTCTGCACTGTTTATTCTAATTAGTAAGTTCTGTCAAACCTAGGTCAGAGGCCGTAAGAGGAAAGTGACATCAAGCATTTCTGCACTGGACTCCTCAAGGCCTGCAAAATTATAGACAGAGAGATGCTAATCAAGCAGAATGGTGATCAAGCCATGTGGCACACACAAAAACAAAAAGAAAACAAAAACCTCAATGAGTCACACTCAGAAAGCCAGACCAGTATTATCTCTCAGATCTACCAGTCAGATGTTCCAGACATCAAGCCCACCAGCACGACAATGTGCCTGAGACATAATATTATAAAGGGTACAAAGCAGCAATGATAAAAGATAGTGCACATTACAGGTAACAGAATTACCAGTTCTATCCTAAGTACAAGTATTTGATTAAAAAAAGATACATATACATATATAGGTATTCTTCACATTGCCCCTAAGCCCAGTTCCACATCAGCCCCGTTCCTCCTTTCACATTAAACATTTAATTGCCACTTATCTTTAAGGCACTTTGAAGACATTAAATAAATCAAGAAACAGGATCCTAGCCTCAGGCTCAAGGTATATCTTTAGACCTTCCTTGATCAGTCACCACTTTTGGAACTCAGAGCACGTGAATTTGGCCATACAAAATGAAGACTAACAACTAATGATTAATTGAGGACCATCATTCCCAGGTATTCAAAATAGGAGGCCTCACAGCACAAACACATACAGCATGAGTGTTCTGAGGATAATGACCCAGTTCCATCCACCACTCTTCTTTTTAAGTCAACCAAAAGTATACTGCCTTCTTCTTGTACTCAGATTTGGCCTTGCACCTAGATAGTGCTAGTTTCACAGGCGGTGGAGCCCATATGTCACAGAATAGCACTGACGTGTTTCCAGCATTGTTTTCTCAAAGGTATCTGTGTCATAATGGCATAAGACTCACTCTACCTTGTTTTTCATATGGCTTCAATGCATCTTACAAGATAACTTCATAAATAAGCCAGATAACTGTGGTCAAGAAGGAACTACTATAAAGCAGTAATGTAAAACCATAACCAAAAAAGAGTAGCTCATGATTCACTGGGAAACTGGAAAGATTATCAAGCAGGACTCAGGACAAATCTGCCTGAAGTCAAATCAAGGACTGAAGGAGGGCCAAGCGTTTCTGAGGCAAGATTAGAATTGAAAGTGACCTTGAAAAATTAAGAACTGTTTGAAGGCAGGGCAACACAGAAGAAAAAAAAAGGCAGCATTCTTTAACCCAGTAGGGATTGCTAGGTAAAATCTGCTGCACAAGTGCCAAAATGGGAAAACTGTGTAGCCAGAAGTCCTGCTGAAAGGATCTCAAGGTCTAGGGGATCATAAACCGAGTGCACAGTGCCTGGTGCTGTCAGTTTGTATGCTGATAGGAGGGCTGATTTCCACCTTTAACAAGTACTTCATCACTTACCTTTTTTTTAAGGTACTGTGCACCTTTTTCACTGCCCACATGAATAAGCACATCCCTTAGGAAGTTCAAGACGCAAACTATGACATCTTGCTTAGTGTACTTTCTAAGGTGGATTTTTTTCTTCCTCCAATAACTAAGTTTGAACAGTAAACCTCTTGAGTCCTACAAGGTTAAAAGTACAGTTCAAGGTGCTCAAGACTGTGGCCTTGTAACTGGAGTTCTGCCTTCAAAATTGATCCCTGTGTGTCCTAAAGACAATCTCTGAAAGGCTGCACTAGCTTTAGCAGTTGTCAGAGCATGTTCCCTGACAAACAGACATAATATTTCTCTCTTATACATATGTCAACTCTCTAGCTATTGGGGAAAGGAGACCATTCAATAGTCAAGCCCATCGTAACAGCAGCAGTGAGGTGTCCTCACACTACAGAACTAATCAGTGACCCAAACACCAATTGTTTTCCTCCTCTTGAATTATCTTCTGATAGTACTGCTAATTAGATGCTAGGCATATTTAAAACAGAAGGCCTGTCTTCAGTGAAACACTGTTTTAGCATCCAGAATTACACAAGACAGAACTGTGAATTCTTCCTTGGATGTCAAAAGATTTCACCTTTTCTCAACAGTGAAAATCCTCAAATTCCCCATCAACCACAACTGTACAGCAACACAACCTTCCCAACGTGCAAACACACAGGAAACCAAATTTGCAGACTTCTCTACAGGATCAGTGACCCCTGCTTTCATGCCTACATAAACAAATAACCATAAAAAAATCCATTTTTAACATTCAACCAAAGTGTAACAATATTTCCAACGTGTCTCAAAAGTTGAGTTACAGAGTATAGTCAACAAGAATTCCTGAAGGAATTTTACAGCAATCTGAATATTTAGCACTGGCTTTGAACCTGAAGGTGTATGAGAACAGCAAAAAAAATCCTGGATTTTAGTCTGACTACTGTTCCAACACACACATTTTATATTGACTAGTATCTATTTCCTAACATGGTATTTTGGTTCAGTACGATACTTATTTCCCCCACAATTACTTTTAGCTCCATCAGCCCTTACTGGTCTTCCCAGTAAGGAAATTAAAGGTTTGAGATCATGGTTGGCCATTGTTTATTTACATAAATAGTCTTTGCCTCACTCAATCTTAAAAGCAAACCTCCATGTGATGCACTTGCTGCTGAAAAATCAGAACAGGCACTAGGCAGTCAGCTGCTCCAAACTGGATTGCTAATAGTTTGAGGAAGTTCAGCTTTTCTAAACTAGTTTCTATAGTAGCCAGTATCCAGGTGAAGGTGAAGTGTTACACTAATGGCAAGATCAAAATGCTAGTTTAATGCTTTATGCTTAATAAACTGAAAATTTAACTTGTGCATGAATGAAGGTGCCAACAGGTCACTCACAGCACATATGGTCATTAATATGTACATCTGAGCTTTAACTCCCATCGCCAAGTTAAGAGAAGGCAACTTCTAACCACTGTGACAGACTGTATAAGGGAAATCCCAAACCTTCAAAGCATCCAACTATTCCTTGCCAAATCACTTGACTGAATCCAAAGTATGACAATTACAAAACAACACACAAATACATAATTTAAAAAGCTCTGGTGATACGAGGTTTTGGAGACACCTTTGCTAATTTAATTGCTCTTGTAAAGTTGCTTACACAGCAAGTTTAGAACTATCCTGAATTTTTCTCAGGTTCAATTGTTTAACTGTGAGCCTGCAGATCAGCCTGAACTTTAACTGTGTCAAACCATGAGGCTCTCCTTCCTGGAACCATATCAAGGTTCTTGGATGAAATCTGATCATCAGAAGAGTAGGATTAATGACAGAGGTGGTCAGGCTGATAAACCAGCAGAACAGAAACCTGCTTAAATTAGTGTAGAACTGCATCTAAGATAAAGTCCTAATGCATTCTCTCTCCTTTGTACCAAAACTGAAGCAACACCTTGTTTGAAACTGATGCGAAAGAAAAGGCTTTATCCCCCATTGTGTCCCTGCAGGAGGTCTGTGGTTGTTTCTGGAAAAACAGACATGAGATACTGAGACTACTACCATCAGTCTCTTAGAGTAATGCCACTGAATGCAGACACCATGCAATGTCTAGTTTAGCTTACTGAAAGGAGAAATGGCAGGGTCAGCAGACTTACTTGTGCACAGGAAGGTAAATTGGGTATCGAGGATTTCTCCCTGTCAATGTAAGTACTCAAACAGCTGTTTACTTCTGTATGTTGCTACCTGCACTTTCTTAAATTAAAATCCTCCTAATAAATCAATTACTAGGAATGCTGAAAACTTACCTTTACTTTTAGCTACTTTCCCCACCACCATCTACTTCTGTTTCCCAGCAATCAATAACTCCATTCCTTTACTGGATATGCAAGCACCTTGCCTCAGGGAGCCTCTCCACCACATTCCTCATCAATGCACCACAGAATTTTACAGCTGTTTCACCTAGAAAGTCTGTTCACAAAGTATGTAACTATTCAACTACAAAGTTTTTGGAAGTCCCAACATAAATATGATTGCCACTACCACTGTAGGATAAATTCATAACCCAAGCACTAGAACATACAAGCATTAAGAGACAGTTAAATGCTGGATTTAGATGTTGTGTCTTTTCCTGTTCTACAATCAGTAACACGGAGTAGTTTTGTCTTACCTTCATCTCAAACATGAACTCTGAAATTCTCACAAGCAAACTGAGGTCTGTTATTTCCCAGTTACTTAGACATGACCCAAGATGTACTCATACATCTCACAGCAGTTTTGCCATGAAAGCTGTAAAGCTCAGTTCCAGTAGCACACAGAACTTCAAAAATCAGTTAATTTCCTGTTAAGAAGTGTCTGGATACAAAGACACTTGCTACAAAATGCATTACAGAAAGTTTCCCAAACAGGAAAATAAGAAGAACAAACAACCCCCTCCCCTGCTCTGTTTTCAAACAGTATACATGCTTTATCAAGAGTTGGCCTGTACCAAGTTTCCTACATATCCCAAGTAAAATTATTCATGGATGTCTGTTTGAAAGAATTAAAAACTTCTGTTAGTTGAAAATAAATTTCATATGTCTAGCTAAACAGCAAAACTTCTTTACACAAGAGAAAGATATAAAGGGTTATATGGAGATTTTAATGCCTTTGGGTACTGAAGCAACATAAAAACAATTTTCTAATTCACAGCAATAAAGCTAAGAGGGTTTTTTTTTTTAACTTGTTAAAGAAAAGATCCCAGGAAGTGTCATGGAATAAACATAATATACTGTGAGATAAAGCTTTCTGACATTTCACCACAATGGAAATAACTTGCAGGGTGACTTCATTTAAAAATCAGGAACTAGGACAAGGAAACAACATTATTTTTGCAATGCCTGAAAGCCTGGAAGTCAACTCAATGTCCTGCTCCTCTATGATAAACCTTACCAGAACAGTATGAACAGCAGAAGTATCAGCCCTATAAAACTGGGGTTGACTCTATGGTTTCACAGATTGCTTTACAAAGATGATGCCTACTACCCAGATTCAGAGCAGCAAGTCACTGACAACATCAGATTTTCTCATTCATACTCTTTACTTCAAATCTAGCTCTGCTTATTTGAGTCAGGGACAAAACAAGCAGCAAAGAGAGAAGAGTAGCTAATTGTGTCTTAACTTTAGTTTCAAAGTTTGTGGATTCAAATTCAGGAATCAAGTGCAGACCTCAACACACGCATCTAGTGTTGGGAGGCAAAGACTACCAAATGAATGAGTACAATCCCACAAAGCTATTGCTATAGAAACATCCACACTCACATATGAATCAATAGCCATTGATGTTTAATATACTACATGGATGCAAAAATACATGGCAGAGACCAATAGATAAGCCAATAGTTTTATTTTTTTTTTCCCCAAGCTTTCACTGTTTGTCCCAAACAGTCTCTGGCAACTCCTCAAATAAAGTACAAGTGGAAGAGTGAGTTAGAGAAAATATTTGAGACCCACAAATTCTTCATCACCCACTCATCCTGAATAAAGTCAACAAAGTTGACTTCAGTGAAAAGTACTTCTGCTGATACTCTGGTGCATTCTCGGCACCAAACATGAAGCAATCATCACGAAGAGAGGAAAGAAATAAACACACACCTTGAACACCTCAGAGAAGAAACCAGAGCCAATTTTCTCACATGTGAAGTCATCGAGACGAGTGAGTCTGGAAAAGGCACTTATCAGGGCTCTGTATGAAGAGGTACAAACTCTTCCTATTTGGGATACAGTCCCCTCTCCTCCAGTGCCACCATCGAAGTCTTCAGCGCGCTCCAAGCGTGGTGGAAATCCTGCTATTGAATTCCGTTTACTTCGGTCCATGTTGAAAACAAGCTTTTTACTTTGCTAAGGGAGAACTTCTCACATCTTAGGTACCGTGCTGTCTTCTCTACTCTTGCTGGATCCTAAAACACAAGAAATTGAGAATGCCATTATTATAAACATATTAGAGAAGTTTGATAGGACTCTAACGCAGCTTAAACCGCTTTAAAGGAACAATAAGGAAAAAGAAGCAGAAGATCCGAGTAGGGGCACAAAAATCCAAAGAGAAAAAAAACTACCACCACCAACCACACAGCACCATCAGTAAAACCAGAAAAATCTAACAATTCTTTTCCTTTAGATTGATGGAATTCTGCTGTGTTCTGGTTATTACGAGATGAATAGGGTTAGAACTCAAAATTCAACTGGTAACAAACGACTTTCATTCCCTCCCCGCCACCTCTTTCTTTTTTACTGAAGTTCTGGTAGCTAAGCAATGAAGCAAAAGGTACATTGCATTCTACTTCAGTAGCAGTTGGTGACCAATCCACTGCTGTTGCAAGCAATCACTTCACATTAAGGACCGAACAAAGGATCCCTGACTATAACAGATCAACTTTCAGTTGACATCAGGAAAATTATTGCTTGTCAATAAGAGCTGCTGGAACACCAAAACCTTTGTCTTTAAAGCTTCCACCTGTGAGTGTTCCAAGACTAATCCCTTAACCACCATTTTTTATCCACTAAAGATCTAGCCCCCAAGTTTATAAACACATCAACAATCCTGTTACAAACCCGAAGCATTTTTATAAGAAACTGCCAGAACAATTCTCCCCACAAACACACTTTTTAAATTTATATTAATCTCAATTCAACTGAAAACACAGGAAGAAAGCTACACTTGCCAAGTCTGAGGGGGGAAAAAAAGCCAAAGCAACACCAAGGGAAAAACCCCACACAGTAAGGGAATTTATTTTTTTTTCTTTTTAAGAGGATGTGAAGTAATCGGGATGACTCTGGAGCCCATCACATTCAGCTTGGACTGGCAGACTTGACAGGTGGCCTACTTGGTTTTTTTTTTCACTCCCTCTTTAAACCTTAGACTCAGGAGGTTATTCATCTTTTCCACACTTAAGTGCTCATTTACAGCCATTTCGTGTGCCCTTATAAAACCTGAGCAAAGTGAGCAGTCACAATGAGGATGGATGTCTCTCTCTCTCTCTCTCTTTTTTTCCTGGAGGGAGTGGAAGGAAACAATTATTATTTTTTTAATATGTGATTAAAAAAAAAGGTGGGTTAAATAATCACAAAGCAGGGAGAAGGCCAGGCAATTATACTTCTATTTACACAGATGTACAGAGCCTGAACAATACACTAAATGTGAAGAGCATCTCAAAAACAGAGGCACACCAGCTGTCCTCCGAATATACAGCAGTGCTGCTATACCCGTGTTTTGTGTGCAGTGTATCTTTCAGAGGTGCTCTGTGCCAACCCGTCAGAGAAACACAGTCTTTCCCTGCCTTCAGAAGAGCTGTTGAACTGCAGCAAATTCATCTCAGATTGCCCTCTCTAAAAAAATCAAAATAATTTCTTTTTAAAAAAAAAACGAACACTCCATATTTTTGGAGGGTGTTTATTTCAAACATCTCAACACTTGCCTCTCTAAACAGCAATTGGTGAGTGTAAGAGAGCTTTATCAAGGCCTGATTAAAGAAAATGTAAGCTCTGGCAAGTCCCACATTGTGGTGTTCCTATAGAATTGTATATGCAGACTCACACATGCAGGAGCTTACTGCACTTTTCAGATGAGAATAAAACATGGTTTAATGTTATGGTGTGGCTGACTGCCACACAGAAGATAAGGATCCAATTTCTGATCTCATTTTCTTGCTCCATGAGCTTAAGGGTCTGGAAATGGTACAGAAGCACCATGGGAAGACAAAGCCTTCCCAGCTGAGAAAAATAGCCCAGAGAACCTCTCCAGCTATAGTGAAGATATCCAGGAATTTCCAAGGCACACTTAAATAATTCCTTTTGATCTGAAAGGAACAAACTATCGTTCAGTTACTTTTCAAGGAGATAAAGAAAGAACTCTCTATGGAAGGAGGACAGACAAGATACCATGGAGTTAACAATTCATTTTCTGGAACAGGAGATGCAAAATATCTTTGGAGACTGACTAGAAAACCTGCTGTAACTGAAGAAACTGTCTTTTAGAACTTAATTGCAGAGTAGTACCTATATGCACTAAACACATTCCAAGGCAAGAAGCAAGCACTTGCCCTAGAAATGCCCAGTCTGACAATCCAGTATCACAGTTACGTCATATGAAGCAGACCCTGGAGCCCACAGGCAGCCCTGCTAAATGTAGTGCAACACCACATCCCCACTGCAGCCCAGCGAACTAAAGCAACTTGTAAATCAAGAAACTGAGTTTAAGTCCTCAAGCCAAGCAAGATACACACAGAAATAAAATAGGGACGATTGCTGTTGTGTTATTAAAGGAAGATACCAAGTTAGGTAAACAATCTTAAACAGGAGGAAAAGCCTAACTCTGCCTTGAGTATCCAGATACCATTAACAGAAGATCAGCTCTCAGGATAGTCTCTCAACTTATTTAACAAAGCAAAGACAAAAGTCTCCCTCACACATCCACCTCCTTTTGATTGAAATCACATGGTGAACTTCGCAAAACCGTATACACAAATCCACAATGAAAGACGAGATTCAAAGTACTTCACACAACATAAACCCCAAAAGGTTTTGCCATCTGGATTCCCAAGTACCCTGTTCTTTCGTTTTTGCCTGCTAGAGTTTGCCTTCTTTCCAGACAGCTACACAAAATCTTCAGAAATTATTAGGATAGAGCTCCATTTGTCTAGTAATTCTGTCTAGGGCTGCATACACAGAATTAGAGAAAAATTTCAAGTGGGCACAAATCCAACTGGGCCTCCTGTCATTTTGGCCAATTATACTAATGATCACATTTGCAATGATCCCAGGTTTAATTGGCTGTCAAGACAGTCTGAGGTACTTTAATTTACTACCTTGTATGGTTAATTAAAGTGCACTGAACAGAACCCAAGACTATCCTGCAAATCCTGCAACCAGCTAGAAGCTTGCTGAGTATCTTTTTTTCATACAAAAGTTCAGCTTAAAAACTCCTCAGATGTGCTCAACAGCCAGTTTAAAAAAAGACACTAAACACTCTAAAAAATCAGTATTTCCCAATAACTTCTCAGCTCTCAGGTATTTTTTTTCTGATATCCTTACACAAGAAAAAAGTAGCTCACTCTGCCAAAACAAAAATAAACTACAATAATACACCTGCATTAGATTATACCTGCTCTACTCATCCATTTATTATAGTATGAAAAGCACCATTTCAGGATGTTTCATGCCCTCTCATGTTTTAATTTCTTGGTTAAAAAAAAAAAAAAACCAATTCTTAAAGAAAAAAGTTAATTTTATGTTCAGATCAGTTTCTGCACTGCATGAATGATTTATTTAATTATAGACATTACTATAAATACAAACACTATCAACAGTTATTTGTTAATTAGAGGTTTGGTTTTTGAAGCCAATGCCTAAGCCTGTAAATATTTAAAGACTGAAACCCCACAACATCACATTAAAATATACCCCACGCATCAATGTAAAACAGGTGACACATATTAGCCAGTACTTAACGCTTTATACCTCATAGACATAAAAATGGGTAAAGGCTTCTCAGCTTTAGTGGTGTCCCTCGAATGCTTTGGGGTATAAACCAAGATGCTTCCAAAAACCATTTCAATGTATTGCCCAGCCGTTTTCCATCCCCAGGATCTTTATAAAGATGTGCATATTTGCACTCATATGTCAAATTCTCAATTTCCTAAAAGATGGTCTTAACGACAACCACCACCATTTTTAGACACAGAAAACTGTCACTAGGCATTCAGCCTGGAAAGCAATAAATCTGGTGGATGTGTGTTATTAATATGAAGAGGTTTTCTGAAGAACAAGATGCCAAAGGTTTGACATAAGTCATTTGCCAAGAGTTAACTATCAAAGCTACATCAGGCTACGAGTTTAAAGCTCCAGCACTAGAAAAACATGAAGGAATTATGCTGGCAAATGTCAATCAAAGTAATCATTTAGGGAAGAAAACAACAAAATCACTGTAGTGATGTGCAAGTTTCAGAAAAGCTTCAAAGGAATATAAAGGACAAAAGTCTTCCAAAGACTGAATTGACTTCAAGTTCCACAGCTTGGAGGGGTAACAAAAAAAAAAGAAAAACAAGGAAGAAAAAAGTTTGGGAACGAAGCACAAGAAACCAAACTAAACAGGTAAAGAGAACCAGACATGCCACAGTTTTCTTCTCAGCTGCTCTTTACTAACGGGCAAGTTCCTCAGTTTGTCCACAGCTTAGCTTCTTGTCTTTCACAGAAACATAGCATCAAATATTTACAGACAAGGTGGCTAACAAGTACCAGAGCTGGCACTATGTTTGGCCCAACTCATCCTGAAGCTAAAGTCTTTTTGACTGCTTTTACAGGAGAAGTCTTAAGGTCTAGTTTATCGTCTTAGTCACGACACTGCACTGGAAGGTGAAAATCTCAACGTTTTCTATTTTCATTTAGGTAACATTTTGCTTTAATTTCCTCTCCCCTGCAGGGGATAATTCCTAGCTCTACCCAGTATTCTCGTAGCATAAGCTTCCCACAAGCAGAGCTGACATTCCTTAGCAGAGGCCTGCGTTAGCCCTACGACACCACTCCTGAAACTGGAAGTCTGCTGAACTGCATCGTGGTTTTAGAATGCAAACAAACCTCCGCAAGAGGCTAAGCTGAAACAAACAGTTCATTTATTTTGTGACTGTAGCCAAGTTTTAAATCAGTAAGAGAGACTAGCCATTAACTTACTGCAGAGATCAGGATTCAGGGCCAAGGTTGTAGGCTTAAAAATATTTGCATCAAGCACAGGCACATATTTAGAAGGCAAATATAAATGTGGGGGTGGGGTGTATTAAAAACTCAAACAAACAGAATGCCACTTGACCCTTAATGCAGGCAGCCAATAGTTTCTAATTATAAGACAAAACTAAACCTCTCCAGAAGGATCTTGCAAAAAAAAATCCATTCCTCTCTTAGCCTGGTTTTAGTCACTCCAGTCCACATGGCAGGCAGACTCAAGCTTAGTTACAGAGCATCTTTAAATACTCATTCAAGTAGATCATCTACGACACAGGGCTGATGTTTCAACTGGATAATTTTAATATCCTATGTTTGCCTAACAAAACAGCTCAGTAAAGACACTGAGAAGCCTCTCATGCCTTCCAGGTGTCAGCAAGCTGACATTTGCTTAGCTCTTGAGAAAAGCAATGGGAATCAAAGCCTTCCAATGCCAACAGGTACTGTAACGTCTCAATAATCACGGAATTTCCCTCTCAGCCTCTCCAACAGGTTTATGACTGAGCTTTGACAGCTCTGTTAGCACAGGGAGTGGGGGTGTCTATAGGATTCAGCCAGCAACTTTTCTGTTGTTTCAATGCAGTCACTGAGAGAATTCAGCACAGCAAAGGCAAGGAGAGAGAACAAGAATCCTAGAGAGAGGCGAAGATAAAGTAAGCAGGCTGAATTTCATAACTGTCTGACCTCTCCCAAACACAATCATACATGCATACAAATATTGACTAGCTTGAGTGATGGTGTATTTTCCAGCTAAAAGCATCATCTCCACAAATATTTAACACATGCAGTAATCCACTTTGAAAATACAGCTGAAACACCAATCCGTGTGACTGGATTCATGTTACAGTGAAACACTCAGTCCCACGTTCAACTCAGGTACCAGCAGCACAAACAGAACAAGAACATCACCCTTATGAATTTTTGGAGTGAGAACAGAGCTTCCCCAGTCTGTTCTTGTTAAGATATTGCAGATATTGACAGATCAATCTGAAGTGCCCTGGGTACCAAGGTGGAAAACACACAATTCACAGTGTGGCAGCCACAGACCTGGAGCGTAACAAGGCAGCCTTCAAAAGCAAAGTTCTCTGGACTAACGCTTCTCCTGGTTGCAAAAACTATCTCAGCTTTCCAATGTAACCGTTGAGATGATCATATAAACAAAAAAAAAGAGGCTTAGCCACTACTAGAAATGTGTTCAACTTATTTCTTAAGTGACAGATCCATATGAAGAGAAGCTTACTTACCTAAGTCAGAAAGAGGACTGAGCATCAGACAACAGATGGAGCCAGTGTGATACAGTTACCAATTATCAGATGTACTTACTGATAAACACACCACTTCAAATGAACACGTTGTGGAGCTAATAAGTAGATAAAGGGTTTTAAAAACCCAAACGTTGACTTTTTCTAATCTTGCGTAGAAAAGCATTTATTTTCTGTGCCAGGATGCAAGCTGTCATGCTGCAAGAACACAATACAAAGCTTTGCCATTGTGCAAACGCGTGGTTCTCAGCTACGGGAAGAATATAGAAAGGGAACCCATGATGCAAGTGAACCACAAGCTTCATTCTTTCCCGCAGCACACACAGAAGCAGCAGTCCCCTCCTTTCAGCCTGCAACTCTTTCATGAATTTGTGAAATCATTTGCATAAAGAATTGCAACGGCAAAAGGGAATGTGTAGAATTGGAGAGTGCACCTAGGTTTCAGGAGGCTTATGCTGAGAGAACACCTCACTCAGAGCAACTTTCTCCTTCCACAGTCACCAAAATACTAAGTATTGAAGCAAGGATTGCGCTGTCCCCACCTCCCGCTCTGTTCCCACCGCTAGTGGCTCATCCTAATGAAACAGCACAAAACAAAGGCTCAACAAAAACCACAGGAGTGCACACACTTGCCACCAGGTACAGGAAACCCACCTCTCTACCTTCAGCTCACCCTACTCATGCTTTGCATGCAAGTTTTACATGAAGACAAACCAAAAGGGACAACGGAACTACTCAGCCTTGTCTACAGCTGTTCGATACACTTCTGCAAGAGTCGGAAAATGACATTTTTATTGGCCTACGAGGATATCATGTGCAGTGATAATTTCCAAAGATGATGACTAAATGGAAAGGTTTATTGCAAGTCCACTGAGCATATCAGAGATTCTCATTTAAAAAAGAAAAAAAAATATCTTATCTTAGGTTGTAAATTCCACTGCCTAATTAAGTCCCTGGAATTGTAAGCCTGTTGATTCTGCAGACAATAAAATATGCTAGAACTCTGATCTCTAATTACGAATAAAAATGGTTGAAGCACAAAGGCTTCTCATAACGTAGCCTCAATCCTGGCTGTAAGTCTTTTCTAGGGAAACAAACAGAGAGGTACAGACTTCAACTCAATTCAACTCGGACATTTTAGCTGTCAGCTATCAAGGTACCGTCTATAAGAATACCCAGGTGGAAAGTTCCCCCGTACTTAAAGCAAACACACTTCCCACTCTCAAAGGGACGCAACTTAGGTTGCAAGGGCGACCGTCTGTATTCACACAGCACCTTTCATCTGAAGACCATAAAGCAAAAGTGCGCATACTACCCAACAGCCACAGCCCGTCATTAAAACATGATTCACGTCTTCTTACAGGGTAGCCCTTAAAGCTGCAAAACCTGAGCCAAGCTCTCACTCCTCTTTGGCAAAGGGACCGTTCTCAACGCAGCCCCCCAGGAGCCTGGGCACAGATCCCGGCCTGAGATCGGAGCACGGCTTTCCCCGCAGAGTTCGGGCGTCCCGCCGCACCAGCTCCGCCTCGTTCCTCGCCCCCGGGACCGACGCTGCCCCTCCCGACACGCACCTTCACCTGAGAGCACGGGGGGACACGGCGCTCCCCTCCGCCAGCAGCCAGCGCGGCTCCTCGCCCCCCTCCCCGCGCTCTGGGGGGAGCCGCCGCCCCCGCACGGACACGGCCCTGGCCAGCAGCCCCCGGACAACAGCCCTCCCGCCCCGTCCCGTCCCGCCCCGTCCCGTCCCGTCCCGTCCCGTCCCCGCACGCTGCCCGCAGCCGCCGGGGCTGCGATGCCGTTACCTGAGCGGCAGCGCCGGCAGGGCCCGAGCGCGGCGCGGGCTCTCATGGCCGCATCTCCCACTGGCGCCCGAGCCCCGGCCCCCTCAGCGAGCCGGGGAGGGTCTGCCCGGCCGCTGCCGCAAGCGAGGGGGCCCCATGTGAGGCGGGAGCCCGGCTGTGCCGCTCGTGCCCGTGATCGCCGCCGCGGCTCCTCCTCCCCCCGCCCCCGCCTCCGCTCCGCCTCCGCCTCCTCACGCGCCCGCCCACAGCGCGGGGGCGGCACCCGACCCACAGCCGCCCTTCCCTGCCAGCCAATCGGCGCCGGCTCACGCCTGATGGACAGTGGCGCTCGGCCAATGGAAAAAGGGAAACGGGGCGGAGGGACGAGCAAAGAGTCCGTGTGAGTGACCCTTTGTAATTGGACAGGAGCCACTTGAGAGGCAAGCAGCTCGACCAACCACGCGAGGGAAAACGACTCCCGAGAGCGCAGCGGGAGCCAATGGTAGGAAAGGGAGGGGGGCGTTGCTAAGGGCGCCTCCGGGGGCGGGCTATAAGTGCCAGAGTTAGCCAATAGACGTGCGATGCGCGCGGTGACGGGCGGGCGGAGCAGCCAATCGCCTCGTGTTTATGGGCGGCGGTGGGCGGGGACCTGTCAGCGGGACGGGCACAGCGGCGGCCACGGGGGGTCCCGGCGGCCCGCGCGCGGCTGCCATGGCAACGGCGGCGGGGGGACCGCGGCGGGCTCGGGCACGGGGCACGTGTATGGGGATGGGGATGGGGATG